>OY744517.1:166507040-167107040 GCA_963556195.1 Sepiola atlantica | reverse complement strand
CTCCCAGGCATATCCCCCTCCTTCGGGATGGTACGTAAATACAGGGTTGGTTTTTTTTTTGCTTGTCTTTTCATACCAGCTGAGGAATCCTTACACATTCTGATTCTAGGGTCTGGTTTGCAAGGGGTCCAACCTTTTTGTTTGAATTAGGTATGGTTCAGTTCGGTCCTAGAAAACCATCATCCTAGGCATTACTTCCTCCTTTTGGGAGGAAGGTTGGTTTATTGCCGGTTGCCTTTTTCTTGATTCAAAGAATCTAACCCATCTAACTTTTTAAAATGATCTATTAACTCTTTTTATACCAAGTAAACTATTATTAAAGCAAACCTAAAACTTTAATTTTTAAATTTAAGGAATTACAGAAATATGTATAAAATCTATATAACGAAGTTGTAGTTCCTGTTTGTTCATGGACTCCTAAAATTTTGGTGATAGACTTCTATAATCATTACCCAGGTTACTTGGATAAGTCTATATCATCGAAGAGGGAACAATAATACTGTGGGTTCACACCAAACAACTTTATTTTATTGTATTTATAACTGGAACTTCTATCTATCTATCATAGATTCTATATAATAAAGTTGTAATTCCTGTCTGTTTGTTCATAAACTCCTCATAAGGTTTTCGAGATAGATCTGCATAATCACATATATTCTGTAACTACATGACTCTGAGTACTAGGTAAGTATATTTCATTTTGATCAAAGAGGGTATAACATTTTCGTAGGGTCGGCATTCAGGCCTGATATCCATAACAAGGAAATATATTTTACTTTATATATAACTTTAAAATTATAGAAATTAAAATATAAGAATAGAAATGTTAATAAGGAGTTCAGGACTTGGAGCAGGAATGCACAAGCATCTTCGTTGATTCCAGGGAAATAAATTTATTGAAATGTATTTCAATTAATGTCTCTTTACTTAAACATCTTCCTATCCAATCAATACTGAGTAGACCCTTGCCCTCCCCCCTCCCAAATAAAAACAGAATTTTATAAAAATGTAAAAAATAAGAATATAAATATAATGTGTTATGTGCTGGGAGCAAAAGGGCATAGGATACTTCATTCAAAGTCGGTAGCTCTGCTAGATAAATAAAATTAGAAATCAATAATATTGAAAAATTACTTATTTAAAATCATTATGTAAATTAGACATCTCATTTTCTCTGGTTGTATCGATATTATCGAATGGAAAAGGGTTAGTTCAAAATCAGACCCTGGTTTTTCCTAAGAAGGATTTCAGCTTATTTTGCACCAAAGAAAACAAAGTTAATCAGAGAAAGAAAGAGTTGTTTTCTTTTCTCAATATTTTAGGAGATAGGAAATCCCCAAAGCGATAACATTCATCGTGGGCCACCTGGCTTTCATATGTCACAGATGCAATAGTTTTTTTTCTGCCGAGATAATGGCGATTGTGGCAATGTTGTCGGATTGAAAAAGATTAAAACGAGAATAGTCTTGTTTACTTAAGTTATGAAAACGAAAACGGAATTTAAGAAGTGTTTTGGCACGAGCAGAAACCAGTGAAAATTGATAAGAGAAGGAAAGAGTTGTTTTTTTTTTGCCTCAAGATTTGAGGTATGGAGAGGCCAGGGTAAAAAATGAATGACCTGCCAGATGTTCACTGTGTCACAAACAGGGTAGAGCTGTTCACATTCTCGGTGTTGAATGGATGTTGAAATGTCGAGATAATATGCATCCGTGAAATCAAACCTGTTCAAAAAATGACAATTGGATTGTTTTTACTAGGATCCCATACATCGTCGGGCCTGGTGTAGCCATGTGGGGCGATGGGGAGGTGGAGTGTCTGCTGAATGACACTTCCCCGTCTTTATCATTAATGTAATTAATGGAAATACATTGTTTTCTATGAATAAGTTTCGAGGTAGGAGGAATTTGCCCCCCCCACTTAGGTAACAGTGGGAGATAGAAACAGATGAAGAAGAAGGAAAGAATACAGTGAAGTAGAATCTGTTGACCACTCAGCTGAGAAGGTGGGTTCCAGCAAGTGGAAATTACCAATATGGCAAGAAATAATAATGAGAATATATATTATTTTATTACTGAATTAATTCTATTGGGAGATGGGTAAAGTCACGCCCAGTCTCAAAACATCTGAATCTCGATATAAACCAGCACAAATTGAGATTCAGAGACTCACTTTTTCTTGCCCACCGAATCCACGTCGTTGGGAGATGGACCCCGAACTTAGGGTTGATATCGCCCAACCAAAATCGCCCAGAACTTTTGAAACACAGAAGTAGAAGATAGAAGTGTGAAAGTACACTGGATGTAATTGAACAACTTTTCTACCCAAATAATTATTCGGTACTGTTCCAGATGACATGCCTAATTTCTGTGAGTTCGCGTCGACAACCATCGGGCATGTTGCGGAAGCGCCCAAGTGCTGACGGAATAATATCATTTTTTCTTTCTTTTATCTTATAAAAACATTGACAAAATTTTACCCCCCCCCCCTCCAAAAAAAAAATTTATTCGTCTTATATTAGCGTCTGCCAGTCTTCCAGTTAAAGCTTGGCAGTTTGAATGCAAGGCTTGGCTATCACTAAGAATGGGAGCCCTAACCCCTAACCCCAAACCCTAAACCTAACCCATTTTCTTTCTTTGTTTATTTTATGTTAGCAAGAAGAAAAAAAAGAAAAACAGTGAAACAAATGAAAAAGAAAACATTGACAAAATCCCCCCCCAAAAAAAATTTTCTTTCTACACATTTGATTGAAAATGGTTGATTTGACTCCTCCCCCCCCCACCTTACAGTTTGTTCAGTTTTTATCTTTTTATCTATGTATTTTTTCTTTGAATTTATTCATCTTATATTATCGCCTGCAAGCCTTCCATTAACGCTTGGCGTTTTCGTCTCGCCAACTTTCGGGGCTTCCGCAACCTGCCCAATCATTGTGGACGTGAAGTCATGGAAATTAGGTGCGTCATCTGGAACAGTACCAATTATTTTTATACAAAAACACATCGACGGATTTGTTAATTACTTTTCTTTCATTGTTCTGCTTTAAAATGACCCTTTGCCCCTCAACGGTATCAAGTTGCTGACCAGCACCAGACAGTTACCCTCTGATCTTTTAATCACAATGTGGGAGAGCGGTGATTGCCGGACAAGAATCCTTCGACATCTTCGACCTTCATCAGTACAGCAACTTTTTCCGAGCGGTGCCAGATGACGAACCGGACTCAAGAATGGCCAAATTGGTGATGTCACCTTGTCGAGGTGTGGGGGTACATGGTAACAACTATTTCTGGTATATTATGTATAAAAAAATTTCGATGGTCGGGAGAAGATTTACCCAACCTTGTTACATGTTCACACTAAGAGATTTATTTTTTCCTGCTTTTATGAGAAATTGAAATCATTTTTACTATAAGAAATCAAGGATTTTTTGTGGAGGAGAAGATTTTTTGTGAAAGGTAACAAATCAAAGATTTTTTAAAATTTTCAAATAATAATTGAAAATTCTTTTATTGATTTCTGAAATTATTGGAAATTTTTTGAACAAAACGGACTTTTTGATAAACTACAAAGTTTTTTCTCATCTGAAGAACAATTTATTATTCTGAAATTTCCGGAAATAAGTGAATCTGGCGGACATTTTACTGGATCTTTGAAGTAAACAGATTTTTGCTTTCATGGAAATCGCTCCAGACAAGGCATGAAGCCACTTGATGCAAGGAGCTAAAAAAAAATATACTACTTTACGGTCAAAAAGTAGCCAATGATACGTGTTAGATGGATAGATTCCAATCCAGAAAACAGCAATTTTTCCCCCTTTGTCATAAACATCGCTCATAGAATGTGAGGACTAAAGAACAAAATAAGGGAAGTGAGTTACGAGACTACCAAAACTAAACCCAAGGTCTACTTTCTACTCTCCTTCTGTTCATATATGAATAATATTTGTAGTTTTAGATGTTTAACTAATATGATGGTAGTTGTTATGGAATTAATAATCCAACGTAATAAAAAATGAAAAAAAGAAAACCGAAAATTATTTATATGTTCATCAACGTTTTATCTTTATTTTCAAAGACTTCCTTAAAATGACGGATTTTAAGAAAAGCATAAAAGTTAAAATTTGAAATACCTTTTCAGAAATAGTATTTTAAATTTTAACTTCTATGTTTTTCTTCCAATCAGTCATCTTGAAAAAGTCTTTGAATAATAAAGACGAAACGTCAATGAAAATGGTAATCCTCAACTCTTATTGCATATACAAGATCTCGTGACAACTCCCGTAGGAATACATGTGTAACCAAACCAAACAGAATGCCTTGGGCACATTATAGGGAAATGCTTTGCCTTTTTGCTTGTCGAAGTAGCAGCAGCGAGTTGTTTTTATGTATCGACTCTCAATTGGGAAAAAGCTCAAATCAGCAGTTTCCTTCAACTAATCACAGCACAAGGAATATTCACTCTAAAAATTTGCAAGTACTATAAAAACCCAAACACACAGCTTTCTTTCTTCTTTCCGGTATTTTTCTTTCAGAGACAACACATGTTCATATGACACATCCGGCCTAGGCCTTTTGGGGCTCGAAAGTTCCTTGGCAAGCAGCACACATGACAAGAGACATTCACAAACCACTGTACGCTTAAATGACAGCACATACACGCTGCTCACTGAACGCACATATACACAAGTTCATACATACACTCTCTCACTGGCAAAACAGGCACACTAATATACATGCCTATCCTATTTACACACACGGTAACACACAAACTCGCATGGCGCCAGCTGAAATGAACATGTGTATTCAATTTCTCCTCACAGACAAAACAACTTCTTTCACTTAGAATATTCTTGGACACTTTAAACTCTCTTTCTTTACAAACTTTTTATATTTCATTGTCTTATAATGTCCTATTTTCAACACATTCTTTACCTTCTTATCAATAACATTTGCATTTTATCTGTACGGGAACGATGTGTTTAATTATATGTGTAATCTATGTATACATGTCTCATTCATGGATTTTTATAGTTTGCATATTAATAAATGTTATATTTTTATTTATCCGTCTTTTTTTTATCGTCTTTTATTACTGACACGTGTGTTACTTTCCAAGTAATGAACAAATTCTTAGCAGCACTCAATGTGTGGATAGAGAATTCATTTGAATACTCTATCCACATTCAGCAAATATTTGATAGAATGGAATATTAAATATTCATCTTCTTCATACCAATAGATTAAAAATTACTGGACAGATTTTTCTGACATTTAGAACATAGAAAAAATTAATGGAGTCTAATGAGTTATATTTGATTATTTTTTAGTCTAATGAGTTATATTTGATTATTTTTTAGTCTAATGAGTTATATTTGATTATTTTTTAGTCTAATGAGTTATATATGGATTATCTTTTCGAGGAGCAAAGATGGCCGACCTCCCCCCTCTCCTCTCAAAATGAAAGTACCTTGGATTCAAAAACTGAAATAGATTTTATGGAATTTAGAATATAGTAGACATGAAAGGAAATTTAATTAGTTACATTTGATTTATTTTTTAGTCGAACAAAGAAGATGCTCTTTCCCAACCCTTGCTTGAAAATAAATGTACCCATGTAGAAAATGAAGGAGAGTCTAATGAATTGATTTATTTTTAAGGTTAACAAAAGGGGACCAAACCCTTCCTCCTCCCCTCAAATTTGGAACATAGATAGCAGACATGAATGAGAGCCTAATTAGTTGTGTTTGATTTATTTTTTAGAGGAGAAAAGAGGGCCGAACACCCTACCCTTTGAAAATAAATGTATGTATGGATTCAAAAACTACTGGACAGATATTTTATGAAATTGGTAGCATAGAAAGTCGAGATGAATGTTATGATTTTTAGATCTCATTTTGATTTGACAACGCCCGTCATACTGTCTGGCGTATTGTTGTCATGGTGACCGCCGCCTTAGTGTGCCTTGTTGGGTGATTCCCAACCGCTTAAAAGTGGAATCGGCTGCATTGGGACTCGTTCTGTAATCGCTGTGATGGCACAAAAGTCGGAGCACATGATCATACTTGTTACCATAGCAATTACACGTGGATTGCTCATGTGCCATGCTCACTGTGGCAAAAAGAACGTCCCAAAAGAAACACAATTTTCTGAATCATGGGGCCATCTTTCATCCGAAGACATATGTCTACTACTACGTCCGCCACTTTTCTATAAATAGTGGGGTCATGCAACAGGCAGGCAGAGGGACCGCTGGCCACCGAGACCCACGGCTGCTGCGGTGGGCATCGCGGCCGCTCCGCCCCGACCATCAGCGCTGCTGCTTCTACTAACGACAACAACAACAACAGTCATCGCTGCTTCTACTCCTACCAACAACAACAACAACAATCATTGCTGCGTCTACTTCTACCAACAACAACAGTCATCACTGCGTCTACTCCTACCAACAACAACAACAGTCATCGTTGCGTCTACTCCTACCAACAACAACAACAACAGTCATCGCTGCGTCTACTCCTACCAACAACAACAGTCATCACTGCGCCTATTCCTACCAACAACAACAACAACAGTCATCGCTGTGTCTACTCCTACCAACAACAACAACAACAAGTGCCGCCGCTGCTTCCATCACTACCACCAACAACAACGACGACAATTCTTGGTAATTTCCTTCCGTTTGTTTGGAAAATAAATGATTGAATTGTTATAATTTCCATCCTGTGTTGTCTATTCCTTTCTGCTTGCCACCATACGCTTTAATAATATAACATGAAGGTGGATCAAAACATGACAACATTTCAACATTCCCGAATGTCCAGGATTTTCAACTCCTTTTTGTTTCATGCATTCCACATTTTTTAGCCAGTCTCTAACTCATCATCAACAAGAAGCAAACAATAACAGCAATGGACGTTCAACATCCTTCTCTTTCGTTTTTCAATTAACTCAAACCAAATAAATATCAATTCTTTACACACATGTACAACATCACTCGCACCTCACACACAAAATAAATGTTGTAATTGTTAAGCATGTTTCACTGTTCCATAACTTCGGACTTCCGAGGGATTTTTTGATCAATAAGGTTTTAAGAAAAAAGGAAAACGAACGGGACGCATTCGAGTTTACACTGATTTTTTCCAGTTGACTACCGTACACTGTAAACAAATGGATTTTGGCACAATTCGATTTTTAATAGAGGAAAAGATTTATTTTAAGAAAAAAGAGATTGTGTTCCTATTTACTTGCCTCCCCACGAAGGCAGAATGTATAATAAAATTCTAATTTTAATAAATATATACATTTTTTCTTTAAAAGAGGAATAATAATTTTACATTTACTATTTATATTATTTTTTCGTAGGCATTTTAACTTTTAGCATCTCGAATTCACTTTTCGTTATTTGATTTGTAGTTTTAAAATTACAGGCGGACTCGAGTAATCTTCTGTTTTGCTTCGCCACAAGGGCAGAGTTAGATTAAATAAATAAGTTTACAAACTTTTTTCTTTTTTAATTTAAAACTATTCTGCATCGTTTTGTCAATATCTTTCCTGTTCTTGGTCAGTGAAGGAGAAATACTTCCAGACTGAGGCAATTTTTATGTTTGTCCCAATCCAAAGTGCCCCCTTTTTTGGGGAGCTGCATTTTCCCTACATTAAAAACCCACATTAGAAATTTATAAAATAATAAATTTTGAATTTTAAAAAAAGCTACAAACTTTTTGCCTCTGCACTAGGGCAGATTAGACACAAGGTCGGTTTTTAATGTAGTGAAAATCCAGCTCCCCAAAAAAGGCACTCTGGATCGGGACGAAAATTAAAATTGCCTCAGTCTAGAAAGATTTCTCCGTCACTGACCGAGGAGAAGAAAGATGAAGTGTAGTATCAGAACAGATACTACACTTTGCTACTAGCCAAAAGGTCAAGGACATAAGCCAAATGTTTTACAAAAAATATTTAAATAAATATTGGATTGGATTAAAAAGAGCACACATAAAATATCTTTTTCAAAACTGCCCTTGACTTTTAAAAGAAAAAAATCTGTATATTTATTAGAATCATAATAATTTAAATATAAATTTAATAATCGTAGAGAATGAAGTAATTTTAAAACGAGAATTTAGGACGCTGAAATCGTACACAACCCAAAAATTAGAATCTTCTGTTTTAACATATAGGGACAATAATTCGTTTATTTATTAAAACATTTTGTAAAAAAAAAAAGGACGCACCCTATAAGATTTTATTATGCATTCTACCCTCGTGGGGAGGCAATTAAACAGAGAGACAATCTCTTTTTTCTTAAAGTAAATCTTTCCTTATATTAAAAATCGAATTGTGCCGAAATTCATTTGTTTACAGTGTATGAAGGTCGACCGGAAAACCGATTAAGACAAGAATGTGTCTTGTTCGTCTTTCCTTTTTTTTCTGGGGTCCTTAAAACCTAATTGATCGGATTTTTTTCTTTCAGCTACTCTCTCCCAATCTTCACTGCTTCTAATATATCATTTGTATTTACTAAAGTAAAAAATGGCTGGCTGTCTCTCTACAGCTTCCATCTTTGTATAAATGAAAGAAGAGATAAAATTTGCAAGTTTCCATGGTTTTCAATTTCATCCTGCTGCAGGCATTAGGGGACATATTTGACCAATGACCCTTTTGATGCAATATGAGAGTGTAATGACTCCCTTTGAACTAGACACACTAGAAAATTTCACCTTTTTATATCACAACCTTTTCACCATGTCGATATTTGTTAAATCTGTATTTTAAGAAATACTGCAATTAAAGAAAAACTCCATTGGGACAATCTATCCTCCTCCTCCTCTTCAAATCAACTTGTGTCTCCCATTATTGTTAAGAAAATCTACTGAAAACTATATGTAGTTCTTGCTTTTAATATCAAAAGTTTTTAATAATGAATGAGAAAATGCAAGATAAGATGCAAATGAGATGAAGATGAAGGTATATTTCGAAATGATTAACATAACATGTATACTTACTCATATCGGTTAAGTTTTTCGGGAGGCACCAAGTTTTTGACCAGCAAATATCCATTGGTCTCATAAAACCTTCTCTGATCCCAAGTAAGAAGTGAAGATGTATCAGATGTGAATGCGAACGTTTGCTGGTTAGTGTTAACATTCATCTAAAAAAGAATAAAAAGAAGTGTAGAATGAACAGGTTTTTCTTTCTATAATAATGTAAAGGAAAGTCTGGATTGCCAATGGGGGAGAATTATCTAATTTTCATGATTTTAAAAGAATGAGAAAAAAACATTAAAAATAAATATATAAAGAACACTGATGAGAGATAATAAAATTAATCTAGATGTTTCCATATATAACAAATTAAATATTTAATGGGGTTAAGGGGGTCCTGCAGAGCGGTAGTACCTTTTCAAGATGGCGTTCCATGGTGCCCTTGACTGGTCCTCATACATCCTGTACTATATGATGCGTCTCAAAGCACCCTTGTGCAGCTACAGGCTGTAGTTAGCCTATCTATAGTGAATGACCGTCGAAAGTCACACCCTTCATGAGGTAACCCTGTTTATACACCTGGGCATAGACAGAACTCGACAGATCAAGAAGAGTCAAACTTTGATAAAAACTCTCTCTATCTTTTACAGGTAGTTGTAGCTATTGTGGCAATCATCGACAAACAGATGCTTCGGCAGAGACAACATAGCAAAAAATTCTAAAAAGCATCTGCATCAGAAACTGGCGGTAACTGTTGGTCCTTCAGTCTCTGTGTCTGTTGAATAATCTGTGGTAATACGGAAGTGTTAAAACAGGGTAGAACTTTCCTTAAATAAATTCTCACAACACTTGACAGACACAACTCACGAAAATACAACTTGTGCCAGGGCCTCCCGGTCTCTGAAGTGGCGGGGCCGTGATAAGTTTGCAAAACACTGCTGTACCAATGAATTGTCGGAAACAAATAAAGGTGGCAGGATGGAATGTACGTACGCTACGAGCGGAGAGCATGCAATCCCTCACTATTAAATCATTGCATCGATATTGCATAGGTGTGGTATGCTTGTCGGAAGTCAGGCTTTTCGATACTGGTGCTGAGTACAGATTGTGTCTACCATCTCTATCACAGTGGTGTAACTTATAATAGCGGACTACACGGAGTTACCACCGCACTCAGCACGAACAGCGCTGGGCTCATCAGCAACCAACTGTTCTGCGCTTCGTCAATTTTGTGGCTACCTTTAACTCCATTGACTTCTTCTGGCGCATCATGAAGACAGATGGTGTTCCTGCAAAGCTTATTCGTCTCATCCAGTGCTACTACAAGTTGATATGGGTTCGGGTATGAGCATATTATGACGAGTCAGAGACCTTTGAGGTGAAGACCGATGTTTGACAGGGATTTGCACTCTCCTCAACTCTCTTCAATTACTCTATTGACTACATTGTTGATCACGCTCTCCAGGGCTATCAGAGGGGTGGCAGTTGGATGGGAGGGGAGTGTGTCAGACCTGGCTTATGCTGATGACATCGTATTGCTGAGGTCAACGGAAGTTGGAAGTCTTTACCAATGATTGCCTCTGACACATCTTGCATTACCGGCAAGTTGGCTGTGTCCCAACTGCTGTTCTCTACCAATACTTCAATCTTAAGTCTCTTCCACTTGTCCTATTGCAGCGACATCTTCGATAGTTTGGATATGTGTCTCGTCGGCCAGAGAGCTAATTCACAATGTAATCCTTCCTACCTCTCTGCCTTGTTGGTGCAAGTGTGTCAGTGAACAGCTGAGGACCTGGACAGCAACCATTAAGGAGGACTTGGCTGAACTTTAAGGTCAACAGGTGGTCAGCCTTCAACAGTAGAATCACAATTGGCTAGCCATCTCATGCGACCTTACTCAGGACCGTCATGCATGGCACGCAATGATTTGAAATGCACTGCAGCCCAGGAAAGAAACTGGATCAACCTGATCAGAGTGAACACCATTGCAACAACAACAATTAAATATTTCTCAATTTAAAACAAATCTTCACTCAATACCAATACTTAATTGTTCCACTTTCTCATAAAATGGCACTAGCCCACCTTTCCACAAAATATCATTGACAATAATTCTAAATTTTTAAGATATTGTATAAATAACAAGACAAATATAAGTGTCAATTCACAACACATTTCTGATACTTTATTATTTTATTTCTGTTAGGACAGCTAACGAAAACGATTTATCTCCCTTGAACCATTTCGGAGTTATCGCCCTTGGGAAAGCGAGAGATGCCTGGAGAGAAAAGTAAACACAGACCACGGATTTAGACTGTAAATATCAAATCGCGTACCGCGGCCAATTAACTCATTATTTCATTCTGTGTTCAGTATTAATAAATCTGTTAAACATTTCTGTTGAAAGTTCATCCATTTTGTTTACGAGTTATTAATTATTATAACCTAAAATACAAGGTTATAAAAATTTCTTTACCTCATTTTTGTGATAAAAGTATAAAAATTGTATCCCATTATTTCTAATTGTAAACATTGTTTCACTTTTATTTGACCAAACACCCAGAGATACATTTCAAACATCACATCTAGTTTTAGAAATTAAGAAACACTCAGAATGATATCATTTGATCCAAGACCAGCGACACAGTTATAAAAGTGTGTGTGTGGGGGGGGGGGGGGGCTCTCCTAAAAAGTGGGGGGGGGGCCGGTTAAACACATGCATATATAACTTCATTATTGATGACCGTAAAGGGGGGGGGGCAAGTAAAAAAAGTGGGGGGGGGGGGGCTTGAGCCCCCCCCCCCCTCAGTGCCGCCGTCCATGTGATCAAAGAAAGTATTAGACTTGTCTGAATGTTTGGCTGAGAGAAATCAGTTAAAAGCAAGGATTTAGATAACATAGATCAGACGGCTTTCTTTCTGCATGAATGTTTATTTTTAGTTTTACATGTCTGGTTACAATTTGATCATGGAATGGATAGAGACATAGGATGTGTTAAAGATTGATAACTATTTTGCCCAGAGTCACAAGTTCAGTATCAGTTTAGACACTGATATATTCATAATGTACAGGCAAACTTAACTTTTTTATATTATTCACATGTTGCCATCATCTTGGTTGTTGTTTTATTCTCCAACCTTTTTCAAGTGTCGTCTGTCATAGTAACCTTCCAGAAATTTCAAACTGAACAACAACAATACCTCATCTGAAAAATTGTCAAAAACAAACTTCATTTTGTATTTGACGATAGTTTTTCTACCACTTGTTAAACAGATAAATAATTTAATTCTAGCCATTCTTTAGTAAAAGAGTAAATGGCTAATTAATTATAAACAACTCTTCATACACAAATATTAAAAACAAAACAAAAATAATTTCCAACAGAAACAAATTCTGTAAACTTCAAATCCCTTTTTTTTCAGTTAAAAATATATATGTAAGAGAAGACAAAAATACATACCATGTTGATGTAACAACAGGAATAACTGTTAAGATAAACAACTTGTTGGACAATAGGGTCAATATTTATAACACCCTAGATTAAAAAACTCTAATCATGTGATCAAAATACTGATAAACTCAATTACTAATCTTCAGCAACCTTTAGCTATTCTTGCTGTACTTATTATTTCCGAAACTTGCTCAAACATTAATATTTTCTAAAAATTAAATCTTTATGGTTTAAATATCAAGTTAACTACTTTAATATCATTTTTTGAAAAAAATGTCAAAAATTAAAAATGCAATGAATTTAAGATTTATCAAAACATGAGTCTTAGAAATCTTGTTTATTTATATATACTAGCAAATTTTTGCTAGGCTGAGAGCATGCTATCATGATGAACAAACTAAATACACTAACTCCAAAGGAGGAGATAATGACTGAGAAGATGATATCATGACGAACGAACACCCTTTCCACCCCCTAAGAAGTGGGAGTTAATGCCTGGGAGCATTATATCATGACAACAGAATAGATAGTACACTACTCCCCCCCACACACACAAAAAGGAGACTGTAATCCTGGGAGGATGGTATTATGAGGTACGAACGTATACTATATTGCCCCTCCCCCCCAAAAAAGAGGTGATGCCTGCGAGGAATGTATCATGACAAATGAAAATATACTACATCGAATTAAATAAGCATAATCTGCTTTAATGTTAATATAATTAGGATAGATTCGCATATTATTTATTTAGACTACATTAAAAACAATGGCAAGTTTCGTTGTCCACGTGAAACGCTGAAATGAAAATTGGGTAAAAAAAATATAGTCGCCATCTTCATAAACAAAAAGAAATATGCTAGGTAAGGAAGGAGGATAAATTCCTTTCATAATTTTCTAGTTAAAAAAAAGACATGTTTATAAACTTGCATTATCGTTCTTCCTTAGCTAGCCTTTTTCTCGACTTGTTTAGATGGCGACTAAATTTTTCCGACCTAATTTTTATTTTGCCGTTTCCCGTGTACAGTGACATTGGTATAACAAAAAAAAAGTTGTGTTTACGAAAACATGGTTTAAATTTTAAAAAATATTGTTTATGAGTAATGCCGAAACCTATTTACCTCTAAATAAGTTATATGACTGAAATAGAAATTAACCTCAAATAAGAGAAAAAAAGCCAGCATAAATTATTTATTTCATGGCTGTTTTTTGTATAATTTATTTATTGGGGGGGGGGGGGGGGACGATATTTATAACAGGATTTATTAAGGAAGATCCAGGTTGTCCTTGATGGCCGTTCATCCAAACAACATGACATAAATACAGGTGTACTCCAGGGATCGATCCTTAGACCTGTATTGTTCCTGATTTTCATAAACGACCCCCTGATAACATTGTGTCTGAGATGGGTATATTTGCTGACAACACCACACTCTACTCTCGTCATGTGGGTAAAACGGACACACAAATATCCGAGGCAATGGCTGAATCCTTAGTAAGTGACCTCTAGTCTGTAGTGGAATGGGGTTATAAATGGATGGCAACATTTCTTCGCATAACTACTACTATTACTACTGCATGTGATACATGGTGTGTATGAATTTCTTCAGGCTAAATAAAATTGGCTTAAACATGTCTGATTGGTGTGGTTTTCTTCTCACACATTCTCTTGTAAAGAGTCAGCTTAAATAGTGACCCCAACATGATTGAACCCTCTGATAAAAATTAGCTGATTCGACTATCAGCCTCAATGAATATTTGATTTCCATTATCTTCTGACACAAACTAAAACATGTTTTATCTCCTGAATCCTTGATAATTAATATTTCATTATTAAATTTTTTTAAAATGTGCTTAATTCTATTTGTATACGAAATACCATTATTAGTTCTAACATAACATTCGAAATATCTGCTCAGTTTGTGGAAGGGAAGTTGGAAGAAACTCAATTTTGTGGTACTTGTAAGCATTGGGTGCATAAGAAGTGTAATGGAATTACAGGTAGGCACAGGAAATAATAATCCGTTTGTGTGCAAGAAGTGTAAGATAATGGAGACGGATGAGAACTCAGATGTGGAGAAAGTATATCTGGATGGCAAATCTATCGAGGTTGTCCAGAGGTTTTGCTACCTTGGTGATACAATTAGCACACGGGTGCAAGAGTTAGAAGTTGATGGAGTAAGTTCAAGGAACTTCTGCTCTTACAAACCTACTGTTGACCATGAAAAGAGTCTATTAGACATGTGTGCTCAGTGTGATGATGTATGGAAGCTAAACCTGGCCAGTGAGGATTGAGGACACGTGTTGCATGGAGAGAATCATATGAGAATGATATGATGGATGTGTAATGTGAGTGTTAAAGACAGGCTTAGATCTGATGACCTCAGAGGAAGATTAAATCTGGACAGTATTGGGAGATGTGTGCAGAACAAGAGACTTTGTTGATACAGTCACATTGAAATAATGGATGAAAGTGCTTGTGTTAGTAGATGTAGAACAGTTGAGGTAGCAGGGTCAGTGGGCAGGGAAGGGCCAATGAAAACACGGAAGGAAGTGAAGGTTGGGTTTAAGAGAATAAAGGATAAGTAAAGACCTGGCCAGAGATAGGGTAGCTTGGAAGTCAATTTCTAAAAGCTGTCCAACACATGCTAACATGTAAAACAGACGTTAAACTGATGATGATGATGATGATGATGATGATGATGATGAATATATATATATATATATATATATATATATATATATATATATATATATATATATATATAAATAAAGTGTCAATGGCCAGTATCACAAAGAAAGAAGAAAGATACAAGGTTCTTTTGCTCCCAATAAGATTATAGAGTGACATTTGAGAAATCTGAGTCTCTAATTCTTGGCAGCAATGGTCAATATCATAAAGCAGGTAGTAAAAAAAGAAAGAGTAAATAAAATTGCAGCTTCTTTTCTTTCTAATAAAGATATAGAATAACATTTGTAAAATGTTGTTTGCTAATGGCTTTCATCAACCACCATCATTATGGGGGTTCCCACCCTCTCTGAGCCATCTGTGTGTTCTACCTCCATTTCCTCTGGTGTTGTACCTAGAGGTTTGAGATGGTAGTATGCAGGTCTTAGATCAGCATACCGATCTATGCTAACAGGCATGGCCCATCCGTTGGCTTGTTGATGTCAGGGTTCAGATCACGTTAAGTTGTCTGATGTATCAAGCATCTCAAGGGAGGTTTCTCGTGTGAGGTAGTATGACATCCACAACTGGGTTTATATTTCGGAGGAGGCGGCGGGTGCACTGTGTCTTTCATAAATACATACACAGTATTATCTGTTGCTGAATGGCTTCACCTAGTCTTTGCCCATCGATATGAGTATAGACCAACATGATTCTGTAACTGAACTGATCCTCCAATCCTACATGGATGACTATGCGTGCTAGAGGACATTTCATTGTATTTAAACGTTCTGCTCTGATGTTGGGGTAGGAAAGTTGGGAGGTGGTAGACCAAGATCCTTCAAGGCTAATTCAGATAGATAAAAGTGTTGGAAAACACATCCGAATGTTGGCATGTTTCTCATGAGTAAACTATAATATGTGCCAATATTATGCCTTTTATGTATAGCTGGTCCCCTGTGATGCCCCAGATTTGGTGACTAGTTAACACTAGGTATTCGAGTGAAGGACATGTAAGAAACTTTTATTTCTCAGATCAGCTTAAGTCTGTGCCCACAAACAACACCATCGATTAGATGTTTGTAAAAGCGAGTTGAAGGTATACTCGAATCAGAATTATTTATACTGTCAAAGATAGTGGTGGTTTTGGAGGTCCCCACCCTCGGAACTTGCTTTAGATCTAAATGAGATGAGGCAAAACCTTTGGTTGTGTGGGGTTGGCTTTTTTTTCACACTTAACTGCAGGTAGAGCACGAACGCATCACCTGTTAGACACATGGGGATCATGCTCTCTACTTTCTTCTATGCTCCAAAGATGCAACCATTGTCTATATCTCATCCAAGCCAGGATCCACGCTACGAATGGTGACAACCTGACTTTTGAACACGCAACTATAAATTGACAAAGCTGACATTTAAACACGCAAATACAAAAATCATCGGCTGACAAAAAATGACAGAAAAAAACAAACAAAAAGGTTCACACAATTTTTTCATTATCATTTTCAACAACATAATATTTATACACAAAAAAACGAAAACGTTTCTTATTGAATTTTTAAATATTGATAAATATTTTCAATATTTTTCAGTTCAGTATTTTTATGGGGAAAACACACAAGCCACGCCACAAAAACAGACTCTAAAATACAATTTCATTTATCGCGCAAAAGGGGGCGAATTTGACAAAAAAGTGAAAATACTGGTCACATGAGGTGACGTTTACTACGTCTGCACATGAAATCATTATTCGCACCCAAATTCACACCTGGATATGACAGCCGGATATAAAAAAACAAAACACATTGAGACACATGAGCCAGAAGAAGACTAACGGTGAAGAGACGACTACACTTCTGCCTCACACATATTCATACACTAGCAAAGGCAAGCATATACACACAATGCCTACTGAACTCATGCACACACAAGTACACATACATACTCTCACGGACCAAACAAAGGCGAGCAAATATACATACAATGGCTGCACACTTTGTCACGTGCATATTCACACTGACAAAAAATAAACATATAGACACCATACACTTCTAACACTTGTGCCATTTTTTCACTTCGAACATTCTACAAACTTTTCAAACACAGACATGAACAACTCTCTCATGTAAAATATCTTTCACATGTAGAGTGGTTGCTATATGTTGAATGACGAGATGGAAGACAGGAACATAAGCATGTAAGGCAAGTTGCTTGGTCGACAGGCATTAGAGTAGAAATGTAATTGAGTCCATGTTTTTTAATTCATCTCCCACCGTAGTTACGACGAGAGGCAAATCACGTCTGTTCCCTTTAGCATCTCAACTCAAACTGTTTTTTATTTGGTGCGAATCAAGCTTTTTTCTGTGGAAATTAGGAATGGGTGCAAGTTCGCATGTGCAGTGATGTGCTAATCACCTGTGTATCACTACGCGAGTTTAGAGGTGCCTGTTTTCGCCAACCCGAATCACAACTAATAAGTGATTGTGTGTACATACAAAAGAAAATAGATCTTTGTCATGTGACTACTACACACAAATTCAGGCAAAAATGGCACAGGTAAAAATGGCAAAAGTGGATAAATAGGAAAAAATGGCACAGGGGAAAGATATAGATGAAAATCTCACGTGTTTATAAAAATGTTGGATACAATACATAAAGGGAAAACATTAAGAAGTTTGTCAAATTAAAAAAAAAATAATATCTATATTTAAAAGTAGATGAGGTCCTTCAGCTACCCTCTCCCCACTTAAAAAAATGTGAGTCTACTTTTTTTATGTGATTACGTGTAAACACCGTAAAAAAAATATATTTTAGATTTTAAAGTGAGTGATTAGTTTTGCGTATTAATTTACCGTAAAATGATGCCCCAGTTCCAAGCCATTCTGACTTTTATGGGTAGTTAACTAATATTTTTATCTCTAACTCTAAGTCCTACTGGAAAATATTGTAAAACCACACGAAATTGCATTAAAAAGTAAAACACCCAGAATTTATCGCCCATAGCAAAAAAAAAAAAAGTTAACAGTTCTAAAACGTTACAATGGCCAAGAAATTGGAGATCATTTTACATTAAATTGGGCAGCAGACTGCCACTGTTCGCCATCAATCACAATCAAGGATTTGTTTGTATTTCCTCTGCTCTGAATATTTAAAAAAATGAAAAAAAAAACGTTTTGTGATTAAAATATTTGCCGATTTTACAATATTTTTTTTACTTTTGGTTTATTTTTATAGTTTTTATTTTTTTTATTTTTCAAAAAAGAATTAACGTTAAAGTGGGTAAACGTTGAGATTCGCGTCGGGAACAGATTCTTCGAAAAGGTGATTAAAAATTGTGTATAGGTGATAATAATTGTTTTTAGATTTTTTAGATTATCACATGATGAACGTTTTGGAGTTAAAATCAACTTAGTATTACATAGAAATACCGATCATGACATCATCAGCGATACAAAAAGCTTGAACGGAAACTATGTGTAATGAAACAAAGTGAAGTCTTTTAGTAGATTATAAAAATAATTTATTTAAAAAATTAAGACTTTAAAATGTTTTTTTTAAAGAACGTGTTGGGATAACACAAGACCGATGCTTTGTAACATATATTTTTATAAATATTTCAATTTCAATTATTTTTTTATAAGTCAGTAAAAGTGTTTACTTCGTTTCAGGTAACGTACACCTCATTTCGCTTTTTAGCTAATAACCTACTTCCATTCAATCATGCCACCATCTTGGAAATCCGTTGTTTTGTAGAATAAGAGGACAAAGTCTCATTCTAACATTTAAAACAATTTTATTGGTCGTCTTTGTTAACAGAGAAAAAAGGAGAAATGAAAGAGAAGGGTGTTAGTGAATGAACGCGTCCGTGAATATGGACGAAGAGGAAAGGTTATGAGTCCATGTGGGGTTAAATAAATGTCCTGTTAGTAAGGGTGGAGAAAAGAGTTCATATATGAATAAGATGAATGTCCTATTTGTAAGGAAAGGACAATAGTTCATATATAAGAATGTGTATGTCCATACACAGGTGTGGAAGTCAGGGTGTGTGTGAGTGTTATGTTAAGTCCACGTGTGTGGCAGTTGTAGCCATGTTGAATTCTAGGGTCTTCTTGTCGAAGTCAAACCCAGGGCCAAAGGCCCAGGAAAATCTCTGTTGCGTCCGAAGAGAGAAGTTTGTGGTTAGTCTGAACAAGTGGAGTTGTTGACAATGCCGTGTCTTGGCCAAGAAAAGAGGAAGTTCATTCTGTGTTAACCGTTTTATAATCTATTATCATGTGGTCAGCTCACATGAGAGATGGCCCCTGATTGGGCAAGCTGGAAAGGAAGTTAAATGCTTGTACCAATCCGCGCCGAGCTTATGAATTAAGAACAGATTCAAAATTGTAATGGTGATGGCTGTTGCTGCTGCTGTATTGCTGCTAGTTTTAAATGAATAAATATGTTAGTATAATTACTGCCATATTTACTCATTTAAAAATTGTTTTTCTTCAGATTCAATGCCTACTACTGTTGCGGTAGCTGTCCACCGCTCCCAATGTTTACAAACATTATGAACTCATACACCTCCTTCAAAGTGTAAGCGTTAAGCCACGCCCCCGAAACACCATGGAAAGTTACCTCGCTTCTGCTGATAATGGAAAAATACAAGTTGGTTGTTTTACCTCAGATTATTACGATCGGCCATGCATTCACCAACGCTTACGCGTTTCAGGTTTTGTGCACCCCTTTCTCACCCTGAAACAAAATGTCAACGTCCAGCCCAGAAACAAAAGAAGAAACCATCAGCAGCAATCAAACGGCCCTTTTCAGGGTCACACTCAAACTACTTATAATGTGATTCACACTTTGCTGCCTGCTCCATCCACCTAATTCCAGTCTCCTGCTCCAACCTCAGCACCTGCTTCAACAATTTCTCCTGCTCCACCTTACTCATGCACCAGTGGCTCCTTCCAGCTTCTCCAGCTCCCTGCAACGCCTTCAGCGGCTCCTGCTCCAGCAACGTCTGCTTTAGCTCCTTTCAGTGGCTCCTGCTCCAGCTCCCTGCAGTGCCTTCTCTGGCTCCTTTCCTGCAACCACTGCTCCAGCTCTTCTCTCTTGTTCTAGCAGCACCATGTTTCTGACGATCCAGCCTTTGACCATGTCCACATGGACCGAATCTATCTGAGGCAGCTCATCATACCTCAGGGACGTCCACGTCAACCTCGGTGTGACGTCATCCCATGCTGTCCAGGTTCCAATTTCCCTGTTCCTGTCGATCCAACCTTTTCAGCTATCCAGGTTCCGGAAACATCCTTTCTACTGTCCAGCTTCCTTATTCTAGCCTCTTCTGCTTCCAGTGACGTCATCCTTGTCATTCCAGCCTCTCCTGCTTCCAGTGACGTCATCCCTATCATTCCAGTCTCTCCTGCTTCCAGTGATGTCATACCAGCCACTCCTGCTTCCAGTGACGACGTTCCTGTTTTTCCTGTTGGTGACGTCACCTCAGCTTTCCTTCTCACCTTTATGGTAAATAAACTTCTATATTTTAACTGTTCATCTGCTTTTGTCATCTCTTCTTTGCCATTGCCATAATTTGCCTGTGTCGACTTTCTTAGTTGTAAGACCGATCACACTAGAGTAGTGGCACTGCCCAAGCGTCGCACCCGGCGCTGCCCAAGCATCCGGACAAAAAACTCCCTCAAGTGATCGAACCCTGCAACACTACTAAATAGATTTTAACTCAAAAAAGTTCATCATGTCATAATCTTTAAAAACAAAACATTTTTATCGCCTGTGCACAATTTTTAGCGCAATCTGTCCCCAACATGAATCTCAACGTTTACTTTAAAGTGTAGTATATGTTCTGATATCTATTCCATCCTCGGTCAGTAAAGGAGAAATCCTTCTAAACTTAGGCAATTTTTATTTTGTCCCAATCTAGAGTGCCCCTTTTTGGGGAGCTTGATTTTCCCCACATTAAAAACCGACTTTGTGTTTAACTCTGCCCTCGTGGGAAAGCAAGTAAATATGAACGACAGAGTAAATGGTGAAAGTGTAGAATAGTTAACAGTTGAGAAATCGTAAACAAATGCCTTATAGCAAACGCAGTAGAATTTAATTATCCACTGACCTGTATACTGAAACTGTTTTTAAGTTAAATGGTCACTTGTCGCTTAACTGTTGGGGGGCTTCATTATTGAAAAATTTCAAAAATACTATGACTACAACTAACCCTAAGTTCGGGGGCGCTTGCAACTCGGACTTAAGGTTTTAAGTAGTGGTAGGATAAGTCATTTTTTAAAAAACTTTTCCGGAATTAACCCCCCCCCCCGCCTCAGTTAAGCGACAAGCAGCCATTTGTTTTGTTTTTCTCCTGCGTGTAAAGACCGCTTTGAACGAAATAATTTTTTTAAATAAAAAACTTAAACTGTTTCAGCACGTTAAAAGTATACAGATCGGTAGATAATTAAATTCTACTGCGTTTGGTATAAGTCATTTGTTTTTGTTGTTATTGTTTTTACGATTTCTCAACTGTTAACTATTTTGCACTTTTACCAAGTGAGTAAATACTGATTTTAAAATATGGGGGGAGGGGATTAGCCCCTATCTAAGACTACAGTAGCGGTACTCCCCCACCCTAAAAAAAATACTTAGAAAAAATTATTTTATTTGCTTCAAAACAGAATAAATTTTTTTCAAAATATTTATTTCAAAATATGCTTAGACCCTATTTAAAATTAGAGGTGAGATGACCTAGCTACCCCCCCCCACGAAAAAAACTTAGAAAAGTCGATTTTAAGTGCTTCCAAAACAACAGAGTACTTATTTTTAAATATTAGGGGCTTAGACAATAATTAAAACTAAAAGGGAGGGGGGGGGGGCTAGGCTGCCCTTCCTGAACGATCCTAATTTTTCGTTATCGAATTGTTCTTGTTTTGTGCACTTTTTTCTATCTATTCACTTGTGCCATTTTTACCGTGCCATTTTTACCGTACACCGTTACACACACTTTTGAAAATATGTTGTGTTCCGTTAACTATGTTTTATTTATTTCATTTTGGGTCCATTTCTCCACTTATTACAATCTAATTGTTAGCGTTAGTCATGGTACGTCCTAAAGACTATCGTCTATATTTCATCCCAGCCATGATCCACGCTACAAGTTAATAAATTTAATATCATTCGTAATCAAAAGAAATTTCTAAGGGGCGGGACTCGATATACATACCTTTATCCAAAAGTTGTTTATAGTGAATTAGGGTTTTCACAAAAGCATTTACAATGAAATAAACAACGAAGAAGAAAAGCTGAGAAACAAATAGACGGATTTTTTTTTCTTAGTTTTCGATTATTTTTTAAGAGAAAAAGTTCGGTAAACAAAACAAACGACAACGCGTGATATATCACCCCATAATGTCTGTGTCATTTCTGTTTTTGTTGTTGTTATTTTTGTATCAACAATTAATTTTATTTTGCGAAATAAAAATATCATTTGTTTGTAATTAATTAACGATTTTCTTTACAGGATTCATCTGAGAGAAATTAAAAAAGAAACTGAAAAGAAATTTTTTAAATATTAAGATGAGGAGGAAAACGTCAATTATTTCTGCTTCCGGCTTTTCCATGATTGTCTCCCTTGTCCATCTTTATTGACAAATTTATACTGACAAACAACTTAGGATGTTCGAATATTTTGTGTTTCTACTTTAAATCATAATAATAAATCGGGAATCCCTGATTTTGTTCATCGCAATATGAAACGACGCATGAGAGCCTAAAAGAATATTCCAAACATTTGCGAGAACTGCTAATAATGGGAGCTGAGAACAGTCTTCTTGAAGATTGCGATATTGGCGAAGCGTTACCCAGCGTTTCGAATGTCGACTGGATCGTTCGGGAAGCGACACGAATAAGCCGCAATAAAACAACCACTCCCCCATCATCATCTTCTTCTTCTCTCGCCGTGTTTACTTTGAAAAAGAAAGAGAGGCGAAGAGAAGTTGACATTATACAACTCAACGCTAAAGTATGTGCCTTTCCTACTTTCCCCCATCACCAATCGCTTCGGGTTTTTATCGAAATAGAAACATCCTTCAGTCTTTAGTCAAAAATGATACTCCCAATAATTGTTGAACTTTTAAAAATACTTTTTCTTTTATATTTATTAATTTTGTATTTTATTTTTCAGTAATTGAAGTGATCTTTTTTATTCATTAATCTCAATGTGGGTGTTGAGAGTATTTTCAAAATAAAGGTTGCATCGATTTTTTACTTTGTTTTTGTTTTTCTAAGTTAAATAAATAAGTTCACATGTAAGGTATTCATGTCTAACATGTGAACTTTGTTGTTGTTTTTTATTTAAAAAAAAAAAAACTTTTAAAAATTATTATTTTTCTTTGGTAGAAGTGTTTTTCGTTTGCTATACTGTTGGCACGTTTCATCTCATCTCCACGTTTCCAATGGAAATCATTGGATCGGTTCATTATCTGATGTAAAGTGTCCCAACAGCTGAACTCTGTTCTAAGATTAACAAAAAATATTATAATCATATTTTAATGATTTAAAAAAAAATCCCCATTAAAAAGTCACAAGAAATCGATGCGTCCTCTATTCCAGTGAGGGTCCTCAACATTTATGTTTTTTTGTTATTTAAAAACATTTTTATATAAGGTAACCCGGGGCATTAAGCACCACCTTTTTCACTGATTCTAGGTTTCATATGCATCAAAGTTTCTTTGAACTATCATAGGCAAAATATGTTTGTGATGTCTTGTTTAAACAAATACCAGTTGACTTGTGTTTATCAGAGAAGGAAATATATTGTAGATGATGGTCGAAAGTGGATTAAATGAGACACATCAACTAAAAGAAATATATATATATATATATAAATATAAATCTATTTATTTGCCGGAGCAAAGGAATAGGACATTCCTTATACATGGGGTTGTATATGGTAGACGAGATGTAATAGACTTTTTCCTGGAGTTTGTCGACTATACAGTAGGCCTGATAGAGAGTGCAGGAAAGTACATCTTATCTCTTCAGAATCCTGGCTAACCACGCTGATCACGTGATTTGGGTTTTGCGCCAAATTACGATCTCTCACATAAATCTCATGCATTGAAGAGCACACTTCCGGACCACCTCATTCATAAAACGCTGAAAAGTGCTTGCTGCATTATGTAAGCCGAATGGCATAGTCAAAAATTCCAAAGCACCGAAAGGAGTAGTAACAGCAGTCTTAGGAATATCAGCAGGATTTACCGTTATTTGGTGGTAAGCCTTAACAAGATTCAACTTTGAAAATATCTTACAGCCGTGTAAGGATGAAGCAAAATCCTGAATATGGGGGATTAGGGTAACGATCCGGAACTGTAGTAGAGTTCAGCCGACAGAAATCTCCTGTAGGACGTCTCCGGGGAAAGGTGCCTAGGACGAGTAAAAATGGGAGCCATGGTTGTTTCAATGAGCAGGTTTCTTTATGTCAAAGTTCAAGTTCGTTAGGTCAGGAAATGAATTCAACAATAAATCATAAGGATTGTCAGCAGAAGCAATACAAAATACAGGGCTAATAAGCTGTTCATTAGCTTTCCTATCCGATAACAACAGGTTGGTGCTAGAATCTCTCAGTCTGCGTCTGCACATATCAACCATCAAGTCAAAGTGGGGCAACAAGTGGTGCAAGAAATCGGCACCTAAGATAGGGTTAGGGACGTCAGCGATGATAAAAATCCACGAGAAATCTCTGCGTAGTTGCAAGTCCAAGGATCGTGCAACTTGACCAAACATGGATATAGGAAAATGGTTTACGGCCTGAAGTGGGGGTGGGCTTTTCTTTGAAAAAACCTAGAGGTCATATGCTACATGCCACCCCAGTGTCTACTAACAAATTATACTGGGAAATGTAGTCTCTGACATAGAATGCACGACTGATGGGTAGCTTCTGGGGAGAAAGCGTCGTGCTCACTTCTCCCATCTCTCGTTTTCCTAGTCTTGGGAGTGTATTCACAGGGCCTGCGACACCAGTAGGCCGAAGTGTCTGTGGAACATGCAATAACCACTAGCATCTCTATGATACTGTGCCGGTGAAGGGGAGCGACAACGATTTTGACGCGCAGGCGCCACATGGCTAAACAACTTTAGAGCCTCAACTTCCCCAGAAAGATTGCTGATTGACTGCATAAGCAGGGTCAGGCGTCGGTCTCGCAGACACTGTCGCGACGTCCGCAACCGAGTTCGCACTCGCCACCGTAAACCCTATGGAAGCCAGTTGTTCTACCGTACTGGTCTCCATCACTGTCGTGTTGCTATTCCCTATAGTCTGTCTGAGTCAAAACGTTAGAACGCTAGCTTGTTCCGACATAAAAAATCCGAACAAATTGCAATGAAAATGACATGTAAAGAATGAATGAAACCCATGTTAAAATAAACTTACTATAATGTTCCGACATAAACCTTTGAGATTGTAACGTGGTGTTTCTTCTGGTAGTTTTAAAGTCTTTAAACTGCTGAATGTTGAAATAATGACCACTGAACCGATTCGAAGTTGCTATAATGAGGGAAAAAGAAAATGTCTGATTCTCTTGATAAAGAATTTATATCCGACAAGAATCAATAGTTGATCACGATGAAAATCAGACAATTTTCCTCTTTGGTTTATTCGCCAGAACAAAGGAATAGCACATTCCTTATACATGGGGTTGACTATCGTAGACGAGATGTAGTAGACTTTTTCCTGGAGTTTGTCGACTACTCCACAGTAGGCCTGATAGAGAGTGCAGGAAAGTACATCTTATCTTTTCAGAATCCTGGCTCGAACTGGCTAACCACGCTGATCATGTGATTTGGGTTTTGCGCCAAATTATGATCTCTCGCGTGAATCTCGTGCATTGAAGAGCACACTTCCGGTAAATCATGTGACTGCTACAATATATTTATTGAATTTTTTTCAAACTCAGGTTAGCTTTCTTCAAATTTCAGTCATCTGGGACAATAGGCACCATCTCCTGGAGCATTAAGCACTGGGGCTACTGTGTGCAAAAATCACACAGCCATTCCTCATTTTGGAGGTGTTCAAGTGAAATGTTGATGCTAATTCACTGTATGTGATACCAGGAATCACAGATGTCACACTGAACACAGTTAATGCCATCCCCTCTACCACACCTACAACATTCCTCAGTGTCAGAATCCGCCGATGTTGACAGTTGGCTTCTTGATTGTGGTGGTCATGGTGTTTCCTGTACTGGTGTTTGTTTACCCATGCCTTTCCCCTTTCCTCAGCCATGTCCTCTGGATGCTGTAGCACCCTCATTAGCAGCAGATGTCTCCATGAGTCTGTTGATGCTTTCATCTGTTGTGAGACTCTCCCCATATCGGAATCGCTTTCTTCTAGCTGATCTCCATCTTGCTGCAGGTTGAAAGTGGGGAGTCAGTTGTTTGAGGAAGAAGTCTTTCAATGAGGCAGATGAAGATGATGAAGTCAGCAAGGAAACAGGCATGTCTGAGGATGAGGGTCCTGGAGTAAGATTTTCGCCTTTCTTGACAGCATAGGGTGGAAGTAGCTTGCCACTAGCAGATGCTGCACAGTTAACTGTTATCTGCTCTCTTCCAGAACCCCTCATACAGTGATTCTCTTTGATCCCTTTTCTGCTAAAACGGTGCCTGTTTTGGGGTCCATTACAAAGCCCTTTCATCTGTGTTGAATAACTGGATAGGAAAATCTTTTATCCCCTCCTCTACGATAACCTCATCCAGAAGCCTAAACCAGTGGGCGATGACTTCAAGGTCCTCTGTCTTTGCAGGAGCAGTGCTGAGGTGCTCAGTCTTACGAGACACTATGGATGACTGGGTAAAAACCCTTGTAGCCAGTCATACCCTGGACGACCATTCACTAAATGTGTGTTTATGCTGTGGGTCTGAACAAACTCCATTACAGTGTCTTTGATCTCCTCAGAAGTGAATCCCAATTGAAAAAATTGACAGAGGTGTGATTGTGCAAGACAGTCAACAGAGAGTGTGAGTGAAGTAGAACTAGTATTTATGAAAATGGTAAATTTAGAGTTTGTATAGATCCAAAACTACTAAATAAGGTTCTTAAAAGAGAACATTTGCAGTTATAGATCTACTATCAGAACTGGTGAAAAGCAATGTGTCTCTCACCCTAGATCTATGGGAATGGATTTTGCCACCCAAAACTTGATGATGAGAGTAGTCATTTGACATTTTCTGTCCTATTTGGGATTGACCCAGCAACTTTTCTAAATGCTGGAGGCTATGCTAAACAAAACTAATGGAAAGGATAAAAGCATGGAAGAAACCAAAAGCAAATGATGAAAGAAAACTCAAGAATCTCTGAGAGAAATGCACTTGCATCAAGTAAAAATAGATCTATACAAAACCACACTTTCATTTCCTGATTTATGGCATCTTTGAAAGACCCTGGGCTAAAATTGGAATTGACCTATTTCTATTTGATGGCAGAGATTATCTCTGTGCAGTCAGTTATGAGGTTGACCTTTTTTCAGTACTCTGACTAAAATGGTGATCACAAAGCTGAAATATCTAAACTGCTAACTATATGTATGTATATATATATATATATATAAAGTATTAAATAAAGGTTATATCATTCTATGATTTATTGATAATTTTAAGACAAAATGTTTCGAAATATTGTCATCAAATCATAGGATGATATAACCTTGATTTAATACTTTATTTATTCATTAATAGCTCTATTGAAGTGTTTGAATATTGAGCTTCAACTTAGCTTTCGAAATTGATTCCTACTAGAATTGATCTGAACTGTATAAAAATTGTATCTATATTGTTACCTGGTATATATATATATATATATATATATATATATATATATATATACTTCGAGGTCAAAAAGTAGTCAACGATAAGTGTTAAATGGATAGATTCCAACCCAGAAAACAGCAATTCTTCTCCCTTTGTCAGAAACATCGCTCATGGAATGTGAGGACTAAAGGACAAAATAAGGGAAGCGAGAGTTACAAGGCTGCTGAAAGTAAACCAAGGTCCACTTTCTACTCTCCTATATATCTAGCCACACTGAAGAGCTTTGATACAGTGAAACAGTCTGTCTGTGGATGACTATATAAGCCCCCCTTCTTGGATTGAACACTGTCGTTAAATGAGATCGCCTACTACTACTTAGCGTAATACAAAGCTCTTTGTAAATAAAAATTAGATCAGTATAAAGTGACAATCAATGTTAATATAAAAACATTGTAGATATCATTTACCAGCGCCTGTCCCATGGCTCTGGCTCATTGGTGAGATCTGTCGACTATCAACTAGATGGTTGGAGGTTCGATCCGTGGCTTGAAAAGGGTGCTAGTCTATTCGCACTGAAGAGCTGTGATACATCAAAACAGTCTGTGGATGACACATATATAATTTGCATGTTCACTGAAAAGGTAAAAAAAAGTAAAGGTCGCATAGCCTGGACGCGCACGAGTGTCGTTGCCGACATCGCACACTGCCCATGGCCGTAGCGGCGGTGATTTGTTAAGAATCACCGTGTCTAGGGCACAGCATATGGAAGGCGGAGGCCATCCCTCTCCTTCCGCTGCGTTTTAGTTAGGTACCCATTTACTGCTGGGTGGACAGAGGGAGTTTTCAGACCCGAAAATTTGCATGCCGTGAGTGGGATCGAACCCGGGTCGTCCAGCCCAAAGACAAGTGCTATAACCACTTGTCCACAGGCCCTCCCTACTGAAGCACTTGCTTAATATTATTCATGTTAAAATATACATCTTTTCTTTTACAATATGCATTTTTCTTTGTAAGACTTTTGTTCCTATTTCATAAATTGCCAAATTATCATGATCTTTTACAGAAATAAATTCTAAATTTTATTTCCAAAGTTTTACAATGGTTTTGTTACCCAAAACAGCTAACAAATATATTTGTCTACTTATTTCTTTCAGCAATTGAAATCACTCCGTCATCCTGGAATCCTACAATATGTAACATCTGGTCACTCATCTGATGGTTCTTATCTTGTTACTGAATATGTCACTTCTCTTGAATGTATTTTGAAACAGTTGTCACCAATTGAAATTTGTTCAGGTCTCCATAACATCATTGAAGCTTTAGTTTTCTTACATGAGAAAGTAAGTGGGAACAAAACTTTTCTCTTTGAATATTTACAGTTAATACAAAAAAAAAAAGATTGCAAAATGTTTAATAAAAATTTAGAATAAATTTAACTGGTTATTATGCAAACTACAACAACGATTCAGTGAAATGGGATATTTAGGTTTTTACAAATAACTTCCATATTTTGCTCAAACTTGTTTTAAAATTGAACATTTTATGCTTAAAAGTAAATCGATTCGATATATGGAAATAATCAGGGTTTCTTTGAAATGTGATTTCTTTTTCAAAATTTGAAGATTAATATATCTAGTAACAAAAAAAAAGTTTTTCATCAAGACAAATTATTATCATATAGATGAACGCACTGTAGAAGAACTGTATAAATATGTTACTACTTTCTTGTAGCACCTTTTTGCATTTACTATTTCTTTCATTCATTCTGGTGACAAATTGAATATTTCACAATGAGAGAGCGATGTTAAACTCATCGACCTGGCATTCTCAAGCAACATGAATTGGAATAAGTACATAGAAGATGTAGTCAAATCTGCTACAAAGGTGATAGGCTCCCTCTACCGGACTAGAAAAATTCTCACATCTGCCAGTATCCTATATCACTACAAAGCCACTATTTACCTGTGCATGGAGTATTGTTGCCACATCTGGGCTGGTGTACTAACCACTAGCCTCTCCCTCTTAGACAAGGTGCAAAAAAGAATTTCTAACTTAATAGGTTCTGCACTGTCTCTAAAACTCCGGGCCCTCTCGCATCACCACAGTGTTGCATGCCTGTGCTTGTTTCAGAAGTACTTCCATGGAATGTGCTCCAATGAACTTACTGCACTTGTATCCTCGGAATGAAAATACCCCTAACCCACCTGACTAGCTTTTAAATCCCACCCCTTCACTGTGATAGCTTCTTTTCTCGAAACACTTGCCTTTGGAATTCCCTCCATGCTCCCTGTTTTCCCGATCATACCAACATGCAGAAATTTAAATGTTATGTGAACAAACATCTTGTTGCTCAACTCCCCTACCAGATTGCCCCCGATATATCTCCCCCCCCCCATTACAGTAGCCCCTTACACTTCAGTGGCAATATGCCTTGTTTGAGGGCAAATAAAAGCATTTAAAAATAAAGAGAGTCCTCCAGTATCACACAGTCAAGATTTGGTGGATAGTATTTTCTTTCTGTGTGAGATGGAGCAACATCAAGATGGAATATAAATTCATTTTCCCCAATGTATGGGACAAAGAAACGATCCTTGGACGGCATTAACTGACCTTTTCACAAAACTGATGTTTCCGGCAGTGATGACAGACATACAATCCCAAATCACAAATAGAGGAAATTTAATGCTTTTTTACGCATTTGAGATCATATTTTGCATATGACTTTTCTTAGATGCAGGGCTCCAATTCTGTAAGGAAATACAGAATCTTGATTCATCACTGTAAATGACCTGATCATTTCATTGATCAAAAGACTAACTTTGATAATTTCTACTTCAAATTAAACATCAGTGGTTACTTTGAAATTGGTATACACTGAGACATATCCAAACTGATGTGGATTGAGAAACAGCTACATCAGCATCATTTTCTGGCTTTGAAAATTTTACCATAATTGTCAAATTGATGAGAAATTTAGTTGACGTTCATCATTTGGAACTGCGCTTTTTAGTAAGTTTGTCTTGTTATCTTTGAGATGACAAACTGAGAACATCCCACCTGGACAGCTATCTCTTTTTGAGTGTTGTCAGCTTCCTATAACGTATGAATGATGGCTTTTTGTGTTTCTGATATATCCATATCTCTTTCAATTTATGATACTGGTCAACAATATACTGAACACTAAAGATGTTGCTTGTTTTATACTTTGACACAGACAATATTCATGAAATGATTGTATAGGTAAATCATTAAATAAATTTCAATTGTCAGTGAAGAAATGCCAAAGAGAATTATTTACATATATCAAATTGATATATTGTTAATAGTAAATTAACCAATTTAAAACAAATTTTAGTGTGAAATATGAAAGTTATTCATATAAAATGAAAACTTTTCATTTCACTGAATGAGTATTGTAATTAGTTCAGTTTTTTCTTCTTTTTTAATTTTATGATAATAATTTGAATAATTATATTTTACACCTTTTAAAAATTACTCAAAAGGGCAGGTGAAGCGCTCTTTAGCCTTGATAGGCAATCACCTAGAGATGGTATCTCGATAAAAGCACTGGTCCCCATCAGCTGACTAGGTGTATATCAGGAAGGGTATTTGGCCTAAAAATCTTGCCTTAACTAAGGAAATGATTTCCAAAGATAATCTGGATATTTTTTTTTTACTTGTTTTTTCCATATTTTCAAGTTTTCTGTCTTTTCATACAATTCCTGGAAATATGAAGTCTCCTATTTGACAGTTTTTTTCATCATCCATACTAACTAGATTTGATAATCCATTTAAATCTAAAAATTCCAGAAAATCTTTTGCAATTTGTTCTGCAGGACTAGTCAATGTATATATTACTGTTGTGTATGGGTAAAATGGCAATTATTGAGTTATATTTTGATTTTTAAGAATAAGAAATTCTCACAAGGATTTAGATCACGAGTGTAAGGAGCTGTGGTATTGCAACACTTGTTTTTAGACCCATAACTTATTTTTACAAAAGATAGTGAGTTTTTCTGACTTACTTTACTAAACACACCTAATAATAAATTCTGAATCTATCAAATTAATGAAAAATAAAACATTACTATGAAACAAAAGGGTAATGAAATTCTCATATAAAAATTTGTTTAAACTTTGATATCACTGTATAATGTATATATATTTGATTGGTTTCTCTAACGTTTTCGTAGGTAAAAATCTCGCACAACAATATCTGCAAATCTTCAATTTTTGTTACCAATGATGGCAGTTGGAAATTGGGTGGCTTTGAACATGCTTGTCACTTTAAAGACTTGACTGCTAAATTCTTGGATAATTGCAGAGCTTTAAGATGTGAAAAGACAATCAGCCCAGAAGAAAAGGTATCTTCATTAAAAGTTTTCTCTTCTTTTAATTTTCTTTTTTTAATTAGTTTTCGTTTGTATTCATAATTTTCATGACTCTATAATGAATTTCTTTAAAATTGTACTTATTCATGTAAATATTTAATGTTGGTGAATAAAAATGGGAAATTATTGTTCAACTCTTAGTGGACGCTTTCTATCGAGTATGAGTGTACAAGTGTTTCATTTAGTAAAGAGGTTCGCTTATGGTTTTAGAGATCAAGTTTGTTTGTAGTCCAGTAATTGACAGATCTGAAAGTTGTTTGATAAAAGTCTTTAAACCTATATTTTTAAACAGCAGTTATTCTTATTTTGTTTATCAACATGATTTCATTTGTTCATAATAAAACTGTATCAATTTAAAATGAGTTCTTTGTAAATATCTGTTGGATTTTATTTATATCTATATATACTTATTAATTTATTAAAGTTGCTTTATCTATGTTTGTAAAAATGTTCAATATTAAGGAATAGTGCTTATAGATATATATATATATATATATATATATATATATATATATATACTAGCAGGGAGACCCGACGTTGCTCGGGATTGAATGAAGAACACTATGTTCTTTTTCACTATACTCATAACACAATATTACTTTCTTTAGTTTTTACTGCCTCACGTTTCGCCCCCTAATATAGTGGAAGAAACTGAAATTTGGGAAAACACTGAATTAAATTTAATTAAAATTGAATATACATATTTGAAGTTTTAGGGGTGGGTGGGTGGGTCTGCCCTTATATCTCCGTTAGGGGACCACATAAAGATTTTGGAGCACTTCCATTGTCTTCACATGAGAATTTTATACATATGATTTTAATTTCATCAAAATAGGATATATTTAGGACTACATTTAGAGATTCAGGACCACTTCCATTGTCTTCCCCAGAAAATTTTACATATGAATACACTTTTAGTTTTTATGAAAATTTTCAAACCTTTCTTTCTATAGGGAACACCCCCCCACACACACACATATATATATATATATATATATATATATATATATATGATTAAACAGAGGTAAAAATTCCTGTTTGTTCCTTTTTTTAAATTCAATTTTTCAATATATAACATGTCACATCTCCTCCCCTCACAGCTCCATGTACCAACATCTAATCGCACACAACATTTTCAAAAAATATTTCCGAAATATATTAATAAAAACACTGCCATCCTCACTGTCCCAAACTATAACCTTCACCTCCCCATCATCGAAGCCTTACTCATTCGAGCACGTAAATCCACCATCAACCAAGCTCGATACGAGAGGGGAGAAGGTATATTAAAATGTTTTTAAAACATTCTTAATCGACTTTCGCAATAAATTCACTAGTTTTAATTTTGTAACCTCATCACGTGCCTGACAAAGACTTATTAGAGTAGAAAACGTTTGAAAATATGGCGAGTTCTTATTCACACTTGAGCACAACGTTAGATTGTTGGCCAGCCAACTTGAGAAATTGGATCAAAAAAGGAACAAGCAGTAACTTTCACTTCTGTTTAATCAAACCTGTATCAAAGAAAAAATGCCACCCAAATATACAAATATATGAGGATAAAATACACAATATATCATAAAATGAAATGCTGTGTAGACAGAATGTGTGAAAAAGACAAAAGGAAAAACGAATTAAACACAGGAAGAAATCATCAAAAACAAGAGATTTACCAGTTTCATTTGGATCAACGAACATCTTCAGAAAAGGTGAAGATTTTTAATATATTCAATAATTGCAAACATAAGAGAAAAGAAAACGTACAATGGGATAATAATAATTATGCAGCGCGTGTTTCAAAGACGTTAAAATGGGGAAAATAGGACGAAAAAGAAAAAGAAGAAAAGGAAAAATAGATGAAAAATAAGTAGTTCTTTAACCGGGATCAGAGTTTGTTATACAGTGGCGAAGTATATTGCATTGTTTGAGTGTGATTTTTGCCAAATGTTCGCTTAAAGAATAAAGTGTTCCTGTGTATGATTAGTGCGTTAGTGGGATTGTTGGGTTTGAGGTCTCGTTTATGTTCGTAAATGCGTGATTTTATATTTCTGACCATTTTGCCGATATAAAACATTAGACATGAGGCACATTTTATTTTGTAAATGCCGCTAGGGAAGAAGTGATCTTAGGGGGTAGGTGGGGATGGGGTTTGGTGTTGAGAAAATCCTTAATCGTTTTCGAAGTTGATGTTACTAATTTTATGCCAGATTTGAATTGTTATTGTAAGGAATAGATATGGGATTATTGGGGAGAACTATGTAAGATTTATTTTTATCAATCATGTCAGTGTTATTTGTGCTAGTTTTTCTCTTTTTCACACACACACACACACACCCACACACCCACACATATATATATATATAGTGCGTCAAGATATGTTGAAAAGAAATCAATAAAGTACCTGATCGTAAGAATGCGAGAACTAAAATAAAAATTATTTATTTAAAAACTATACATTACAGATTCAAAAGAATGGTTTCATTAACATGTGAAGACCTTTATTTCTTAGAAAAGGTCCTTACAGGAGGAGGTTGCACAATAAGATCCATAGTGTATGAAGCCAAAGTCATATCCGCTGTAAACTCCATGAAAGAAGAAATTTAAATTGGAATGACTCAAGGAACTTTCAAACAGAGACTCTACGCTCACAATAACACTTTCAAATATCCGGGAAAAAGTGGCATCACCTCCCTAGCAACCACAATATCAAAGCTCAAAGAGTCCAGTACATCCTATGAAATTAAATGGAGTATCATCGATAAACAAAAACTTACCTCCGGGAATTGCCAACTATGCACCACAGAAAAATTCAGGATTCTACAGGCGATTAATAACCCTTCCATAAACTGTACTAACATCAAAACTGAGGTCTTTAAACTATGTCCCCACATATCAAATACACATAACTCACTGAAGTCCCCCCCATTTGTATATAAGTCTAAAAAACACATCATATGAAAAATACAAGACCTATCCACCCGCCCCAGGATCTTTCCAATTATACCTCCATTATTATCAAAATTAATTCTTTATATGCAAGATAACAACCCTCTCCCTTATCTTCCCCCAGATACATTATACATATCACCTCCACATCTCCCCTACCAACCCAAATATAACCTACATTCACATCCCCATATTCCCTCCCAATCTAAAATAACATAAATTAATATGTACCTTATCATATTCTATTTTTTTTTTAGGTTTTTAAATATATTAAAAAATCTTACTAGTTAAATACCTAGAAATATAGTTACTGAATACCCTTAAACAAAATAAAAAGATATATGACCAAAATTTAAATTTAACAGATATACATAGGCCCTCTGATAGACTCATAAATGTAATTAGGTAAAAGTTAACAGAATTAATTAAAATACAGGTACCTCCACATATACTATGGAGATAGCAAGCCTATAATGGACGATCCGCTTGATTAGATACCCCTTAGGACAGCATTTTTCACTGATAAGAATAATCCCTTCCACCATTAGACACAAAGTCCTCCCTTAACTAATAAACTACAATATAATAAAAGCTTTATACTCAAACATAGCCCTACCCCTAAAATAAATATAAATATAACACATAAATATAAATAAATATGAATATAACACATAAATCCTTTAATAACAATACATCCCCACTCTGTAAATTAATAACTTTTGGCCACACCAGAATTTAACTCACTCGCCGATCTATAAATAAATTATACTACACACCATCACCCCTAAATACGAATACGCCATAAAAACAAACATGCAGCATCCGTAATCAACAATTAAGTTATTTTTAAATGATACTAAATTACAATTAAGGCCCATACATCCATATAGATCGCCCCGTAAACTCTGTACTTTCCCCAAAAGGGACACTTGAGAAAAGATGATGAAAATGGTGATCGTCAGATTCCATTTTTCGAACTGTCTTCATTATGTGAGTTGCTGAAGATTTGAGAGAGTTGTAAGGGCCTTTTTAAACAGTAATGGTCTTACCATGTCACCTTCAAAATTGCAAGTGGCTACTCTCCATTTGGCTAAGATCAAAGTGTAGTATCTGTTCCGATGGATACTGCATCCCATAGACTGGTATTGTCTTGGCCTTAGGGGCTTGATTTACGCCAGTCTATGGGTCTGTCCTGTGCAGTTCTAGGAAGTCCACCCTCCCAGGCTTCGCCTCCCCTCTTTGGGGAGGAGTAAGTTTATTGCTTACTGCCTGAGGCGCCCCTACCGGGGAATGCAGACGGGGCTGCCCAGGCAATTTTTAAACCCCACTTTCCCGACCCGACCTTGGGTCACATCTTACTTGTGGGAGTAAGATAAAAACTGGCCTTGTGCCTAACTCCTGGAGAGGAGTAAATCAATACTCTCCATGTTCCTTTTTTTCAAAATGCTGTTGTTTCTGTTTCTATTCCTGCTTGTTTTTTTAACACTTCTATAACTAAAATAGCATGGTCAAAATTTTAACTAAATCAAAAAAAGCTACATATTTAACGATTCCCAAAGTAAGAATTATCAGCTTTTAGATTCATATCTTTACTCATAAGCACTGAATAACAGATTAGGAATAACTTGTGGCCTCCAAAAAATGTTATATATATATATAATATATATATATATTTGTAGTTCAGGAGGAATAAACACAGATGGCTCAATTATGTTTGTCAGATTATAATATATTTATTATGGATAATTCAGTTAGTCATATTGATACCAGCAGTTTCAAAAGGTGTTGGAAATTTGGCCTTTGGAGCTAGGAAAACCACTACAGCTTCATCCTCAGTCAGCAAATTAATTGCGAAAAATGAGGAATCTACAAATATTTATAGAAATTCAATGGCCAATGGGTTTTTACTGGCGGCCTACAAGAACTGTGGGTAAGGAGAGGTTGAATAAGAGCTAGATATGGAAGTATGAAAGCAACAATGATTATTAAAATAAAGGGTAATGCATAACAAATTCATAAATAATAATAAAGGGTAAAATAAAGTTAAATTAAAGAAAGATTAATGAAAAAAAATTTTAAGTTAGAATGTAAGTAAAATATGAAAAACAAGATAAATTGAATTGTATTTATCTCTCTGAAATAAAAGCAAAGACAAACAGAACAAAGGTAAGAATCAAAGATAGAACACGTTATCGCTTTCTTCGCTCGGCTGATAAGAACACGTCAGCTTAAAAGCCTTTTATTTATACAAAGATTTTATACAAGGGAAGTCACTCCGACCGTTCTGATGGCTGCCATGCAAGGAAGATAATTCTGATCGCTTAAAACACTATAAGCATCAGTATGTGGTGGTTAAGGAATAAGGGCAGGGAGGTGAATAAAAAACAGAGAAGGGATACGAGTAGTGGGCATAAAGTTATATTATGGGTAGGGAGGATGACAGATTCCTGACTAAAACTGAGGATAAAAAGAGAAGGGTCAGATGTTCAAAGAGTGGGAGGGATAGATGTGTGCCTGCCCGGAATTGTAGAGTGGGAAGGGGCAGTTACATTTTGTTCTGTTTGTAGGCATATGTATGTGTAAAGTAACACACACACGTGTGCATACATAATCTTATCAGGCCACATGGATGTTATTGCTATATTCTGAGATCCTGTTGCATGCATTGATCTAAGATGGCTGCCAGCTATCTTTTCAATGTGAAATTGCAAGCAAATATATTCTGCGCTAAAAGCACATCCTGAATATTTTCTTCCTAATTCATAATTTTGTCCATTTTTCAACTTTCACAGTGGGTTTTTTGTTAAAGAACTTATGAAGTAAATTATTTAAGTTATGAGCAAATTAGTGGTACGGATAAACCCTGATGGTAACCCTAACTGCACCACAGCCACTTCTATTTATAAAATGAATGAATCTGACTTTTAAGACAATCCTACCCCTCTTCCCCATTGATAGCTGTTGGGACAAATGTCAAGAGGATTTCCTCTCGTGGTAGATTTTATAATGCCAATCTAGATTATATAGCACTACATCCTTCTTTTAAATTGAGATCGTTTTACTCTCGATCCTGACGGGGCTGGGATGATCACTGTCCAGAAATGTTTAATGCTTTGAATTATATGAAAGAAAATTATGTTTTATTACTGATAATAGTTTTCTTGAATATTGCTTGATTTTCTTTGAAGGCTGGAAATCTCTGTGTTGAAGTAAATGCGGAACATGTTTTTGATGCTTATGCTTTTGGAATAGTTTCTACCGAATTGTTAGAACAATTACAAGAATTAGGTGTGTATATCTTCTTAGTTAAGTTTTCTCTTTTTCTTTCACTCTCATTAAAGTTGCAGTAGTTTCATTTGAAATACTCTTATCATCTTGTTAAATTGATGGTAGAGTACAAACTTCAATCTCTACAAAGACGAGCATCATAAGTAATAAAATTGATGTAACATAAGAATAAATATATTTTTTTTATTATTCTATGTAATTACTTTTCAAATGACCTTAATTATTATGGGTTTTTTAAAAATTTTATGTAATTACTTTTCAAATGTATTTTTTTTTTTATATATCTTTAAAAATCACCAGATTTTTGCTGTCTTAACTTTTCATTTTCTAAATTGGAGAAATGTTGGTAACATGCAGTCTTTGATGCTTAATAATTGAATACTTTTGCATAAACTGTGAATGTCGGTGCTTATGAAAAATTAGGTATACCAAAACTGCTCTTACCAACTTCATCCTAATAATTGAATAATGATTTATTTGTTTCATAGGAAAAGGAGACAGGTCTTTTGTAAAAGCCAAGAAAATAACTATAAAATGACATTTTTGCTAAACTCTCTGAAATAATACAATGGAAGAGAGCTGATAGATCTTTATCATTTTCTGAGGGAATAGGCTAATCGTAAATATACAGCACCTGTGTTTCTTGGTTCTATAATCTCTTTGAAGTATCAACTGATCAATGTATAACATGCTTTGGCATATGTTGCTATTATTTTGTAATGATAGTTGTATCATATTCTTTGCACTTCTATCTGTATTGCTTGTTTATCAAATTAATCTTACTACTTGTTTTAGTACATGAATAGTTAGAATATAAAATGGAAGTTTATCTTCAAAAAACAGTTAACATTTCTTTCCTCTGAATGATTCAAAAATTTTTAATAAGAAAATATTTAAATCTGTTTCAGATGTTTTTCAAAATATTTTTTATCCATAAATGTTTTCTTGATATTTTCCAATTTATGAACAAATAATTTTGAAGATGTTTTCTTTATTTATTTCAACATTTTTTTTATTTCTTGCTTTAATTTATTAGCATTTGTTAACCTTTTCAATAATATTGTCATTACTATATTATTTCTTAGCACCTAGCTTTAATAAATAAATCCTTGACAAATATAAAAGAACAAATTGGATGAATCGATTTTTATATAAGCATGATACACATTTCTATCTATTCTCAATTTTTAATGTAGCATTTGTAGTTTTTAACGGTTAAATTATTCTATTTAAATATATGTATGCTTATAATGTTTATTTTATATATATTATTGTTTTTGGTTTTTTTTTTACAGGAGATCTCTCCAAAACATTTGAATTGCATGTTCAGGATGAATACCTTAGTCCGGACTCTAAGCAAAGATCAAAACTCAGTTCACTGCTCAACAATCGAATATTTAAATATGAGTGAGTTCTTAAATTGCTTTTCTGAATTCTGGTTTTCATAGAAATCTTTTAAGTCTGGTCAAATTTGTTTGAATCAAACTTTCCCAAAATAACATTTCTTCATTAAATTTGATTTATTTCTACGTTTTTAACAAACCCCCAAAAATTGCAGTTTATATTTTTTTTCATTCACATTATACAAAAAGAAAAAAATTAATTTTGAAGTGTAATTTCAATTGTTTCAATTTCATTCAACATATTTTATTTTTTATTTTTATTTTTTAGGAATCACTTTCTTGAAATAAAGCAATTTCTGAAAAATATCACTGTAAAATCACCTCAAGAAAAACAAGAATTTTTTAGGTGTGCATTTTTGTTTTTATATTGTTCTTCTCATTAATATTTGATTTTCTTTTCAACCGATAATCTTTTCTCATAGTTTCATATGTTTTTGTTATTATTTGTTAATGAAAAAGTAAACTACTTATTGTTGGGAATGTGTTTAGTGACCTACAACAACCGTGTTGGTTAGAGAAAACTTCTTTGAATCATTTACTTGTTTTATTTTTGATATTCAACAATGCATGATAACGCATGGGTGAAGATGCACTTGGCCGTATAGACTTGGCTTATGTGCCAATAGCAATAAAGTTATGCACTCACTATTTCTCACTAGGTTAAAAAAGGTATATCTCTAGCAACTTGTATTCAATTAATCATATGCAATATGTTGTATTTTGGCATTGAATAATCTTACATTATTACAATACGTTGTTAAACAGAAACACCAAACATCTGTTTAATTAAATAGTCTCTATATAAAGTTAGATATGTGTATATGTTTATATATTTCTATTCATAAGATTCACTCTGAAATTAAGTGATCATTATGAATTTTCGAACACAGCTGCTAGGTGTAAAGGTGGATAATGTGAGCTATATTTAGTTTAATTTGGTTTTATGTAAAGTGGGCAAAGAGGAGGTGGAAATCCTTTGTGAAAATTCAGATATCTCCGATTTTTGTGAAATTTTAACAATAAGTATTAGACATCAATTAATAAATATTCATCAAATTTCAGATTCTTTGGAGTATTTTAAAAAGGTGGGGGTGGGGGGGGGCATGATATGGGCACAACCTCCCATTTGAAAATTAAAATATTTTAAATTTGAATTAAATTTGATCCATAGTCATTAGACTAATAGATTAAGCAAGATTCCCTGAATTTCAATTTCTTAAGACCCCTTAAGCTTAAGCCTTAAATTTTAGACATTTTCTAGGATCAAAATTTGAATAAGGATTCTAGAATAAGGATTAAGTAGCATTATATGCAGATTTTAATCTTCATACGGGTACATAAAAGTGGTGCAAAACTGTTCTGTTTGGGGTATTAATTTTACCCGTCCTGGGACGGGTATTCTTCTTGTTTAATTTAATATAAAACTAACATTAATGAAAGATTTGAAAATTAAGTGTAGTGTTTCAAATTCTAATGTCATTATTTTTTAAAACATTTCTTTCTGTTTCATTTTATTAATTATTATTTTATCTTTTCTTGTTATTTGTTTGTGCAGTTTTCATATTTTGAACATTTTATCTTGCTTTTTGCTTCAATGTTTGTTTGTTTTTAATATTTTTTTATCAAATTAAAATATCCAAAATTTTACTTGAATTTAGTTCAACTGATGTAAAATAAAAAAAAATGTTATATTTTTGTTTGTAATGATATAATCCTTTCATTTTTCTGATAAAATTATTCTGTATATTTCTTTTTCTGTTTGATTTTATTTAATGCTTTTTTATCTGATGTCATTTAAAATCTAATCTTGTTCTTTTTTTATTAAACTTACAGTCGTATAGTTTCTATGTTGTCAACATTACCAGAAGATCTTATAGGAAAGCGTTTAATCAGTCTGTTATTATCAAGATTTGTTGTTTTGGATGAAAATGCTGTGGAAATGTTGTTGCCAAACCTGTTAATTCCCAGACCAGGTTTGTACTAATATCTCATACAATTTATTTTGTGTTTCTATTCTCTATATTCACTATTGATAACATTTACATTTGAATTATTTTGTTATAATTTCATCAGTTTTTATCAAATCTTTAAGAAATTAATCGACATTGAGAAAATGTTCACTGATCCAAACTACCTCAAAATGGTAGTTTGTATTCATCAAGTAGAAACATTTTCTTGCTTTCTAGTTAATTCAAACTTTTTCATTTATAATCGTTAAAAACAATAGTTTCAATTTTGTATATCTTTTTATTACCTTATATTATGAAAATACTTAATTTAAAATGTTTTAGGAAAGAAAGCCAAACAACTTCTCACAGATCTTAATCTAAAGCACTTGAAATTGTTTCGTTAAAATGCAGCAATTCTAATGAAACTAATTTTCAAAATGTTTATAGGTAAAATATATTTGTTTAACTGAATTTAATATTTGTTTTGTTTTACAATTTCAGGTCATTTAATGCTGAATCCAGTCATTTAAAAATTTTTTTACTATGCTTCAAGTTCCTAATTTCTTCAAATAGAATATTATAATGTCATTTGTAAGAACAAATGAAATAAAAATAGAATCAAGTGATTAATAAGTAATATCAGATCTAACCTTATGAGTTTTTTCAATGATGGCATGATCAAAAGAAAGAGACAGAAAATAATTGTAGTGAAAATTGCACTTTATGTGAAGGCTTTGGTACTAGAATTATGCTACAAAGATTGCGATGGTGCTGAAGTATCATACGTGAAGTATCTGTTGCTGGCCAACCATTCATGACATTCCTACACCCCTTCTTCCTCTCTCTCTCTCTCTCTCTCCCAATAATACAAATTAGTAATCCTCATCTAAAAAATTACAAAAGATGAACAACATTTTTTTTTTTTTCTTTTAGAAAAAGGTGAAATAATGAATCCGAAGTCATCAACTAACCCATCTATATTCAATAAATCTTCCTTCAAGAAATATGTCATTCCTGAATTAACTAAAATCTTTCAAGTACGAGAGTTGAATATCCGGCATTTATTGTTGAAATATTTCTCAACTTATGTCGAACTGTTTGATAGAAATGACATAGAAGAAATAATTTTCCCACAGGTCAGTATCAACTTGCTTTCAATGAAAACATTGAAAGATTTTCTAGTGCCTTCTTTTTTGTTTAAGTCTTCTCATATAAAATATATTCCTTTTATAGATTTTATAGATAATCAGCATAACATTTTACTAGAATTATTTTTATCTCATTGTTCGTATATATGCACATTTTGAATAGAAAATGAAGAAATTGAATATCTATTTTTAGGCACAAACTGATACACAGAAATCTGAAGAAAGTGTTCAGAATTGAAAAATATTTAATAGGAATCTGAAGAAAGTGTTCAGAATTGAAAAATATTTAATAGAAATCTGAAGAAAGTGTTCAGAATTTAAAAAAATATTTAATAGAAATATAAAGAAAGTGTTCAGAATTGAACAATAAAAAATATTTAATAGAAATCTGGAGAAAGTGTTCAGAATTGAACAATACAAACAGTTAAATATTAGTGTGTCAATTGAGTTTTTGTTGACTAAAAGCATGTAAAAAAAATATCTTCGAATAATGAAAGAATTAGTTATGTATTATGCTTTTATCAGATGAAAAATACATTAGTATTCTCTTCCCCTCTAAAATATTAAAATCAACAAAATGTTTATACATCATTTCTGTTATCATTATTCCTTATGTCACAGAAAAACTAGTTTTAAATCCAATTCTTTTAACTTTTAGATTATTTTCTTTGTTTTCCCTCCTCTCTCCTTCTCATTTCAGCTGCTTCTAGGTTTACGAGATATTAATGATTCTTTGGTGTCTGCAAGTTTATATGCCCTTGGAGATCTGGTTCCTATCCTCGGTGGTGATGTAGTCATCGGAGGACCACAAAGACCTTACTTTAAAGAAGGAAAACCTAAGGTAATAATAATATTCCTCAAACTTGTAATATAAAGTTTTCCTGATATCCTGCAGAGCTAGTTTTAAACAAAAAATAATTACTGTTAATTAAAACAATCACTTTAAATAATTTATTATTCATTTATTTTATTTTTTGTATAGCTGATAAATTTGTATGTTTTCAAGTTTTGTATTGGCAAAATATTTTATTTAATTTGTTAAATCAAATTGAAAGCAGATTTTTGTCAAAAGTTTTTCCTGCATTCATTTTTAATGAGCTTATAACAAATGTTATGATAGTGTTTTCATGAAGAATAAATTAATAAACTAATAGACAAATTACCAAATTGAATAGGAACCCTTTTCCAGAAATTGTATTTTACTCTCAAGAAAACGGTAGGATGAGAAAGATATCAGTCTATGGTTGTTTTTTAAAATATTGAGAAATAGGGATTTTCCTGAAACTCTCTCTCTCTCGTCTATCAAAATAAAGTTTGTACATTTGCTTTCTCCTCTGAATCTAGAAAATTGCAAATTCTTAACATTTTACTTTCGAATTGGCATATTTCTCTCTTTTAAGATAAAATAGTTGTAATGAAGCCTGTTTTGATCAAAATAAAATAAGCGACCATTTTTATGCAGCAGCGTAATAGTTTGAAAAAGAATTTAAAACATCTTTAAAAATTTATCTCAATCTATATAAATATAAAATAGAGCCAGTTTTTTGCCCTGTACGTTTGGAATTAATAACTTTTATAGCAAAAAGTAGATGCAAAAGTCTGTTTTGTCAGTCAGATATGACAACTATTGATTCGTGTTATGTTTTAGAATTTTTGAGATGAGGATTGATAATTTGGATTATTCGGACTACTGTTCTTATCTCGGATGTTATTCTCACAGCATTTCGACCGATATAATCACTGACTTTCATCAGGTGCGTCTTGTCGAACTCTGGAATCTGTATGGAATTTTGAACGGAACTCTTTATTTAATCCACTGTAACTTGCTCTCATTCCATCAGCCATGACCAGGTAGAAATCTTAAGGAATTCATGGCTGATGACACAAGAGCAAGCTACATCCCCATCCCCACTCCCATGGATTAAAAGAGAAAGAGAGGGAAGGAAGACAGAAAGAAAGAAGACAGAGAGAAAATTAATTTGGTGGCTCAATCAGTTAGCACACTGTATTTAGAATCGGAGGTTATGAGTTCAAACCTTTTACTCTCATTTTGTGCTAAAATGAACCTCAACATTTCAAATTACAATATCACGCAGATTTTTTCGTTTTCCTATTTTTTTAATGTAATCTACATACTTTATGAAAATTAGGACCCTGAGTGACGCCAGGTAGCACTTCTAGTTTTTAATATTTTATGGTTAATACTAATAATATTTTATGGTTGATACTAATAATATTTTATGGTTGATACTAATAATAGTTTATGGTTGATACTAATAATAGTTTATGGTTGATACTAATAATATTTTATGGTTATTACTAATAATATTTTATGGTTGATACTAATAATAGTTTATGGTTGATACTAATAATAGTTTATGGTTGATACTAATAATAGTATCATCAAATTAGATGTAAAAAGGTGTGGAGTAAATTTGCACATTTAAAGTTTTGACCGGTTTTGTTCGTATTATCGAACGTCTTCAGAAAAAGTGAAGATTTAGAAACAATTTTATTTTATTTTACAGGCATACACATGGGAGAAGGAAATGATGATCCAATTGGACCATATGAGAAGACCCGGATCATCTTTTCCTTCTCCCATGTGTGGCTGCAAAATAAAATAAAATTGTTTCCAAATCTTCACTTTTTCTGAAGACGTTCGATAATACGAACGAAACCGGTCAAATCTCTTGTTTTTTGTTTTTCTCCTGCATTCTAACCTGTTTTCCGTTTGTCTTTTTTCAAACATTTTGTCTACCACAGCATTTCATTTTCATGACTTATCGTGTACCTTACCCCATATGTATATAGTGTGTCAGGTTATGTTGAAAAGAAATCAATAAAGTGCTTGATCACAAAAAAGTGCGAGCTAATAATCCATAAGGAATCATCAGCATCTCGAAATGGAAACAGCAGGGAAAAACGCTGTTTCCCCGTTGTTTTCATTTCGAGACGCTGATGATACCTTATGGACTATAGGCAGTTTTAAAAAATTTTTAAAGTCAGTCCATCTGGATGAAACCACGGTATGACTTTGAAATATGTAATGTATAGTTTTTTAAGTAAATTATTTGTATTTATATATTTATATATATAAAGCTTAAATATACCTTCCAGGACAGGATCATAATGAAACCCATTTGGAAGCTTTACTAAGTTCAAGAGTTTGGGCCTGAAAATACTTCTAAGTATTTCCTGGGAATATAACATTTTAGAATTGCTTGTGGTTATGTGGGTTGCTCCTCAATTTTGGGTGATAAACTCTGATTGCTTTTTTTGCTGTCTTTCTGTGCTGCTAACTTTCTCTCTATTTGTCACCTGGTCTTTTACCAGGTTGTTATCTGGACACTCTTACTTATAGAACGTTTCATTGACAATAGAAGACACTGTGAAGATGTTCCGAGGTGAGTCCTCACTAATATGCTCGCTTCATTGCTAGTTTTGAGTTTTCCAACATCAGACAAGCTCAACTAGGAACACAATCTTACTTTATTCTAAATAAATTTTTAATGTTTTTGATTTTTTTTTTCTCTCTTTGATTTGCTGGGGATGGGGCATCCTAACAGATGCCAGACATTCACCCGCTATTTCAGAGACTCTAACTGAGAGATCTTTTTAGGATTCTAAACATCTCTTTAAGTGCAATTTAAAAAAATTCTTTTCATGAGCCCTTTCCATGATTACTGGAATGATTGAGATTTTCCTAAGATTCCAGTTTCTTTTCATTTCATACATAAGACCTTGGTATTTAGTTATCTTCTTCTTCTCAGCTCTGTTTAAACCAGCATCATTAAGGACACTGACTTCAACTAGGGTTGCTACTCTCTCCCTATTTTCTCATATCACTATGTCAGATTTGACAACTCCGTTTTCTAAGTATGTAACTGTCTTCTTCTTTGTGTGTCTTTGAAGCATGTGGTCATATGACAGTTTCCCACATTTTTATGCAGTCCTTTGCAATAGTGTTGTACTCTGCAAGATCTTTCAAGCTACACTGGTTGGGCAGTAGGGGGCAGACCAGGCAATGTTGCATCGTATGGTCCTCCTCTCCACATTCACAGATGGTTGGCTCAGTTTTGTAGCCCCATCTATTCATAGTAACTTTTGATCGCCCCATTCCCGTTCTCAGGCGGTTTAGTGTTTTCCACTGGTGCTAGGGTTCTTCTGAACCGAGAGGGAGTTCCTCAGAAGCATGTCGTTATGAGGGTGGGGGGCATCTTCTAGCCGTCTGGTTCACAGCTGCAGTTTGGTCTCTTCCTGAGATGTTGTTAGGGGTTTGACATGACTGAGAAAACTTCTTGACTTCAGTCGTTGGACCGTTGGTTCACGTCCATAAAGGAGATGGCGTTCATCACTGATAGCCTTTGTGATCTCTACTCGGCTGGCAACCTCCGTCTCATATCTGAACTGTAGCGATGGCATAGTCAGTGGATGGTGGATGACTGATTTCCAGCAGTTCTTTCTGGTATATGTTCCCAGGACGTAATCAATTTTTGACAGATGGTCCAGTAGAGATATTTACACACTCCATTGTGTTGCATTGTATAGTAGCTGTTCCTCAGCAGAATCTTACAACTGGATGGCAGGTGGCTCACACTCTCTACTTCTCTGTGGCATAACCTGTCTTTGCTTAGACCACTCATCTTCTTAAAAACATTGGTCATCAAACCTTGATTTTGGGCAGTCATTATCATCTTCTCCTGATCATAGTGGAGCGAGCGATCCTTTTTTGAGCCAGTCTACAGAACCTTCTGTTAGGAATAACTAACGAAACGACTTATCTCCCTTGCATCATTTCGGTAAGGTTAAAAGTTATCGCCCTTTGTCGATAGTGTCTTACCGAGTGAAAAGTAAACATTGACCACGGATCAGACTGTCTCATATTTCATCTCGCGTTACAGCGGCTAAATAACTCATTTCATTCTAATTTCACTTTTAATAAATATGTTAAACCTTTCTGTTGAAAAGTCATCCATTTTGTTTTACGAGTTATTAATTATTATAACCTAAATTACATGGTCTACAACACCTTCTTTATCTATATATTCCTGGGATAGTTCTTCCAGGAAATATTTGGCATGGGGAGTGGGATTCTGGGGTAGATTGCTCTAATCGCAAAGGGTGGAATTTACTGTCAAGTTGTTTGCAAAATTTTTGGCTGTATTAGATTCTGAGATCACTTTTGATCCATTCATGATAGTTCGGATAGAGGTCTTACATCTGTTCAGGACCTTCTTTGTTATTCTCCAAAACTCATGGGAGCCAAGCCTCTGATTGACCACCATAGATTTAACGGATTGGGCATATGGCTCTTTAGCGTTTTCTATAACCCTTTTGCAGTTGTTTCAGGCAATTTTAAATGCGGCTTTGGTTTCAGGGCATCTATTTCATTGAAAGCAATTGAAATAGTAGTTTCTGTGGGTAACAGTGACGGCACATTCTGGGGTATACCAAGGCTGGCTGTTCGGTTTCTGTTGGAATATTTTGGAGGGTATAAAGCTCTCAATACCAATGGTAACCAACTCAGATTTATCAGATGTGATGCAGGACACATTCTATTTGAAGATGGATTTAAGTGAAATTTCAGATATGAAGAATCGTAAGTTGTCCGCATCGGCTCTTGAATATCGATTAACTCTGAGATAGAAAGGAACATCAGAGGACTTGCTGAATTTTGTTTTGATCTTTATTGAGATAACTGAGTGGTCGGAGGATCCCAGATGAGACAAGACAATAGATGTGCACTGTTCAGGGCAAGTTGAAGGCTTGTGAAATGTCCATCAGCATCAATTACGCACGTTGGCTTGTCAACAATTTGATTAAGCTCATTTGCAAGGGAGAAATCATGACAGAACCTCCCTTCATAATCAGTCTTGTTTGAGTGGACTACCCACTAAACGTTGTGGACATTGAAGTCACCATGCATGAATGCTAGCGAAAGGGTGAACAGACATGATCTTGTTAATTTTCTCAGAAATTTGCTCAATAACAGTAACTCCATCAGTGAGGGGATGATAGAGGGCAAAGATGAAAGAGGTACTGTGGGCAAGTGCAACACGGAAACACATATAGAGTAAATCAGGGTCTTTATTGGAAGTGTCCCTACCACATGGAAAACCGTCCCTGATATAGGCACACATTCCATGATCATAGCGATTTTGAGAGTCAGGTTTTGAGGTCATGTTTGACTAACCTGTGATCATGAAGTCATCTATGGAAACTGATGGGCCAATGCCAGTTTTGTACAGAAAAAAACGGTCTGGGTTGGTCTCCTGTAAATAGATTTCAATCTCTGAAAGGTTGGAACATAAAGCCCCAATGTTAGAAAAGGAAACTTGATAGTAGAGATCTGATAGTATTAGAAGTTGAGGTTCTGGGTTTACGCTTATGTTTTGTTTTATGACTTATCATGTTGGGATTGTAACATTTGTGGATGTGGTCAGCAGAGGAGTTTAGAGCAGAACGCAGAGAGAATGAGTAAAAAAATTATTTATGTAATCCATTGAAAAAAGAAAAGTCGTAACAGTAATATGGCATCGGGAGACCCTAACAGAAACTGCTGCATGGTTCAGACTCCATTCACCAAATGGCAATACAACAGCCCTGGTATTATGCACCTGCTGATAGGACAGCCTCCTTGGGAGTTACTCCAAGGTTCAGGGCCTTGGACTATCAGGTGGATAACGCCAGCCCAGATAAAACGATTAGTGACATAGCAACAAAAATAGAAAGAGAGAATTACTCAAGTCATCTCCAGATATCGCTCACACTAAACTGTCGAACGAGGGAACAGCAATTTTTAATGATGATGAATTCGCATATAATTCTGTCATTCTTTTACATTTTAGTTTCAATTCTGCTTTTTGGCTTTTTTCAAAATTGTCTTATTTTATTTTTTATTTCACTCATGGACCAATTTATTTTGTTAGTTTCAGACAAAAGAATTTCAAGAAATTAGCAAAAGCCACAGTTTATGTGATGTAATGAATAAATCTCTGCTAAAAGATAATGCAACGCCAAAGTAAGTGCAAACATATTCATATTTGTAAATGTTCAATTTGAGGTCATTTTTTATTTCACGATTCTTTAGAATTTTATTACTGTTATTGGTTGCCTTTTAGACTTTGACTTACTCAACAGAATAAGTTTTTCACTAACAATGTTGGCTTGATGTCTTCATATGAGAAGTTGTTTTTTGTTTTGTTTTAAACCTTGAATATATTTTTTTATTTCATTCATTTATTTATTTTTTTTACTTCAATTCCCCCTAAACAAAGCACATTGGCACTATTGGGCTATTGTGAATTAGGGACCAGATTTATGGGTGCATCCTAAGTGGGGAGTTGTGCAGCGAGATGCTTGTTCATATTATATTTAAATTTCTGCGTGTTGGTACAGTCAAGGAAACTGAGCAAGGAGAGAATTCCAAAGGCAAGCGGTTTGAGAAAAGAAGCTATTAGAGTAGAAAGCCTTCCGGCATCTGGGGCCCTTTACAGTGAAGGGGTGTGATTTTGCTGCTGGTCAACTTGGAGGTATTTACGTTGAAGGGGTGCAACATTGCGGAGATGGGACAGGTGATGGAGCTTGGTAGACAGTGTGGGACCTATCAGGTTCGAGACTCTTTTTTGGACCCTGTCGAAGAGGGGGAGACTCGTGGTTCGTGAACCAGTCCAGATGTGCCAACAATACTATGTGCATGGATGAATGATGGCTTTGTAGAGATATAGGATACTTGTAGGTGTAATAAGTTTTCTAGCCAGGTAAAAAAAGGCCACCTTCTTTGCAGCATATTTGGCTCATTTCTATGTATTTATTCCAATTCATGTTACCTGTGAATGTTAGGTCAAGGAATTTGAATGTTGGACTTTCGGAAAGGGTGCTATCAGTCAACCTGGTTGGTAAGGTTTCTTATAATTGTTAAAGGAAAGAAGCTTTATCGTGGTAGCATTAAATGTAAGCATCCATTTGTAGTCCCATTTTACTACATACTGGAGGTTATTTGCTAAAGATTCAGCCATTGCCTTGAATACGTGTGCGTTCGAGTTGCCCTCATGTCGAGAATAGAGCATGGTGTCATCAGCAAATATATCCATCTCTGACATGATTGCATCAGAGAGGTCGTTTATAAAAATCAGGAATAATAACGGTCCAAGGATTGACCCCTGGAGCATACCTGCATTAATGTGATGCTGTTTAGATGTACGGCCATCGAGGACAACCTGGATCTTTCTTTTAGCTGAGAAGAATCTGATTATATTAAATATCCGTTCAGTAGTACCGTACAAATTAATTTTCTTGAAAAGACTTTCATGCCAGACCTTGTCAAAGGCTTTAGATATATCAAGCGTTACCCCCCCCCCCCCCCCCCCCCCCCTAGCTTCACCAGCCTTATCCAGTAGATGACTGTTAGGATATCCGCAGTAAAATGGGATTGCCTAAATTCATACTGTTGGTCAAAAAGAAGTTTAGAATTTTTGAGGTGGCGGACTATCGCTAGATTCTTTTGTGGTTGTAGATATTTGTATTAATACAAACATTAACAGCATCATTCATTTGTCAGGCAGACATTTTGAAAATTGGTTCAAATTTTTACTATTTGTGTAAGTGGTGTTATTTAATTTACAAGCTTTAGTAAAATCTGGGAAAGATAAGAATAAATGAGTCTTGCATCTAAACTTTACATTAACAAGTAATCATGAAAATGCTTGTATTTTTTTTATTTTGCTCAATATATAAAAATGATTTTTGAGGATGAAACTGGTGGAAAAATATATTTATTAGAATTTTAAATGCAGAAAATCATGTTTTGATGTAATGTTTACTATTTCAGCCATAACACGACTTTATGCTTAGGAAATGATTCATTCTAAGGAAAAGAAAATAATTTTTCTTTTTCTTAGCAAGTCAGCCAGTAAAACAGTGATCGTAAATTTATGTTGTAAATATAATACAAAAATTATCATGAAGTGCAGATTTAAAATTCCTTCACATGCAACTTATACTTCAAATCTGTTGAATATTGTAATTGAATGGTTGTCTGTTCTTTTGACAATCAAGTAAAGGGGCATCAGAGCCAGAAAAGCTAATGACTTCTGTTTCCATCTTGCTTTCTCTTTTTTCTCGGACTTTGAAGGACTCTGACACATTTACCCATGACTGGTGTCTTGACTGCAACCACGGTTCACTGCTTTCGATTTTTGGAGAATTATAATAAACAATCTGTAATCATAAGAACAAGAACGAAAAATGTCTGACCTGCTACAAGTATATAAGTAGCTAACATTTATTAAAAAAATAATGCTTACAGAGACGTTTTTTTAAACAAAATAAGAGATATGTACAAGCATTTAGCAACATTTATTGGAAAAAGAAAGAAAAGAAATATTAAACTTCCCAAGAAGAAGGGAAGATTATGGTTGGAACAAAGAAAAAACCCTGATAGCTCTTTACAAGGACATTGTTACAACACTTTTTTCAGAGTTAATTCAGAGTCTATGATGTTTGGCCATGGTACGAATTTCTACTCATGAAAGAAAAAAGAAATGGGCTTATCATTAGTTGCTGATAAAAAATAAAAAGTATTAACACATAACTCAATAATTCCCGGGCCTAAGTAACAAAATCACTTTTAGAAAAAATTCAAATTCATTCATCAACATAGGGTAATACACTTATTCCAATGCTTCTCTAACAATTCAACGTGCTTTTTGTAGAACGATTTGTCTTTGGTTTCAAAATATGCTTCAGTTTCCGATATCACTTCTTCATTGGAGCCAAATCTCTTTCTCTAGAGTATTATTTTGAGGTCTGCAATCAGCCAGTAGTCACTGGGTGCCATATCTGGAGAATAGGGTGGGTGCGGAAGCAATTCATGTAGATTTCCATTATTGCTATTTTAATTTTTTCATAAACAATTGAAAATAGTCTATGATTGGCATGCAAAATAAGAAGACGGTGTAGGAACAGAATAGTTAACAAAGCCCCCTCCCCATTTTAAGAATGAGCTTCTAAATAAAAAGGTTACTCTTTAGAAAGCCATTTTTAACATGAGAAGGGCTGGACAAGGATGCTTTGTTAACTATTTTGTACTCTCCCTCTATCAAAGAATGCTCATGTTTTTACCTTAATTATAAAGACTTGGTCGGTTATTGCTACTATATATATAACAGATATGTAATAGATTGATTGTTTTACTGTAAAAACAAAAACAAGATACAGATAATAATAGTAATAATAATGGCAAATTTGTAGATTAACACCATCAGCTAAATCTCCTTCCCCCCCCCCCCGAATAAGATTCTACTTTTTTAGATGATTATGTGTGAACACCTTGAAAAACTTGATGGAAAGAAAACAATTATTCTAGAATTTAGAGTGAGAGATCAATTTAGTATATAAATTTAACATAACATGATCATCATTTCCAGGCCATTCTAACTTTTTAGTGATGTTTACTAAATATTTTTACCACTAACCCTAAGTCAGACTGGTAAGGTTGTAAAACTATGCGTAATTGCTTTAAAAAAGTAGACCTGCCCCCCCCCCCCCCCCCCCCGAATTTATTTGCCATAGCAAAATAACATTTTTTTTGTTAACTGCTCTAAAACACTAGAATGCCTTGGAAACGGGAACTCATTTTATGTTAAATTTATATGTGAAACTGATCACCCACTCTAAATTCTGACACAATTGATTTTTTTTCTTCACTTTAAGTTTTTCAAGGTGTTCTCATGTAATCTAAAAAAGTAGAATCTCATTTTTGTTTGGAGGGGTGATTAAGCTGAGGTTGTTAATCTATGATAATAATGATACTTATAAATACTTATATAGTAAAAGAATCTATTTAATTTCTACAAAGATACATTAAAATATAAGTTTAAATATTCAACAAAAATTAATTAAAAAAACATGTTAGTAATTTTTTTTTTCATAAAACACATTTAAAATAGTCTAAAAATATACTTACATTTTAATGTTGGAAAATTTTCACTGTCTTTAATGTGTCTTGTCAGTGGAAGAGAAATGTACCAACTAAACTGCCAAATGGTTTATAACTAAGAATCATTTTTATTACTAGTCTTTGATTTTATTGCCTTCTATCTCCATCCCAATCCACCTTATTTCGAAACTTTGTTTTACAACAAATCAAAAGTCCACCGAATAATTAAAAATAAAAACAGCATAAAATAAATGAATTTAAAAAAATTAAAAAACACTTTTTATATTATTACTTTTAATTTAATTATCAATGATATTTGACAAAAATGTTTTATTTAATTTTTAAGCATTTTTCGGAACCTTGTAAATCAACTGCATTCTATTAAAGGTTACCTAGCGAATTTATACAAAGTTTTATTTTTTTGTTTTTAATCAAGTAAAATAAATTTCCATCGTATTTTGATGATATTATGATCTATAGAATTCAGTTTTACTGATCGTATAAAAACATTAGATATTTATAATTAGTACCAGCAATGGAATATTAAGTTTAAAAAAAGAATCGTTTTTTTAATCGGAAATTAGGCTAGAATTTTTGATTCTGATAACTCTAAAAGTTCCGATTTTTTTATTCCGATTAATCGTCCCAACACTAGGTAGGATAAGTTGTCTGCCTTTTCCACAACCAAGACGGGAGGTGAGGAGGACTTCCGTTTCCCTCTCTCTCTTTCCTTAAGTCTTCGAAATAGTTTTTCATTTTCTGGAGAACTGTAATAGACAATGTCACCGTAAGTTGTTGTTGGTTATTTGAGAGGATTTATTTTACAGAACAACCAGCATGCTTTAAATGATGGACTAAAGAAGCAGATCATCACCATCGCCATCATCAACGCACAGGTTATCAGACGAGAACCAAGTCATGTCAGCATGGTGCCAATTTGTGATTGGCTGCCCGTCAGCTATATAATATTACTATTTCCAACAAGCTGAATATATTAAAAAAATAGAGAAATTGTTAAAAAATAATTCCATATATCAAAACTGGAATTGTCCTGTTATTCCACTCAAAAGTTTGTCCAAAGTCACAGAAAGCCGGAGCAAAATGCTATTTACATAAAAATGTTGTCAAACAAATATAAATCTCAATTAGAGTTTCTCTTTTCTTGATTTTTCTGCTTTTCATAAACTGAATCGAGTTTTTCCTGTAACTGCATAATAATCTTATTTTGATTTTTCTGTTACTATTTTTAGAATATTAAGTTTAAAGACAGAAAAGACATGCACAGATAAAGTTATCTCCACACAAGACAAACCTTACCCTCCAAAGGATAGCGAAGACACAAGAATATCGGTCCAAGATAAAAGTAAGTATTTTCATTTTCTTAAAGACGAGCAGAAATGGATCTTTATATTGTACAGAAAAATGACTCCTAAGATTTTTACAAATATATTGAGGCATTGGATCATATGGATTTCAAACACCCCAAAATGAGCACCGACCAAAAGGACACTTTTTTCAGTAACAAAGAATTTTTGAACTTCTACTTCCGGTTGAATCATATCATAAACAAAACAATACACACTTTTATAACTTTTCCATCACAGATTTTTATTAAAGAAAAAAGTTTTACTATTAAAAAAAACAGTTTTATTTACAAAAAGTTTTTTTTAATTAAAAATGTGCTTGTAAATAAAACAATTTTATAACTTTACCATTGAACTTGTAAGCAGATGGAGACAGATAATACACAAAAAAAAATTTGTTTTTAAATTAAAAGTATTCTTTGTTATTAGTTTTTTCGTATTTATTTTAAGAAGGGGAAATCCTTCTAGACTGAGAAAATTTTTATTTTTGTCTTAATCCAGAGTGACCCTTTTGGGGGGGACTGCATTAAAATCAGACCTTAGAAATTTGTAAGAAAAAACATTTTTGATTAAAAAAAGTTGGGTCAAGGACAGTTTTGAAAAAATATTTTCTGTGCAGAGATCATGTCCCTTTTTACTTGTCTCCCCACGAGGGTGGAGTTACGCACAAGGTCGTTTTTTAATGTAGGGGGCATCTTTTTTAATTAAAATTATTCGTTTAAATTTTGTGAACTTTACAGAATACCCTTTACAAAACTGTCTTTGACCTTTTGGCTAGGAGCAAAGTGTAATATCTTTTCTGATACTACACTTCATCTTTTTTTCTCCTCGGTCAGTGAAGAAGAAATCCTTCTAGACTGAGATAATTTTAATTTTCGTCCCGATCCAGAGTGCCTATTTTTGGGGAGCTGGATTTTACCTACATTAAAAACCGACCTTGTGACTAATCTGCCCTAGTGAGGAGGCAAACAATTCGTAACTTTTTTTTAATTAAAAATATATTTTTTAATAAATTTCTAAGATTGTATTTTAATGTAGCTTCCACCAAAAAGATTGGGACCAAAATAAAAATTGCCTCAGTGTAGAAGGATTTTTCTTTCTTAAAATAAATACAAAAAAACTAACAACGTAGAATAGTTTTAATTTAAAAAAAAAAGTTTTGCATATTATCTGTCTCCTTATAAGTACAATGGCAAAGTTACAAATATAAATTTATATTTTAAAATCCTTTTTTTAATAGTAAAACTTTTTTCTTTAATAAAAATTTGTGATGGAAAAGTTATAAAAGTGCGTATTGTTCTGTTTTTGTTATGATTCAACCGTAAGTAAAAGTTTAAAAATCCGGTGTTACTAAAAAAAGTGTCCTTTTGATCAGTGCTTGAAATCCATATGATCTGAGGAATTTTGTAGATTAGCATTAACTCAGATTTAATAGATTATCAGTTACATTCATTATGTTGTATTTTTTATACAAAAACAAATAAAATTATAAAAACAAAAAGATTTTTTTAAATACTTTGAGAGAAAAATGTACTTGATTTTGATTTGAAAGGTGGAAATCTTTTTTTGTTTTTAAACTCTTGCTAGTTTACTGTTCGAAAAGAAACTTAAATATTTTGACAATATTAACTTAAAGGATATTACAACAAAATTGGAATCCTCCAAAAAAATAGCATACAAATCTATGTGGCTGACTTACGTGACGTATTTACATACTTTAGAAAACTTTGCTACATGCTTGAAAACAAAATTCTGCCACTTATCTTTGGCCAGTCTTTCAATTGTCAGGAGCAGCATGCCAGTCTCAACCTTCATCTGGTTGGTACATATCTTTGGTGGTTGTACTCTTGATCCTTCTTGAATTAAATCTTCTTTCTTATATAGCTGGAGTCTAGTAGCCAGGAAACCTGTCCAAATCACATTAATCTTTTTTTCAAATAATGTTGTTGATAAATCTGTTAATATTATAATATTAAGCCTCTTTCTATATTTGTATTTCTTAGTCTATCTTGCAAAGTTATTCCAAGGATAGTTCTTAAACATGTAAATTCAAAGACATTGAGCTTCCTCTCATGCTCTTCCCGTATAGTCCATGTCTCATTTGCGTATACAGCAATAGGAACTATTAATGCATTGACAAGTCTTAACTGCACGAAAGCATTGATATATTTTTTCTGCTTCATATCTTTTCTTTTAGACGTCCAAATGCAAAAGTTTCTATTCCTATTCTTCTGCTAATGTCAGATGAGGATCCTGGACCCAGAGCCAAGAAGCACAAAATCTTTGTCAACAATTGCACTCCATGTTGAAATCAATTATTTATGAAACTTATTTTTTTAAATAAAAATAAAAATTAGTATCAAAATTTCCAAAGTGAACCAGTTGTTGTTGTGTTGTTTTCCAATAACGTCCGGGGACGTCCTCGGGGAGTCAGGCAGATACTCTATCTGTCCTAACTTTTCTGTGGGCATGATAGAACCTGGTAGTGCTCATATCCTCTCCAGGCCACATACAGCACCTGGTGTTCCCAAATGGTCACCCATTTAGTACTGGCCAGGCTCAACGTTGCTTAACTTCAGTGATCTAACTGGAACCAGTGTGTCAACGTAAACAAGTTAATAATATAAAATTACAAGATATTTTGTTTAAAATAAAACTCGGTCAAAATTAAAGAAAAAAATTGTGCTTACACTAAGATTAATTGGCAATATTAATGTGATGTTTCAGATTTCTGTGAATATTATTTACGTTTTCAATTGGGGTAAAAGTAAAAATACTAATGTTTCAGAGCTTATATTTATATCCAAATATATTTCGAAGAGCGAAAAGCAGTTACTTTTTTTAAATCTCATAATTTTTATGTTCTCCTTTTCAACAGCTGTGATAATGAATGCAAGCCCTTGTAAGTTCCAGTCAAGATTAATTTCGGAAGATACTGTCCATAAGGAAGAGAAAATCTGTCCGGAAATGAATCCTGAACTGAAAGAGTTTTTACATGAAGGGGATTGGCCAGACTGGGACGATGATGGCAACAACTCTTCCGGTTGGAATGATCAAGATTATTTAAACATTAAGGAAATAGAGTCGGCAGCAGAAGTCCAAGAAAAGTCTGCAATCATTAATTCTACTGATGAACGTATAGAAATGGATTTGACAGAAGAAATTGATCGTATAAATGCGGTGAACAAAATCTATTCTAATCCGATCATAATTAACACAGAAGAAGAATCTTATGAACAGTCATGTACAGATGAGAATAATTATTGGGGAATAAATGAACCCCCTTCGCTGACCTCAGCACAAACTGATTTAAACTCCATTAAAAAAGATGCTGCTTATGCATCAAGCTCTTTAAAAAGTATTTCTCAAAAATCACTGGGTGAAGAATATGATATAATGCATATTAAGGTTACAAAGAAAAAAGATGAAATAGACTATTTTGTTGACATGCAGCCTGTGATATTACCAACACCAAAAGATGAAGTCTTGTCACTTCCTGTTGATGCCAGAAAAGATTTAGACATTCTGGCAGTAGCAGACAATATATCTTCAAGGAAAGATAAACTCTCTTTTGCAGTATCAGAAGATGCTGCTGAGGTAAGAATCAACAGTTTTTAATAAATTTTTATTCCATATTCGTATCATTTTTTAAAAAAATATATTGCAAAACCTATGTATTTAAAAAATATTTATTTAAGAAGTCATTTTTAATTTCTCATATAAAATCATTGAAATTAATTTATACTAATAAAACAGATATTTTCAATATTATGTTTAAACATTTTAATTACCTTTTCATATGAAATAGTGTTGCTTTTTTAGTTTCAATATATAATTATCTTCTTTTTTTTAATAGGTGGACACAACTGGTTGGGATGATAATGATCTCAGTTGGGATGATGTACTTGATACAAAAATAAACTAAGGATTTTCATATTCTACTGTGTTACACTTGTTTATTGGTCCTATCATCATAACAGTCACTCATCTCACCAGATTTAAATGATTTTATGTTGAAAGATTTTTATTAGTTGAAGTACCCACTTTCTAAATGGATCCCAGCTGGTTCTACTGAATCAATCTTTGTAGATGACCTCATGATGTCTACATTTTTTATTGATTTTTGTAAAACAAAATGTTCCAAATGTTTTATGGTTATTATGTGTTATCCAATGTAGGTGGGTACCCCATCTAGTGTTACATATTAACAAAATTGACACAAAACTTTTTAAAAAAAATGTTATATTTAATGGAGGGTCTTGATTCTTACACAAATTTAGAAAAGATCGCTTGAAAATTGATTCAACAATTTACTATGAAGATGTTTTTCTTGTTTCATTTGATTTTTCAAAAAAACTTGTTTTGGTATAGATACTTTCAATTTCAAATAATAGTTATTATTTAAAATTGATAGTAGCCATGTAAGTGGTAACTTGCTTCTGATTGGTTAAAAGTTAGTGATGCAACTTCTCATGCTGTTGTTCAAGAGAATCTTTTGAGTTTCCAGGAAGCAGCTATGGAGAAAAGATGCAGTTTTGAAAGATTCCATTCTTTTTGATGACCTATTTTTTTATTCCCAAAATCCACTTGATGAATAAAAGTTTTTAGTTAAAATCCACACACGGACAAACACAAATTCATGGCAGATGCTAGCATTCCTTATCAAGAAAATTTATTTGTAAACAAAATTTCTAAACTCTCAGTAGAAACGAAAGAAAAAAAATTTGTTTAACATCATTTAAAGATGTCATACATTATTTTCATTCTCAACAAAAACCTTAATCTCTAGTTACTGGTTCACTAGCAGAGGTACCCAGCGTTGCCCGGAGCTTTCTCTTCCCTGGTTGCTCCATTTCACCACCCCTCTCCCCATTGACTGGATCATAAGCTGTCTGTTCCCAGGTTGATTCCTCTCCTCCGCCCCTCCTCTTCTGTTGCCCGGAGCAAAAGTATGACATATTTCTATTAAAAGTACCACCTCTGTCTTCACTCTCAACCCCCCTTTGATGTATATGTAAGTTATCATCAAAAGAAAATTCTAAAGGGTCAGTTGGATTCTGCTCCACCTAAAACATCAGTCCTAAAACATAATGTAGGATTTTTCTTTTGATTAACACCATTTTTTTTTTATGTCAGATAGGGCGGCCATGACAAAACGCGCCTTCTATACATATCTTTACCCGGTGCGAATTCTAAATATATATATCTTAACCCTGTGCGTATTTTATATATATATATCTCTATCCAGTGCGCATTCTATATATATATATATTCCCTGCATACACCCCCCACACACAAACATTCCAACTCACTCTTCCCCTTCAATCTCGACCACAGCCATCTGGTCAAACACCCCCTCCCCCTCTTCCTCCAATCTCTCTCTGCCATCCATTTTACCCCTGCTCATCCCCCACCTCTTTCTCTCATCGCCAGCCACAGTAGTCCTTGCTCCCTCCACCCTTCCCCTTTTTTCTCCCACTCATTTTCATTCTCTAACAAGTACGGACGTCCAGCAAGACGCTGCCATTATTTTTCATTTTATTTTATTTTTCTTCCCAACATGTCTACCCTACATGTATCTGTGCTTGCATGATATCTTTTCCCTATATCATCATCCTGATGAAGTCTTATAAATAAAGACGAAACGTTGATGTACACATAAAAAACATCCAGTTTTTGGTTTTCCTTTTTCATTTTACCATCACGTCGGATTACCTTCATCCTCCTCTTCCCATATATATATATATATATATATCCATCCAGTGCGCATTCTATATATATATACATCCATCCAGTGCGCATTATATATATATATATATCCATCCATCCATCCATCCATCCAGTGCGCATTATATATTTACATCTACCCAATGCACATTATATATATATATCTACATCTACCCAATGCGCATTATATATATATATATATATATATCTATCTTAACCCTGTGCGCATTCTATATATATATCTCTACCCGGTGTGCATTGTATATGTATCTATACCCCTGTGCGCATTGTATGTATATCTCTACCCGGTGCGCATTCTATGTATATCTCTACCCGGTGCGCTTTCTATATATATCTCTACCCCGTGCGCATTTTATGTGTATCTCTACCAGGTGCGCATTTTATATATATATATCTCTACCGGGGACTCTTTCTTCCCTGGGCGACCCATTTCACCGCCCCCCTGTCATTGTTGCCTATGCTGAAAGCTGTCTTTTCCCCAGTCGCCTATCTCACTACTTCTCCCTCTCCCCATAGCCTGGAACAAACGCTGTCTCTTCTCGGGTTGCCTCTTATCTCCTGCACTCTTGTCCACCGCCTCTCCTCTTCTTGTTGCCTGGGGCAAAAGTTGTTCGGCGCGGAGTCAGACCCCTCGATATAATTAATTTTGTACGCCCCCCATAGATCAAAATGAAATATACTTTTCCCAGTACCATAGATACTGTATTTTAGGAATATATATTGTTATGGTAGACTTATCTCCAGTTTTTTTTTTTAATAATTTGAAAGGACAATTTCTAATATAATGTGCACAAAGTTTCAGACATGGCAAATTTTATTGCTGTGGAAGGGAGATTAAAAAAAAAATGAAAAAAAAAAGAAAAAAGTATTTCCCAGCATTTTGGCTGTTCCAATGGATGATACACCTCTTAGACCGGTAACGTCTTGGTCTTTTCCGACTATTAACAAACTTTTGTTAGTGGATGAATAACGTGTTTTACAAACAATCATGAATCGTATAAGCAAATCTATCCTAACTATTAATGAAACTAATATGAAAATTTGTATTAATATTTTTTATTAATGTAAACAAAATGTTTATTTTGTTATCAGCGATTTTTTTTTTTTTTTTGTTACAAATAAGTGATTCGGTTCAAATTCCGTAGAAGTGCACCTAGAGCAAATGTGGTATTGTCGTGACTTAGAGAATTCTAGCTAAGAGTAGGATAAACAATTTTATTACTTTAGACCAAGGATGTCCAACAACCCTCAATTACCCCACACTTGTGATGATGGCCTTGTGCTAAATTTGTCCTGAATGTAAATGTTTTTTATATTTTCTGTAAATAAAAAAAATCAAAGTGTAGTATCTGTTCGGATGGATGCTACACCTCTTCGACCGGTACCGTCTTGGCCATAGTGCCCTGATTCTGCCGATGTCAGGGTTTGTCCTGTGCAGTTCTAGGAGGTTCACCCTCGCAGGGTTTGCTTTCTCAGCCATTGAGAAGCGGTTAGTTTATTGCTAATCGCTTGAGGAGCCCCTACAGCGGAATGCTTCTGGGGCTGCTACTGTACAAGAAAAGTGCAAGTTTGTTTTTTCCATAAATTGGAAGGACACGACCTTGTGTAACATCACATCACTGTGTAAGGGAGATAAAAAATTTTTAAAAAGAAAATTTAAAAAAAAAAAGTTTTTTCTCTGCCTTTTGGCTCTCCCCGCCCCCCCCCCTCTCCCTGTTGCAAAAGTAAGTACTAACTCTGTTTCCCCTCCCCCTTAGATGTATATTTCGGTCGCCGTTTAAAAAGAAGAAAAAAATCCTTGAGTCGACTGAGATCGAACCCTAAACCTTAAGAGAATGGACAAAGCGTCTGTAACTACACGACTACAGAAGACAACAAAATATTACGAAAAATAAGTCAGTTAAATGTAGTCTGAAGATGACACGAGTTTAATGTGTTTACCATCAATCGTAAAAACAATTAAAATGAACAAAACTGATATTATGAAAGTTTATATTTCTTATTAATGTAAACAAAATTATTAGCTTGTCATCAGCGATTGTTTTTTGTTACAAAGTCTTGTTAGTAAAAGAATGTGTTTTACTATCCATCATTATTCGTATAAACAATTCTCTCCTAATTATTAACAAAAACAGTATTGTGAAAGTTTATACGTTTTATTAATGTAAGCAAAGTGTTTATTTTCTTATCAGCGGGTTGGTTCAAATTCTGTAGAAGTATACCTAGAGCAAATGTGGTATTGTGGTGATTTAGATGATTCTAGCTTAGAGTTAGGGTATACAATTTTATTACTTTGTTGAAATAATTAAAATGTTTGAAGAAGGCAATTAATTTGATTCAGTAACAGTGATGTTTTTGACATGTTTTTTAAATGTAATTGTAGCCAGTTTAAATAAATAGTAAACAATAATTAACAAAATTCATAGTAGTACAATTGTTTCGTAACAGAAAAAGAACGAAAACCTAAAGACAATTTTTAAAATGGTATGTACTGACCAACAAATCCCCCGAGAAATGACTATGTCCTAGCGATATTAATCACACAAATTATAAATACCTGTTGGCGCATATGTCGGTATTTCCTTATTAAATTTGACCCCCCCCCCCCTCCTCGACAGGAGAAGAAGAAAAAGACGAAATAATTATGTAAAAACATTGCGCAGTCTGATATTTATAAAGGAATATGATAAGTCTTAGGAAACGCCCTAGAGCAACTGTGGCATTGTGGTGACTTAGATGATTCTAGCAGGATAGACAGTTTTATTACTTTAGACCAAGAATGACCAACAGCCCATAGTTTACCAACATGTTTAAAATAATTAAACTTTTATTAGTCAATTATATTTTTACCAAGAAGTAAGTGTAATTCGAAGTATAGTAAATATATCAATTTTGTATTTTGAAAAAGTAAATGTAATTTGGTGAGGTTCAATGTATGTAGAAGTATGTGTGAAAACAATGTAAATACTAAGTACAGATGCACACAGAAAAGCTTGGTAATTTTAATTTCCTGCAGAACCTTATTTTGTATTTTGTATTGAATGTAAATGTATATTTTCTGCAAATAACTAATTCAAAGTGTATTATCTGTTCTGATGGATGCTACATCCATTAAGACCGGTACTGTATTCCACCTGTCCCCGGGTTCGTCCTACGCAGTTATAGGAGATGCACCCTCCCAGGATGTTCTTTGAGAGTTTATTGCTAATCGCCTGAGGCACCCCTACCTTGGAATGTACAAGTGTTCTATCTCTAGGGCATTGGATGATGTCCTTTACAATGTAACTACAATTGTTTTTTTCCTCTACAAAAGTGCTGTTTAAGTGTTCGACCTACCTCGTGTCAGATCTTATTGTGGTGGGATGTAGATTAATAAAAAAAATTTTTTTAATGAAAAAGCTAAAAACAAAAAAAACATTTTTATTCTCAGAGTGAGATAACAATTTAGTAACTGTTTCGATGAATGCTACAACCCTTAGACCTGTACTGGTATTAACCAGTAACAAACATGTTTTTATTTTGTGAAGTTAATTTTTTTTCTTACTATAAAACAACTTTTGAGTAATGAATTTTAGCAAGAATGCTATCTATTAATAAAAGTAATCTGATAAAAGGATATTTTTTTTTATTAATAAAAAGAAAATGAGTATATTTTTATTAGTGATTTATATTTTTATCAAGAAGTAATTGTAAATCGATTTGGATCAAATTCTGTAGAAGTATGCGTATAGTAAATGTAGTAATGCGTGAAAACAATGTAAATACTAAGTACGGACGCACACAAAAAAGTTTTGTAATTATATGTTACTGCAGAACGAACTTATGTTTTTATTTTGCGAAGTTAATTTTTTCTCTTGCTATAAAAAAACTTTTGAGTAATGAGTTTTATCAGTCTGAAGACTAAGTACAGACGTAAACAGAAAAGAATATAAATTGATTTTTCCTGCAGAACGAATGTATTTTGGTGAGGCAAGTAATTTTACTTGGTTACAGTGATAAAAATGTAGGTGTAAACTCGTCACGTAAGACTTAGACCAATTTTTTTTTGTTGTTAACCTTTACGCAAGCATATTAAAAAAAAAATCATGGTCTATGGTTTCAGTGTCCCAAGTTCTATTTGCTAAGTTAAACGGTTTTGGTGTCCCAAATTTTCTTCGCTAAGGAATGAAATTGATAGTGAATGGAAATGTGGTGCCGGTGTAGGAAAACGGAAGTAGCTGAAGTGTTTGCACATGCATATAGCACTAGGATAGAAAAAACGAACAAATTTAAGCCCCCCCCCCCTGAACAGTTTTTGTTCTGTTCTTCACAAAGAAATCAATGTTTTTTTCTTTCAATTCTTCGATATTATGGGACCAGAGGATTCAGAGAATTTCAACTTTACTGCAACCTGGCAAGTGTGGCGGAAGCCTTTTGCGGACATAAAAACATACATACACACAAACGTTTGCCCTTTATATATTAGATTCAAAACAGGATGAGACGAAACCACATCCTCTTCACATGATAACATTCCATAACAGACATTTTTCTATCTTTTGAATTCATAATTGACAAAAAAAGTCTGAATACAAAGCAGCTCCGACAGTCGCCATTGCCTCTTGACATCAGAGAACAGTAATAAACTTACTTAATACAACAAGTAATCCTCTTTCTTAAGGTTTCCATGGATGTTAGAACTAGGATTGAGGCTGAGGCTCCAATAAAAGTATCAGCAGAAATTAGGACAGATTTTATATATGTGTCATCTCTAGGAGTAACCTTAATTCACTCTGCTCAATTACCAACAAGGATGAGGTTTGACTGGATTCTTAATTGTCCACTCCAATGAAATTATTAAAATCACACTGGTACAAATCACAAGAAAATTTCCTTAATCCAAGGAAATATTCTTTATGCCACGACTCTTAAAGATCCATACAATCAAAATTCTTCAAAAGCTTACACCTGGAAAGCGGTACCTCTTCAAAGAAACCCTATCACATCAATGAAAACAGTGAGAAGAAATAAATGTATATCCAGATTTGTATTCCCTGAACATCACTAAATGAGACGATGAAAGTAAACCACATGGATATCAAATAACATCAGGAGAAGCTCAAAATATGGCAGTTTTTGTCATCTCACTAACTTATAGACAACATTTCACCATCTTTATCAGATGCTTCCACACACTTCTAAACCAAGTTGAATATAAACGTATTGTCAGATGCTTACTATTGAAAATGCTGAATTTTTCTTTGAATTCATCTGCTAAATGTACTTGCTTAATCGAATTTCATCCAGCCACAAGATTGTACATTCTCTGAATATATAAAAAAAATATCTAATCCTCGCAAGAATGACAGAATGAGTAGATATCCCACAATTCCAAATGGATAGTTTTTACTGAAGATTAAGATTCACATCTTTATTATTTCCACCTTTCTGAATGCATAGGTGATCAGTAGTCTATTCCTCTATGATGGAAAGGTTTGATAAAATGAATCTTGTACTTAGGCGGATTTGTAATTTTGGAATACAGCATTGTACCTTCCGCAAATGTAACGAGAAGAAATAACAGACTGTTTCGACTTATCTATCTCGATATCAGATAAACGGAGCTTACCGGGAGCAGCTGCAATGGCCAGATGTTTGCAGCTGAAGTAAGAGTCTATAATAATCAAATGAGTGATATGACAATATCGCAGTAACAAAATTAGGTACAAAATCTCCTGAGAGTAGAGACAATTTACTCCTCTCCAGGAGTTAGGCACAAGGCCAGTTTTTATCCTACTCCCACAAGTAAGATGTGACCCAAGGTCGGGTCGGGAAAGTAGAGTTTGAAAAGCCAGCGCCCGAGAGGTGAGCACTCTGGCCATTTAAAAATTGCCTGGGCAGCCCCGTCAGCATTCCCCGGTAGGGGCGCCTCAAGCAGTAAGCAATAAACTTACTCCTCCCCAAAGAGGGGAGGCAAAGCCTGGGAGGGTGGACCTCCTAGAACTGCATAGGACAGACCCATTGACCGGCGTAAGTCAAGCCCCGAAGGACAAGACAATACCAGTATGGGGTGAAGTATCCATCGGAACAGATACTACACTTTAAAATCTGAGAGTAGAGACAATTTACTAATCCTTCCCGTGATCAATCTATCATCCAGAAAAAGATCCAAATTGGCAACCAGAGGTGAGTGTTGGCTCATTCACTGATGTCTTCAGAACTAAAACAAATCTAAATACATCTGACAAAACTCTGAGAAGTTTTGTCAAGGAAGAAATCTTTTCAAACTTTTATCACAAGAACAATATCCTGTACTTAGAAGAGCTAGTTAGTACCATTATTTGACTAGCATAGCTGAAACAGTTCAAATCAATTATTGACCAATTGATAACAATCACCCACTCGGGCCCAGTTAACCCAAACTACATCTCACAAAAAATTTAAGAGCGAATATTAAGATATTGTTGGGTACTTTTTAAAAGAGGAGCAGAAATTCAATTGTAAATGAACAAGACAAAGACTAGAGGTATCTAAAATTATATTATGAAAATATATATGTTATATATGCAAATAAATATGAACGTGTTCTGTGTGTGTTCACTGCACAGGTCGTGATCGTTCACTCGTGCCGGTCCAAAGTCGTTCGATTCCAACACTGCTCGCAGTGTCAATTGGATGATAAAATTGCAACTCCCGTTTAAAGCAAGTAACAAAGTTTTATTCTTTACAATGATGCTCTTTTTCTTCTTTTAGATAACAGACTTGTGAATGAGGGAGGTAATCTATTTCAGGGCTGAGAGTTCTCCGTCTGTTAGCAGAATTCCGCTTTTTTCTTAAATTAAAAAAGTGATTTCCGCTTAAATCTGCTATTTTTTTTAATAAGACTAAATCAGTCTTATTAAAAAAAAATAGCAGATTTAAGCGGAAATCACTTTTTTAATTTAAGAAAAAATTTAAATCAAATCGCCAGAGCTTTATGAGCTTCTGTGGGGGAAGGAGTCAGGAAGTTTTGATTAAACAAAAGTCTTCTACTTCCCTCTAACGCATCGTAAATCGTTTGCTAGAGGCAAAGAGAGGAAGAGAGAAAAAACAGGAAAAGAGAAAGAAAGATAAACCATCTCTTGCTAACGGCGTGGGTTTTTTTTCTTGTTTATTTCAAAGATAGTTTTAATGTTTTCAAATATGATTACATGCATAAATAATCTTTGAACATTCATTTTACATAAAAAGATAATTTTAACAAAATTTAACGAAATTAAAAGCAAAAATGAAGTTAAAATATATCAATCGATACTTTCAGTATGAAAAAAAAAGGTATTGTAGATTATTACCGTTTATTAAATCACCTCTCCACCCCAAAATAAAAAAAATCATATTTTACTTTTTTAGGCGATTATGTGGGAACAACCTGAAAAACTTGTCAGAAAGAAGAAAAAACAATTTTAGAATTTAAAACGAGAGATCAGTTTCGCGCACGAATTTACAGTAAAATGATCCCTCATTTCTGCACCATTCTAGCATTTTAGGGCATTAATCATTTTTTTTGCTATGGGAGATAAATTCTGTGCATTTGTTTTGGTCTAGTTTTTTAGGCACTTACATGTAGTTTTACAATGTTTCTTGTTTGAGAGCTTGCTACTCGAACTTAGGGTTAGTAATAGAGTGAAAGGAGTTTTTAGAGGGGTTGTCACTCGAATTCAGTCACCAGTGCCAAGCGGACATTGGTATCAAGTCTGCTCGACTTGTTGCTCTAACGTGATGGTTGGGCATTGACAACACAATCCGATTGATGAGGATAGCTTGGTAGACTGAAAAAGCATGTTGTCCTGAAAATGACAGTTGGTAATCACAAATTATTGTAGGTAGTGTTTGTCCAATTGATAAGCGATCAAGACTGGTCAGGAACTGTACTGATCCGATTTTGGCTTAAGGATGGACAAGTAGAGTTAGTCAACAGCTGGACGAAGTTGCTAGTACATCAGCAACAGCAGAAATGGATACTACATTTTGATCATCAGAATGTTCCGTCAACTCCTAACTGACTGCCTAAGTCATGCTTCAACAGTGAAGGTCGTGAGATGAATTAGCAAAAAAAAAAAAGAAAAGGAACATACCGCTTTTGTTTCAAACTAATCAGTCTGGTTTGTTACAATGGATGTTGGGGTTGTACATGCTGATATACGTCATTGTGACCTAATGATTGTACTACAATGAAGCCTATTTTGTATTCATGTTAATCGGAAATATGAAAGGCCGCAGAAAAAATTGTGTTTTATAATGTTATGCTTTGTAATCAATTGCTACATTTTAATTGCAGTTTTGTTTGTCCCCACTTCATCATCACAGTAAATTACATTGTTCTATCAAGAATTCCTTTCAAGGTTAAATGAGTTAATACTATATTTTTGCAAAATTGTTTTTTTTACATTTCTTCAAAATTCATAAAGATGTTTGACACGAATTTGACACTGATAAATCGTATGGATTAACATCGAAAGGTTCGGCAGATAAACATTTAATGTTAATGTCTAAAATCATTACGCAGAAGAATAATATGGATATCATTTTGGATATAAGGAACAGAAGAAAAAGGTTATTACCAGATCCATTTAAGTTGATGTTCATCTGATAACCTTAAAAAAGAGGAACTAAATTTTCAATGATGAAAACTGTGGTCATTCATTCAATTAATATGAAAGCCAATATCTATGAAAAAAAGAAGGGCATATCAGGAGTCGAATTGATGATGGTATGATATTGACAGACCAGAAACTCTATAAGTCAGTTTACCTTATGAACAATGATGCTCTTCGACACGTTCATTCAGAAGTGAATATTTTGTTTTAATGTATCCATTATTGTAATCTGTTCATTACAATGAGAAAAAAATAGATTAAAATTTACATTTCTTTTTAGAAGAGAAAAAGAAACAAAAAAATATTTTTTAATTATGTTTGAAACACCCAATTCAGGATACTAAAAATAATAATTAAAAAACTTATTCATATATAAATTAAAGTTTTCCTTGTTAAGTAATTATTATTTAATAATAATATTGTCTTTTTTTGATCAAGAAATTTATAGTTGACTAAAATATTACGGATTTTTCTGTTTGGAATGAAAACCAATGTAGAATGAGTTATTTTCAATCTGCATCTTTCTCCACAGATATCACAGATGTGAGTGGAGTCTCTAAGTACAGGATTCAAAGTATTACATATATCACTTTTGCTGGGGAGAGTGTGTGCACATCAGTCTGTACTAATTGTTATATACACTTATTAGGCAAAATGATTATCTTGTATTGTATATCTAGAATGTTATTCTTTTTCAGACAGTTAATAAATTCAGTTTAATGTTCTAACCATTTTAGCCAGATAACAGTACATTAATCATAACCTTATAAAAAACATTTGAATTGCATTTATTTTGGACTTAGTGAACAAAAAAAGATAACGGCTAAAAAATAATCTAAAACTTTAAGATTCTAAAAAGTTTCCTCAATGCAAAATTGTATTTGTTCTCGAGATTTTTGTATCCAATTCTTTAAGGGTCCTTTCCTCAATTCTAACCAAACTTTCTGATAATCGTTGGCAGCCATTTTGTATGCATGGTATGTACAGTGAGAGTCTTTGTTTGAAAATCTGAAAGAACAATTATAACACGGAGTTATTAGTTGAAATTTTGATCTAAAATTCTATTTTATATTCAATAACTAATTCAATATTTATATTAAAATAAATGTTTTAATGCAATCAATTTATGTTCCTGTGCACATAATTTTTTTAAATAACATTAAAATTTTGCAATTTTTAAGGTTAGATTTTTTTGAAAAATGATTTCTACTTCACACTGTAGTTTGTCTACAAGTTTATCAAACAATTTAATTCATCTAAATATTTAAGCGAGAGCAAATCATACCAACATCCAAAATGTATTCATTAAAAGTAACTCAAATTATTAAAGAAAATGTTATCTTTGGATTTTGGTTAAATAAAACATAAATAAATTTACTTAAGTAGAATTATGGGCCCTATGGGCCAAAATTATAGTATTCCAACACTATTGATAATTGATTATGATATTATTTTTTATTATCGATTATGTTTGAATTCATGTTTTGAAACATGATGTGAATCATAAATCTATAACATCATGCCAAAGCTATAATTATTTTGTTATCGTAATGTTTTAAGCTCTATTTATAAGAAAGTCCAAATAGCTCAGTTGGTAGAACGTCAGGCTGAAGATTTAAAGGTTTTTGTTTCGATTTCAAGTAATGGCATCTGCTTTATTTGTTGAGAATTCATTATTTACTATTAATGCAATATTCTCCATTTCTAAAAGTAGTTAAGATCTCTGATATTTCCAAATGAGAAAATTCCACAATGTATTTATTACGTTTAAAAAAATGTTAACTTTTTTTTCTTTTCTTTTTTTTAAACTTTAACAAAACATAAGAACAATTGATAAAAGTTTGGGAATAACTCACTTTTTTAAAGATGGGAGTATTTTATTAAATTTGACTGAAATTTCCATAATTCTTTTAAATTCTGCAAATAATTCTTTCGAACAAATAGAAAGTCTGAAATGAAGGAAAAAAAGGCTTATTTTCTGTTCTGTACATTCAGAATATTGAAGTAAAGATATGCATGGTTTGCAAGTTTAGGTTCTCTCTCTGGCAAAACTTTAAGACATAATTTACGTTTCATAGAATAAATTCCATAACAATAGCTTGCAAAAACATGGAAAAATAAATTTTAAAAATTAATTTGACATAAAATTAAACATCTCATAAAATTAGTTTCCAAATCAACATCCTCAAAAAAATTTACCTGGAGTAAACTTTATGGCTGTTTTTCTGTGTAACACCCTGTTTTCTACCATTTACAGAAACTTCCTCAAAAGATTCATTGCCCGATCGATACCAGATAATTGCTGAAAGAAAATATTTTTTTTAAAGTTTGTTTATTGCCACATGTGACACAAGGTCAACTTTGAGTTTAGGTCGCTAGACATACATACTAGACATACATGGAGGTACATTACAAAACAGGCTAAGGCATTTCGCAAACTGGAAAGGGATAATCATTTGTAGTGAAACTTTATATATATGCCACCAGTTTGATTATCAATGAATAGGACTTTTTAGCCTCTTCAGTCATGGCTTAAAAATACAATTATTTTCATTGAAAAAATTTATTCATCTACCTCAAGGTAATCTGTTAGTCAACTGATGTTTCCTTGCTGTAATGCATTTGAAACGTGTCCAATAAACAGAACAGTGTGACACCCATACTTGTATTGCGTGAAATTTACTATTTACAAGCATTTTAAAAGGTATTCAATACATTAGACAAGGGGACTCAATAGGTTAAAAAGACGAAAAGAATAATCGTTAATTGCATGCACATTTCTTTCAAGGTAATTCTCATATCAAAAACATTTGTGCAAATCTAAAGATGTTTGTTATCGTTTCTGTCACAGTTACTAGTTTATGCTTGGAGTTTAGAGACGGATATTTAGTTTCACAGGAAAGAAATTCAGCAAAAATATATTAAAAAAATACAAGATGAATTTGGAACTTTCTTCCATCAGTAGTTTGTGTACCAAAAACTAACATCCAGGATTTTAAAATAGAGAAAGCAGAATTTTTGTTCCAGTAGGTTTATATTTTTTTCATACTGATGAGTCACCACTTATCAAGGCCAAAAGACAAGATTAGGCTAATGAGATTGTCAGTTGAATGATGAACAATACTATAAGAGGATTGAAAACAATCAATGGAATGGACAAAATTCAATTACTTAAGAGGACGGCTCGACAAGTATTTGTTGTCAGTGGACTTGAAGATGACAATATTATAGTCTGCAGGATGCATAGATGGGAAGTTCTTGGAAAGAAACTCTGTTCATGGAAATTCCATTTTGTTTTAAGTACACAGGCGAAAAAAGAAAGTTCTTTGTAGTGGTGGTAGTGAGACGAGTTCTTGTTATGAATGTTTGACATGGAGGAATCAGAGATGGAGCTCAGTGGAGCATCTTCTATGGAAATAACAACAGAGTAGAGAAAGACTAACAACATCTCTTCGGTGAGAGAGAGAGAGGGTATAGGGAAGAGAAGGAGATCATGCTCCACTAGATTGCAAAGTCGATTTTGCACTCTGTCAAGGCAAGAAAGAGTGCTCCGAGTAGCACCTCTCCAGATGTGGTGGCAGTACTTCATCTTAGGATGTGCCCGACTCTTGTACAGGTAGAGTATTGCATCAGGTGTCAGGTACTTTCTGGAGTAAATAATGACAAATGTTATATACAAAACTATAGTCAAAATGCATAACTCAACAAAACACTATATAGGAAGCAACAGAACACAAACCTTCTGATAAAGATTATACACCCACGCACTCTCACATTCACCCATGAAAGATGCTCCATTAGCAGAATACATATGAGAGCTAAAGGACCCCCCCAAAAAAAATCAACTGGAAAATCATCAAATCAACACAAGCATATAACACACCAAAGAGAAGCATCCTCTGCCTACATGAAAAAGTTGTTATAATCCAACACAGAATACACTACCAAACACAGTATCAGAACTAATCTCCAAATGCAAACATGAGAACAAATACCTCTTAACCCAGTTTGACTCAAAAGATCAAACACAAACCAAACCAAAGTACAAAAACCAACAACTAGACACAACAAATAATAATAATAATAATAATAATAGTAATAATACCATAAATACACAAAGTAAGATGAATAAAACAAACATAAGTAATAGAAGTGGTGAACTGGAGCCAGAGTCTGGCACCAATGGAATGGGTGAGCGTGATTTGCTGTATTCATGATAAAAGAAAGTCCATTTTTGTTTGGCACGAAGAACATTGGTGTGAGAGAAGGTGTAATTTCCGCTCAAAGTATTCACTAATACTTGTACAGAAAAAAACAGTTTCTCATGCGATCAAAGACCCTGATACAATTTGCATAGGTATATGCAAATGGAATTTTTGAAATACCCAGATTAAGAACTCTGGGGACAATAAAAGAAAAAGAACATAATAGAGTAACATTATTGCAGTAGATAAAAAATATATATTGAAGGAATAGCCAAAGACAGCTCTACAACTAATATGAAATTGTGCAGATGAGTTAGTAGCTTTATGACGAGGACTATTGAAATATTTTGGAAACTAGCTTTTTAAAGATTAGCTTAGACCTCGGGTGATTTTTTTCGTAACGGTTACTTTCTCTTTTGTTTTAAAGGGAAGATAAGTAAGCTCTCTAATTGAATGTAAAATATATTAATTAAATATTTGAATTCTAAGTTGATTTTGCAAAAAAAGCTTCACTGACTTTTTCCTGTGAAGGAAATGAAATCGAGTAGTTACAATTGACAGATTATTTCCTCTGAAATTATAAAGAATAAAAAAGGAATATCTTAAATAAATAGAGATTTTGTCCGTCTGTTTGTCAATCACAAGTTTCTGTCAGTTACAATTTTCTTAAACGTAATAAATACATTGCGGAATTTTCTCATTTGGAAATATCAGAAATCTTAACTACTGTCTGCTTCGGTTGGCGTGAGTGTGTGTTTATTAGGAACCATCTCGTTTAAGTGGATGCATGCTTAAACTTACTTGTCATTTCTATAGATGTCATATATCATAACTAACTGGATATTGGGATTCGCATGTTGTGTGTACATTATGTCAACCTCGATTTAGTAAATTTAGGTCAGGGGCCTAACCGAAAATAAATAAATAAAAGTTCTATTTAAAATTTAACAGATAGTTTAGATATCTTCTGCGATTTGGATTAGGGTTTTTTATGAGTTGATCATGTGTTCAGTTTCAGAAAGTAATTTTGTTTCATTCCACTAAATGCAGCCACAAAGAAAAGACGTTGGCTCAAAGAAGTCTGGCTATCCACGGCTCTGACTGAAACATATCTGCAAATGTGTAGCCAAAAATGTTTGTATAAACCAAAAATATTTTATACCTAATATATATGTTTGGAGAACTTCTGGAATATTCTTAATAGCATAATGCTATGATTAAAATCCCTGTCATTTGAGGTTAATGAATGTTAAATTCTTAAATAAGACATCAAATTGTATGCATGTTTTTTTAACACAGGAAAAAAGTTGTCTGAGTAATTTTGTTTTAATAAACAATAACAGAAAATGTTCCTGAATTTTTTAGATGATGGTTTAAGAATTTGGATTATTTGGACTGCTGTTCTCATCTTAGATGTCCCAAAGGATCCGTGGCACAATAGATAAAAGTTCTAAGTTCTAATCAGTTTTAAGTGTAGATTAAAGGTTCAATTATTTAAGACTTCTACTCGGTCTACCCCCCATGGATTAAATAAAGAATTCCGTCCAAAATTCCATACAGATTTCCGAGTTCAACATAAAGATTCCTGAGTTTGACAAAATGCACTTGAAGAAGGTCAGAGGTTATATTGTCCTAAATGTTGTGAGAACAACGACCAAGATGAGATCAGTAGTTCAAATAATACAGATAACAGAAAACAATGTTTTTTCCTGTTAATGTTTTGGTTCAGTAACTTAAGTAAAGCAAATATGAATTGTTTTGTTCATCACAAACTAAATAGAAAAGAAAACGGTTTTGTATAAACGCTCATTTGTAATTCTCATTCTCAGTAAATCGAGAGATGTTGGTTGTTGAATTGAATTAAGAAATTAATATTTTAAATACTTTATGTCATTTATAATCATCCCAAGACAGATTCCAGCGATGAAGATAACCAGTGACACAGTCACATGTGGAAATCCAAATGTAAGCATGAAATGCATCACAAAAAGAATATCCAATACCAAATCCATTTTTAAAATGACCAAAATAATTTAAATTGTGGCTTGAACGATGCACAAACTTATGAAGATGAGAAAGAATTATTTACATGTACTGCACGGATAATGATTTCCATTTTTACTGTCTTTATTCAATGAATTCTGAGGATCTTCGTTTCTTCCATCGGAAAACTCGAGGGATGATTGCAAGATGGTGGGTTCGTGCATGTGGTAATTCTCTGGCAAACTTAAACGTGCAACCTTTTCTTTCAGCCGTCCAATTAAAGCTCTGTACATAGCTTCCTGACTGAATGGACACCTGTGAAAATATCTTACAAACTTAATTGCAAATACATAATCATCAAATGAATTACATTCAAACATGGATACTTGACGATGTCTTAAAAAGTTGTATTTCAAATATATTCATAGATTTTAAAAAGTATTTAATAAAGTTCTTGTAGTATTAAAAACAAACTATTCAGTAAAAAGTAAACATTTTCAAGGAGAACAGTTCAATGTCGAATGTTTAAGCTAAAAATATAGACTGACTTTCTATTTATCCTCATCAAAGTCTTTTTTTCTAAAACTTGTTTAAAGTAGAGCAAGACTTTACTAAATCACTTTCCTTCTTTTTCATGACTTTTCTCATAAAGGCTAGATTTAAAACGATAACCAAGAAAAACCCTCCTTCCCAACATTATTTTAGATGTTGCCAGAGTATATTTAAAGAGTGAAATAAATTGGCAAGACTAGTTTACCTTAAGGTGAAGTAAATTAAGAGAAAGGAAACCTGACTGAAGTAATCAGCCGCTCCCAACTGACAGCAAACACAAATGTTAGAACAATGTTTCACATAGGACTGGAACACACATACACCGAAACCAGATTGCTTTTCCACCACCACCTATCCGAGCAGCATACGGCTCAACTGCCTGGCAACAGAAAACTGGCTCTTTATGCTTCTTCTTCAGATTCGGGTCTCACGCAAGAAAAGTAAATCTCTCAATCTACTTTAACCTCATTTTAGCTCATGATACATGTGCCGTGTCATTTTAATATAGCTGAGATGAATTTTGCTTCGTCTACAGCAAAAATACACAAGCGATCCTAATCCTCTTACCCTGTTGAGATAGGTTTCCATCACACTCCCTCCTGATCGCTTCATCACAAACAGCACACCTGGGGGCAGGACTTTTTTGTTGAGTACTTTTTTGAAGAGGAACAACATAAGGCTTGATAAACTATCATATGTAGCATCATTGAGTGAGTCGGCATCTGATTATAAACTTCTGATAATGGAAGGACATCCCTCTTCTCGTATCTATTATGCACCCTGTTTTGAATTTAGTCATGCATCTACTGCGCGGGGTCTTAACCCAAATGACATCCCTCTTCTCGTATCTCCCTTCACTTATCTGAGATTCATGTGGGGCGTGTGATCAATGTCTCTTATCCAAACATGGTACATATGCAGCACATCAGTCAGCATTGTGAAAGGTGAAAGGTTGTCTTTAGGCATGATATTATGCCAGTAGACTACCTCCATTGCAGAACAATTCTTTCTGGTGCAATTGTCTTGATGGTTTTATGACTACATTCGATAACACCATACCAGAACCTCAAATGCATGCTCAAGCTACTCGCAAACTCTTTGATCAGATCTAGCAAAGTTTAAACATGCACTAGGCAGCATGTTTAGTGGGTTGCATGTTTGCAATGCATGCGAATAACAAGCTGTGGAAGAGATATTTAAGCAATTTAATTTCTCCTTGGAAAAGTTAGTGTCTCTTTAAACGAGTGTTCATGATGAGAGCAAAGTACTTGAAAAAAAGTCCAGCTAGATAAGTAGATTTTTTATGTCCATAGATTGACAGCAGATTAACCTTTTCATGTGGATAGTTGGGTGGTCTGCCACAAAGAACCCAGATATCTATATATATTCCAGCAGATGGGTAGGGGTAGCGTCTTATGGTCAGTTGAGTTTTGTGTGCCTCTCAGAGAGAGATGGATTATGTTCGGTTGGACTTGTGTTTTGATTTGCTTGGTCTAAGAGTTTGGGTTTGCAAGCCTGTTGTTCAGCAGAAGAAAACAGGTATCATTGTAACATCCAAAAAATAAACCTTTGTTACTTGTTTTAAACTGGAGTTGTATTTTATTTATCTGTTGCAGCACTGACTGAGACTACACAATTGACACTGCGACCGGTATCAGAATTGAGCGCCGATTTCAGATCAGCATAACATGCAGATGATCATGGCCTGTGCAGTGAATGCACACAGACGAACGTTCACAAAAAGTACATGTTCTTTTCACACCCGAGTTTCAACTGTTGGTCGATGTTGACCATCTGACTCGTTATGGTAGTGGAACTCTCTGGCACTGGCTCTCCTCTTTTCTTGTGCTGATCCAACCATCTTTGTGGCACTCTGGTAAGGCAGTCAGCATGGTTATGGCAGAATTTCACCAGCATCACGTCTATCATCAATGCATACTTTTCCATCAATGTTCGTAATGTTCCTAAGCACCTTTGACGAGGCTGAAAGGGAGAACTCCATTGAGCCAGCTGTGGTTCGTCGTTCGAAGAGACAGCAGGTGGCGTGCTGTGTTTGCAAGCAAGACTGGACGCTTAAGTAAAGTATGAATTTTGGGAGAGTAGGTTTATGGCTCCCAAAATAACAATATCTGTTAATCGAGTTATCCCTTCGCTGCAGATTGGCTGTTTGGAGTCTCTTAAGTTAGGTGGCTCTGGTTTGTAGTCAATTTGCATAGGTGGTGGGTTTATTAATATGAAAACTGTATTTCTTGGATTGAAGAGGGGAGTTGATATTGAGAGAGACCAGAGAGGAGTTGAATGGTGGATTGTCTTTGAAACCCTTGTTTTTTTTGGTCACTGACAGATATATTATACCACCACCGAGTAACTCACCATCCTCCTTCATGTTCACACATGCCTTTCCAGGGTGTCAAATATCCACCAATGTATGCATGCCAAATCGGTAACTGCAAAGGCAATGTTTAACACTACAAAGGCTCTACCATCTTTTCATAAAGATGGCATTATTGTTCTTGAAAAACGTTCATTAATTCATTGTTTTACATGCCAATATGAATATGATAAAACAATTGATTGATTAATGCATTAAATGACACATACCATCATGTGAAAGTCGATGATGTTTTTTAACAGCAGATTTCCGATACAAAAGTTTGTCAGCAAAAGTTACCTAACAATCCTGTTTGCACTTTAAAAACTCAGTCACCCTTTGATTTAAAAGCTTTAAACATGATTTATATTTGATTGTCGACAATTGTCGTTGCATAGACAGGATTTGTTTATTCTCTAAATCTTTTATGGAAATTGATTTCTTTGGTTGTATATTTTTATCTTAGGGGATAAATTTATTAAAACAAATCTGCTTTTATTAAATATATATTAAATTATTAAAAGGAATGAAAAAGAATACTTACTTTCCAAGAATGAAAGAATCAAAATAGATTGGTTTCAGAAGAAAGTGACTCAACAAAGAACCTTGGCAACCAAGAATATTCCATTTGGACATTTTGTCACTGCATGACAAGCTCAAAGTGCGGCATCCTCGCCCAGGTTTGATCCGAAGCACACCAATACAATGGTACCCTACACCAGGTGCATGCTCATCTTGTTCACCTTTAGGAACACATTTTGCACCTGTACGGAATATATCTTCTACATGGAGAGCTTGTAAGTTTTGGGTTTTCTCCGTCAGTTGCCCTTTACTCATTTCTTCCTACAATATAAAAATAATCAATTTTATAAAAAATACTTGAATGCACAATGATGCAATCATGGAAAATAAAATATACACAGAAAGAAACATGACATCCATATACATTATATCCTTTTAATTCATTTTTCCTATTCTCTCTACAAAATAATCTGATGCAAATTTTGGATGTGGCATTTTATTTCAATTCTTTTGAAAACCTAACATATTATGTTCATAAAATGATACAAATGGCCTTCAGCGTCATTCAAAGCTGACCTGGTCAAGAAACGCTTATTATTACTGCTTAGTTTTATAAACATAAAATATCAGTAGTAATTCGTTCAAGTGGTTTTCTTGTTTTTAATAACAAATAAATACTGTTTTTCAGTTATTATTAAAACCAGTCAACTGGTGATACCAGATCAGGCTGCCCTGTGGCTCCCTGAGACGAAATTCACCTACATTGACGTTTTTTGTTTTTCTTCTTTTTTTTTTTTTTGTAAAACTTAATTACGTTCTACAAAACCAAAAACAAAAACAACAGCCCCTCTCCCTTTCTCCCTCCCCTTTTTTATTTTATTTTTAGAACTTGAAGCATAAATCTTTTACTATAATGACCAGATTCGGCATTAAATAACCCAAAAAGGGTTGATATGCCGTAAAACAAAACTACCAAACCAAAAACGATGATTAAACATTTGAAGATATAAAGAACCTGAAGCATAAAAACTTTTACTATAATGACCAGATTCGGCATTAAATAACCCAAAAAGGGTTGATATGCCGTAAAACAAAACTACCAAACCAAAAACGATGATTAAACATTTGAAGATATAAAGAACTTGAAGCATAAAAACTTTTACTATAATGACCAGATTCGGCATTAAATAACCCAAAAAGGGTTGATATGCCGTAAAACAAAACTACCAAACCAAAAACGATGATTAAACATTTGAAGATATAAAGAACTTGAAGCATAAAAACTTTTACTATAATGACCAGATTCGGCATTAAATAACCCAAAAAGGGTTGATATGCCGTAAAACAAAACTACCAAACCAAAACCAGTCAAACATTAAGAACAGTCTTCTTTTTTATTGAAATTCATTACAGTTGAAATTCGCTTCAATTTGTTTAAATGCTTGCATTTTTCTTTGTCGCCGAACACACCTAATGAAGAAGCAGTAGCAGTATCATCTCAGGATACTAAGCAGCAGTAGAAGCAGAGGATTTGACAATATAATATTTACTGTTTTGTTGTATAAACAAAAAATGCCAGGATCAATTCACTCAGACGGTTTTCCTGTTCGTAATAACAAATAAATCCATTAATTCTGTTTCTTTATTTATTATTAAAACATTAAAAATCAACACAATCTTCTTTTTTATTGAAGTTTCTTATGATTAGAATTATCTTTAAGCTGTTTATAAAAAAAAAACGCTAGGAACACTTTCCTAAGACAGTTTCCATTTTCCCCATTCAGGCAATGGCAGCAAGTTTATAATGACATAAATTGAAATGTAGCAACACTTTCACTGAATTTTAGCAATATCTAGATGAGCAGAATATGTAAATAGCTTTTCATTCTGCACATATGTAAACATGCAACAGACATTTAACTGAAGAAGCTGGTGCACCATCCACTAGTCTCTCCCTCTTAGACAAGGTCCAAAAAAGAGTCTCTAATCTAATAGGTCCCTCACTATCCACCAAGCTCCAACCCCTGTCCCATCGCTGCAATGTTGCATCCTTGTGCTTGTTTTACAAGTACTTCAATGGAATGTGCTCCGATGAACTTGCTGCTTTGGTGCCCCCTCGATGTAAATACACTCGACTAACCAATCAGTTAAACACCATCCATTCACTGTGGAGATCCCCAGATGCTGGAGAGCTTTCTACTCTAATAGCTTCTTTCCTCGAGCTGCAAGCCTTTGGAACCCCCTCCCTGCTCCTTGTTTCCCCTACTGTACTGACATGCAGAAATTTAAAACTAATGTGAACAAGCATCTCGTTGCACATCTCTCAATTTAGGATAACCCCCTAAACTTTCACCCTAATTCTCAGTAGCCTCTTATGTCTACAGTGGCAACTTGCCTTGTTTGGGGTGAACTAAGTTAAAAAAAAAATTTTTTTAAAAGAAGCACATATCTTAGTTGTGCCAAATTATTAATGATGGCTCAAATATGTCAAAATGGGACATAAAAATGATTTTACAGCTACAAAGAAATTAACAATCCTTTGTGAATTGGTTTAAGGTGAAACAAGATATCTAGAATTTCTGGTAGATACCACAAAATGGTTAAAAACATCATTGTTCTGAAGAGTGTAGATAAAGATGTGTCAAAGACAGTTCCTGCTGGGCCATGTCTTGTATCAAGAAAAAAGCTGTGTAAGCAAGATGCTGTGAAGAATCTGTTTCTAACAAGTATTAAACTTTTCAAATGTGTTGGCAAAAATAATGCATCAAAAAGTACCATGTGTCATATTCTTAAAACAGTAGCTCTGTCAGTGGCACCTGTTAAAAAGTCTGTTATGACCAATTCATTTATTGTCAGGTAATGCTCGTTTTTAGTGTTTTCAAGAATTGGAGATTGTCATCAACCCAGTAAAATGTGAATCTGAAAATATGTTTTTAATGAAAGTACATTTTAAACATAAAAATATCATACATATGCTTTTAATGACAGTACATTTGAAAATGAAACAATACCTATATGTATTTTACTACCAGTACATTTGAAAATGAAACAATACCTATATGTATTTTACTACCAGTACATTTGAAAACATATCTATACACAAAACTCATGCATAATACCGGACTTCCTTATTAAAATAGAGAAAACTCACATTTGCGGACAAAGTATTTTTCTGCTCAAGATTACTGGAAGATTGTTGAAGATTGTCGGTGTATTTCAGGATGTCAGTTTTTCTTCTCTTTGGTACTGGTTCATCATTCAGCAATGATGGACAGTCAGTTTCATTTGGTTTAATTCTCTCACATTCTTCACCGATGCACTCAGAAATTTCAGTTGTCATTTTAGGAAAAATAGATGCATCACCACCTGGGGAAAAACATGTTGCACAACATACTGTTTAGATTCATAACGTGTGTGAATGTATAATATATAAAGTGAAGCCATTCTCTTTCTCAAAGTTTGTTATTGATAGCTTTGAATTTAACTAACCAATTTGTCTTTTCCTTCCACCATGTCTTTACAACAAAATAATGTAATTTGCTCCAGTTTCTTTTTTAAAATATTGATTCCGGCTAGGGAGATTGTTAGAATGAAGGCACTTTCACTACTGACCTAAACAGCACTATCCGCTTACAAAATTAATAAAAGGATATTTCTACATTACTTTGTATTCTAAACAAATATAGCAAAGTATTTATTTATTAAAATTACTTGTGTATTATAATTTTAGTAATAGTTTGATTTAGAACAAATAAGTAAAAGATTCTTTTAGTGAAATGATATATTCGGCTGTCATCAAGTACGGTGTTAATTGGCACATGGACTTCTTCCCAATGGTAAGTTAATTTCTTCCTATTTAACTCATTTATTAAAATAATGTTATTGTGTTTTTCTTTCATATTAATCAAAAAATAAAATTCCTGCTATTAGTATGAATCCCACTTGGGCAATAAACTAGTATTTACTTTTCAATAACTTTATGTAAACAAGCTTATCAATTATTTTTTTTTACTTACACTTATATTGCAAAGGCAGTTAAAAGACAATTTCTTTCATACCTGTATATATTCGATAAAATTTAAAGCTAATTATAAATTATTTTTAACTATTTAAAAAGAAAAGATTAAAAAAAATTTTTTTTACTCTATTGAGTTGGGGTCTGGATTTTAAAATGCTCTTGGAATTCATACTCAAGTTGACCAGGAAAGGAATAAATAGTAACTTGTATCTGAACCAAATATCCAAAGAGATAAACTAAATTCTCTTAAAAGTTTCAAATATTAAAAAAATCGTACAAATATAATTGGTTAAGAGAAAGAAAGAATAAAGATGAAATCACTTCAACTTACATGGGGTTTGGCTCGTAAAGAAATGAAATGTTATTCCCGGTTTCAACACACATAAATTTCCATCCTCAGGAGATTGAAGATGAAATATTTCACTCCCATTATTAAAGTAAGCAGATTTTACCTCTTGGAACAGAAAGCTACAAATAAATAAATGTAAAATGTATATTCACAGAAAGGAACTTTTACCATATAAGTGCATATTAGATTTTACAAGTAAACAAATGAATGCTGTGTTTTCAAATGGAGAGAACAATTGCTTTTTGCCTTCAACAACTGACAAAGCATCTGAGAAGGCAAACCCACACCTAGCAGAAATACCTTGATTTATGGTAGTTTTAACAAAAGGCATTTCAAAATACAAATTTTAAGCAATCAAAATTTTAACATCAAATAAACGAAACAGATTGCATAAATATCTTTTTACTAATATCAAAAGAAATAGTTTTTTTCAATGAAAATTGTTGCAAATATTAAGAGCTTAAGGTTTTTTAAATGAAGCAGTAATAATTTATGTTACAGGGTCATAATTTACAAAAATGAAGTTGCAAATCTATAGTTGAAGTGCAAGGGTCAAACGCCAGCAAAAAGAAAAACTCACAGATCACAACCAAATTCGTAAACACAACTTGCAATGAAACCTCATTCATTTAAAAATCAAATTACTGCTGAACAACTTTGTAGCAGTTATATTTTGATGGACTATTTTCTTTCTAGATGAACTAATGTTTCTATGTGGAGTGATTGATCTACTTGATGTACTTATTGAACTACTTATACATTTTTCCTGCTTCTAAACCAGTTGGATTGTAGACATCAACAAAAGAGTCCATGTAAACATGCCCATCCTTCTCACCATTAACATGGAACCCTTTCATAACATTTGACGTCAAATCTTTTCTTAGCCTCTTTCTTTTGTTGGTTGAGCAAAGACGTGAAATAAAGTTGATAAAGTGTGAGAATAGACTTTGTCATTAGTTTATCTTTTGATCAAATGTTTTTATTCTACAACTTTGTCAAACTTAACAGTGTTTTATAAAAGAAGGCAGTTTATGATTGCCTGTGATTGTTGAGAATTAGATATTTATAAAAAGGAAGGTTTGTTCGTTCTTTATAGAAAATTAAATAATCATAAAGAATTTGATAATAATATGATACAAATCATTTTTTGAAATAAAGTTGATAAAGTGTGAGAATAGACGTTGTCATTAGTTTATCTTTTGATCAAATGTTTTTATTCTACAACTTTGTCAAACTTAACAGTGTTTTATAAAAGAAGGCAGTTTATGATTGCCTGTGATTGTTGAGAATTAGATATTTATAAAAAGGAAGGTTTGTTCGTTCTTTATAGAAAATTAAATAATCATAAAGAATTTGATAATAATATGATACAAATCATTTTTTACAAGAAATGCATTGCAATCATTTTTAATGTGACAGATTTTGAGAAATCTATAAATATTAATTTTTCTGTTCATTCTTAAATTTTTCAAGCTAAAAAAGTTGTAACAGCTGCTAAAATTTAAGAGAGAGGAGATATAAGATTTTAGATAGAGAGACAGAAAAAGAAAAAGCTGCTGATAATAGATGCCTCAATTCTGGCTAATAAATCATATAAATTAAAAATGTTATACATGGTGCAAACATATTTGTTTGCGATTTTCAACTGTTATTTTATGCATATTTTATTTACGTTCATTGTCAGTCTTGTCTTCCCGAAAACAGTGACTATATTTCTATTCTGTTTTTGTTTTTTTCAGAATAATTGATTATGGACAATTTTGAACCATTATATTTGTGAATCCACAGACTCATAAAAGTTACAAGAATTTGATATTTTCTAGAATAGTTAACACAATCTAATGTTTTTAATTAAATAATAAACGAGAGAGGTCTGAATAATTATGGCGAAATGTTCTGACATATTTAACACCCAGACAACACTTGGTATAACTAATAGTAAATTATATAAATCAAATATTTTATTCTCAATATTTCTAATGAACTCTAAAAATTAAATTAAAAAATAACTATTGCAGACTCAGAAGTATCTTCAACAGTTGTTTATTGATAATTTGCATGATTTTTTTCATGCACAAAACTAAGAATTAATTTGTGGGATCAAAACATTAAGGGCAGATTTTTATAAATTTATCTTTATTATAAATTGACCATTTCCATTTTACACTGGGTTAATTGTTATCTTGAAAGTTTATTCAAAAGAAAGACATTGCTTACCGAAGAAATGCTCTCCGAGCAATGATCTCAGCATGACTGTCATTAAGGATATCACCTAGAAAAGAAGACAAACGTTTTGAAGTAAAAGGTTTCATTGAAATGCCTATGAAATATTGCTATATAAATTTATATTCGACAAATAAGATACATGTTAAAGTTCCACAACGGAAACGTATTTGCTTAAGGGGTGAACAGAACATGTATATGTCTTCCCCACCATCTAAAATAAACAAATGAAAGATGGCAATGTTTTATATCAATGTGAGTATCATTTCAGTCCTTACTGATTGTCGTCCAGGTGAAATTGTAATGTCCAAAACACGTAGAGAATGTAAACAATAGCTCATTTAAAATTTAGGATGAAGATTTTGACAGTATTGAAAATCACTCAAAATTAAATATAAAATATAAATAAATATTGATATGAATTATTAAAAATAATAATGAGCAATTAGAATGCCATACAATGCATTTTAGTTTTATTAACTTTTTTTTTTTCAATTTAATTTTCGAAGATATACTTCCTCATCAGAATTTCAAATAAAGATACATTAAAATACCTTTTCTTTTTCTTTTGTTTTGCATTTTAGTTTTATTAACTTTTATATAAAGTAGAAAGAGAATATGACCCAGGACGGAGCCTTGAGGAACACCACTGCAAGCATCCATTTCAGATGACAGACTTCTATTTATCTGAACCCTTTATGTACGATCACCAAGAAAGGATCTTTTCCACTTCATAACCGATTCATGAAGACCATAGGTGTTGAGTTTATATAAAAGTAAGCGGTGATTGGCAGAATCAAAGGCCTTGGCAAAGTCCAAAAAGATAATGTCAGCAGTATCTCTGTCGTCCATGATACTCATAACTCATTTTCCATCAAAAGTAAATTTGTGAGACATAAACGTTTTGGAATGAAACCATGTTGAGATAGGGAGATAGTAGCAGTAGATATAAGATGAGCCATGATTGCTCACTTGAGTAGAACTTCCATGGATTTTGAGATGATAGAGGTGAGGCTCACTGGTCTGTAATTCATTGGGTCTTCTTTGTCACTTTTTTTAAAGATAGGGCATATTGTGGCCACCCGCCAATCAGAAAGTAATCAGTGAATGGTTGAAAATGGCTGATAAAGGTTCAGATAGTTCAGGTTCAACAGCCCATAAAATTGCTAGATGTAGTCCATCCGAACCTTGCCCCTTATTCACATCCAAGGAATGTGATAACGAAAGGAATGAAATATTCAGGCTAGCTAAACAGATGGCAAAGACAAATATGGATATTATTATAGAGAAGTGCATTCGAAATGACAATGGAGTGTTAGCAACAAATGAACAGGAGGGATGTTTGGAAATGCCACTATTAGAAATTGTTGAATACTGAGTTTTCATGGAACCATGAAAATCTCGAAGTTGCAGGAGCAGTATCTGGTCCAACTATAAGAATTGAGAAAGAAATGATACGAGAAGTTGTGAGTAAGATAAAGAAGGGCAAAGCTGGAGGACCCTCAGATGTTGTTGCAGAAATGTTGAAGGCTGTGGGTAAAACAGGCATTGAGATGATCACAGACTTAACAAATCAGATCATAAAACAGGTTCTTCCAAAAGACTGAGAACTTAGTACAATTGTGAAAAAGGGAAGCACTTGATAGAGGTAATTACAGAGGCATAAAGTTGATGGTTCAGGTCCTGAAAGTGATTAAGAGACTAATTGAACAGCAAATAAGAAGTCAGATGAGCATAGATTAAAGGCAATTTGGCTTTATGCCTATCAAAATACCACTGGTGCTGAGACAAATGCAAGAGAAGGGGTAAACGAGTTATTGTTCAAGCAATGTACAGAAATGCTTAAAGTCGTGTTAAAATTGACAGCACATTTAGTGAAAGCTTTCATGTTAAAGTAGGAGTACGTCAGGGTTTTGTACTGAGTCCGTTGCTTTGTATTTATGTCTTAGTTTTGTACGTGTTGTCCAGAATAGATGCTGTATGAAGAAGATTTAGTGTTTGTCTGTGAAACAATGGAAGATCTACTTGTTAAGTTAAAGACTTGGAGGAATGCTATGCAAAGTGAAGGTCTGAGAGTGAATGTTACCAAGACCAAATTGATGGTCAGTGGTTGTAGTGTTGGAAAGCTTCCCTGCTCAGTTTGTGGAAAGAGAGTTGGGTGCAATTCAATCTATTGTGGTACTTATAAGCATTGGGTACAAAAGTGCAATGGAATTACTGGTAGATTGAGAGAGGATAATCAGTTTGTGTGCAGTAAGTGTAAGACAATGGAGATGGATGAGAACTCAAATGTGGAGAAAGTATATCCGAATGGTGAAGCTATTGAGATTTTTGATAAGTTTTTTTTACCTTAGTGATATCACTGGAGCACGGTGTGGAACAGGTACTAGTGTGATTGCAAGAGTTAGGAGTGGATGGAGTAAGTTTAGGGAACTTCTGCCATTATTAACCAGAAGAGCGATGTTGATGTAAGGAAGTGAAACTTGGCCAGTGAGGGTTGAGGACATGCATTGCATGGAGAGGAATGATATGATGTTTGTATGTGTAATGTGAGTCTAACATATGCCAGCATGTAAAACGGGTGTTAAACTGAATACGATGATGATGTGCATTTGCACATGCTCTAATTCTGGTCTCTGCAACATGTGTGTTTTCTTATTGTCATGGTAACAAGTTTACACTTTGTTTAAAAATTCATTTCCTAACTATTCTCTGTGTGTATCTTTATGTATTATATGCCTTTTTATCACTTGTTTTATGTTTCCCTCTGACAAATTGTTAATAAACTAAGTGCTATTGTATTCAACTGTTTCTTTTTTTTTTTTTCGTTTTATTTTTTTTTTTTCAATACACGATTTGTATATATTGTTGATACAACAATAAAGACACATGTGTATATTATTAACAATTATTCTATATTCTCAACATGTATGCAGTCAAAATATGATAAAGTTGGAATATCAAATATTCATTGTTTTACTGACAGATGACAGATACAAAACGTATCCCGAAAACTTCACTCGATTTACTGTCTGTAATGAGATCTCTACAATGCAGTTATCATAATGCTATACCAGAACAAAAGCATTATACTGTTCTATTTACAATGAAATAAAATACTTGTAAGAATATTGCCAAATTAACATATTCCCACCATAATTAAACAACGATATTTCCTGGGAGTAGGGAGTGTGGCTTTAAACCTCAGATGGGCACTGCCCATGCATGGCCTCCATCCTTAGACAAATACAAAAGAAATGTCAGAATCAAAATAAAGAATTACACATTATATTTATAAACAGACTTTTGATACGATTAGCAAAAATAGATTCTAGATAATCAAATCATGGAAAAAGTAAGCTATTTGCAAATCTCCTCCCCTAAGCATGGCCAAATTAACCAACAATCTTTTTAGAGCCATTAAAATATCACAAATAGTCAAATAAGACTGTGCTTACTACAACACTGAGTACTGAATATTACATGTGCATCACTAAAAGAAAATGTAATTTATATAAATTTAAAGCTTTATAAAAAAGAAAATTAATACTCTCAAAGTATTTCTTTTTTGGAAATATCTAATATATAAAGAAAAGTCAGTCAGATTCTCCAACTTAGCATCTGACAAATCAATATTTGATTCTATCTAGCCAGTGATTTACAGAAATTTTCAGTCTGTGTTCTTTACATAAAAAAGAAATTCTAATCGATTTTATTAATTACATATTCTATCCAGCCTGATAATTCTTTCAGTAGCGTACACTTTATGATATTAACCATTTATTTTCATTGGATAACCAACAGAGATGATTATCCAATAAAAACATTGTTTCTTGCAAATGGAAATTTCAAAATGGAGTCTACAATCGCTGGCTACTTAATTATTCAATTCCTTCACTTCATTTACATTAAGACTTTAATGTTTTAAGAATTAAAGTCAGACATTTATTGCATATTAGATTACTTATTCATAATTTTTTAATTTTGTTGTCTTTTAGTTTGTAACCGCTCGGAATTTGAAGGTCATTTTTGTAAACTTCAAACTGGCTGAGTGGTGGGGATGGCATGATAGCTGAGTGGTTAACACGGACTGAGGACCTGGGTGTGTCGGGTTCGAATCCAGTTAGTTCCAAAAAAAACACTTTCATCAAAACCCACACCTGACCTTGTGTCTGGCCTACTGGAGAGGAGGTAAATAAAATATTTAAATTTGAAGAGTCACCCATAGAATACACTCCACTCGAGGTAATGTGGTAAAAGAGCAATCGCTCATGGATTCTTCATAATATTTTTTTGTCATTTGGATATCAATTCATTTGTGACCGAGCAAAATTTGAAAATATTTTATATAGGACTGACCAAGCTGTACCCTATTAATTAAATTTAACTTCATAAAAGTTTTACACTATTTAAATAAAAATTAGCTTAAAAAACATTCAAGTAAAAAGATCCCACTGGTAACGCTGGGTATTTACAATGCCTAAACTTAACTACGGAAAATGTATAAGATTTTTTATTTCTTTTTTTAACAAAGATATCTACTTATTTTCTTTTAAAAAAACGGCCACGTATTTGATTTGCAAACTAATGAACTGCTACAGCCATGGATGACAAAAAAATGTTTTCAGCGGCAAACAATAAACTTCAAACGTTCTTTATTGAAAAGAAAATTGTCACAACAAATAATATTTTGGTGTAAAAAGTTCAATTTCATAGACTTTAAAAAGTAACATGGTTAATCAGTTTATTTGATAGTGAAATTTTTAAAAACGCCATTTCGTTCTCCTTCATATTTATTTTTAGCAAATATCGACAAAAAAGCTTCTCTCTCACTCTGTTCTTTTAGAAAGAGATAATGATAGATCAATTTCACTTACTCTTTCTTTCCCCCCGGATGTTCATTTTAATCTAATGAGAACATGAACATGATGATGTTGTTTGTGTCGATGGAACCCTTCTGGTTGAAAATAGAATGCCCACCACTGCCATCTAGCAGAAGTAAGTTGCAAGCACTGGAGGTAATGGTACTTCACACCACTGTACAGAGTTGCAAGTTTTTGTACTGTTGGCCTTCGCTCCTTCTTAAATTTCAACAGTTTGTTGTACGATGGAAGAACATCAGCTCTAGCATCTTTCAGGAGTAAACAAATGTCTGTGTAAATCCGTTTGGTCATTTTGCCACTCTCGTAGATGGCAGATGCAACCTCCAGTGAAATGTGTCGGTCTGGGATGGACTCATTGCGTAGGAGAGAGTATCCCACTTTATCAACCTCTTTGTTTTGAAGGTATTTGTTCTTCAGACCGAAGGCAAACATTTTGGTGTGGGAAGTGTTCTGTGCTTGAGCAGTAGCTTTGGTCGAATCCATATAGTCTCTCAGTCGTCGGTGTTGTTGACGGTCACTGACTTCCTCCAGAGAATGCTTTGCCTTCGGTACATAGGTGTGACATTGGAGCACTACCTTCTCATCAAATGACCTGGATAGACTGACCACTCAACGATTCTTGTTTTGTTGCTACTGAAAGTCTTTGAACACAACTTGGATGTCAGATAGAAGTTTATCACTAGGTGGGACCTCTAGCTTGGATGGGACCTGTTTCATAACTTCATCGAATCGAGATCTCTTGCAGTTCTTGAAAATCTCAATGAGAGCAATGTTTGTCATGTCATTCATTATAGTTGTGTATAGAAAAGAAAAGAAAATTATGACATAATGTGAGATGTTGAAAAATTGAAAATGAGAAAAATGGAAATATTCAATTTTTCCATTTTTATTTTTATTTTCAATGTAGGGAAAAACGGGGAAACAACACCAGAGTGTGCATGAATTTAAGGTTGAAAATGATAGTGTAAATTGTTTTCAACTTGAGGGAACATTCTCTGTCAATTATAATGGATAAATTTTGAAAAAATCAAGAATTTTTTCTGGTTTACGGCCAATATTTGACTGAAAATAGCTTAAAAAAGGGTAAAACTCTGGATTTTCCAGAAAACAGTGCAGTTTCATGGTTTTCTGATGCCAGATTTGGATTCTGCACCCCAAAAAACATAGGAAAAGTGGTCTGGATGATGAAATTTGAGTAAGAATGACAAGAATTATCTGGATTTATGGTTTCAACGGTCATTGTGGGTCATCCAAAATTACGAAAAAATGGGTTCAAATTTTTTCAGTATGTTAGAATTAAAATGGTTCCCGAAGAGTGATTTTTTTCCATCCAATTTGATTATGATAGCTTTCTATGTCTAGATTCTTATTTGTGAAGCATGAGAAATTTCATCTCGGGGCTTTTTTGCAATCTTTCGTTAAAATATGCCGGCCGGGGGCAAATTTTGTCGTTTTTTTATGGAAAAAATGCTCATTTTTATGGTAAATTTTGTGGAAAAATAAAAAAAAAACAGATCAAAAACTTGTTCATATGCCCCATTTTTTATAATGAAGTAAATTTAGGGTATCTGGCATTATCTAAGGGGCTTATAGGACATATTTAGGGCTTTCTGGGAGAAATTTTCAGCAATTCTTCAGGTGCACCCAAATTTATCCTTAGTAAAATCACTGTAGTCGCGTCTTCGCAAAAATTCGAAATTCGCGAACTTCAAACGGGCATATCTTGAGAAATAATTGGAGTTAAAAGACAAATGAGCCCATTTTTTTCAACCTCAGACTCTGAGCTATTCAAATATATAGGTTTCATAATGATTTGAGGAAGTTGCTAAAAATCCATATGTCCGCTTGCCAGCCCACTGTGCGGGAGACTTTATGTCCATGTTTTCTTTCTTTTTTCAATATTTTCAGTTAAAATGGGTTTCAACATTAATCACAAACCACTTATTTTTACTTTTATGTTTTAGTAAAAAAAAATAACATTAAGAGCATTAACTTAATGCAAGTTTCATTACAATAAAATTTGCATCAAGTTAGTGCTTTTAATGTTATTTGAAACACTGTAATTTAAATAATTACAAAAATAGATTTGTCAAAAACTCCCGGGCAGGTTTATGCTAACTGCAATAATGTTTAAAATGTAGGTGTTTATCATGTGTATTTTGCATGTATGGTGATTATCGTGCACTTAACTATTCAATTTTCTAAATAAAAACGGTCAAATGTGTACATTTTTATTTGTCTGAATTAAACAACAAATGGATCAAACGTGACATTTACACTGAAGTTATACAAAAATGAATAATTATCCAGATTACAAAAAGAAAAAGAAAAGCTGAGAATAGTTTGTTTTTTTATTTACTTTAGGTTTAAGTAAATGTCAAATAACATTTTTGTCCAGGAACAAGAAAAAGTTAAAAATCTGTTACATAGTTTAATCATCAGAATTTAAAAATATCTAAACAGTGACCAGAAAAAAACATTTGAGGCAAAAATATAAATTGTTCAAAATGTAAATGTGATTCACATAAAACTAACACTTTACCTAGACAAAGAAATGTATAAAATATTTATAAACTCATCCATAATAACAAATCTTAATTTTGGCTGTTGTCAATACGATCTTGTAACTAAAGGAAGCTTTAGTTTTAAAATACAAAAAAAATAGCATAAAATACGGGAGGAAAATACCTTCTTTACTCATTTTTGATTGACCAATACATTTCGTACCAGTTCCCATAGCAACAACCTTCAATTTGATAGGAGACTCTAAAAAATAAAATAAATTATATTATTTTATGGTTTCTCACTTCACCTAGTTTTTTTTATTAACTTTGGAAATTTATGGTCAGTAAATTATGAGAAAGCATATTTAAAACAAAATATTAAAACATAAATCAATAAAAAGCAATAAAACAAAACATGCGATGTGCAATCACGAAAATATATATAATTAAATAAAATATGTGTTTTTTTAATCAGCCATGACCAGTGGTTTCACACCATTATCAATTGCTCAGATGACTTTAACACGTTTTAGGATGTTATACTTTGTTTACTTCCAGTTGTACTGAATTTTTTTTTATCATAGGCCACCACTGTAAACGTAAGAGGCCATTAAGAATTAGGGTGAATGTTTTAGGGGTAATCTTAAGTTTGGAGCTGTGCAACTAGATGTCTGTTCATATTAGTTCTAAATTTCTGCATGTCAGTACAGTTGGGGAAACAGGGAGCAGAGATGGAGTTCCAGAGGCCGGCAACACGAGGAAAGAAGCTATTGGAGTAGAAGGCTCTCCGGCATCTGGGGACCTCCACAGTGAATGGATGGAACTTAGCTGATTGTCGGGTTGGTCTAATGTATTTATGTCGAGGGGGCACTAGAGCAGCAAGTTCATCGGAGCACAATCTATTAAAGTACTTGTAAAACAGGCACAAGGATGCAACATAGCGGCGATGGGACAGGAGCTGGAGCTTGGTGGAAAGGTAGGGACCTATTAAATTAGCAACTCATTTTTTAACCTTGTCTAAGAGGGAGAGACTAGTGGATGGTGCACCAGCCCAGATGTAGCAACAATGCGGATGGTAGCTTTGTACAGGATAATGTTAGGCATAAGAGGTTTACTAGCATGGTAGAGGGAGCCCACCTTCTTTGTAGCAGCCTTGGCAATGTCTTCAATGTATTTGTTCTAATTCATGTTACCTGTGAATGTTAGGCCGAGGAGTTTGAACGTTGGACTCTCAGGTAAGGTGTTGGCAATTGGTGGTTGAAGAGGTTTCTTGTAGTTATTGAAGGAATTGCTGCCGGTCACTTGAGTTATCCAACTTTATAGCCAAAATCTTTTCTATTTTTCTGTTTTTTATTTATAATTTTACTTGTTTTTATATTTTTTATTTTATTTAATGCTATTTTTTTATATTTTTAATTAATTAAATGAATTAATAACTGAGACATATTTTGTTTGTGAGCAGATAACTGTGTAGGTTTTTTTTTTTAGTTATTTCCCTTGTATTGGTCAATTTATATTTTTTATATATAGTTTTTACTAATTAAAGGGGGCAACTCCTATTATTTTTTCTTTTAAATTAGAGTGATTTTTTAAATAACTTTATCTTGTACTGTTCTGCAGATGTTTTGTTGTTTATATTCGATGTGGACTTCATTTCTGACTCTATATATTCAAATCAGAGCTGAGATGGCAGACAAGATATTTATTTAAATGTCTGCATTTGTGTTTTTTATTGAGTAGCTTGAGTTTTTGTTTATAGTACATGACATGGTACTTATCCAGGAACAGCCTACAATGTTATTGTTTATGCTGCAAGCTGTTGCTATCTTGATGATTTCCCATTTTTGGGGATAACTGAAGTGACCAGCAGCAATTTAGTGCTGAATGGTCATGCATAACCAGAAGTAAACAAAGTATAACATCTTGAAGCGTGTTGCATTACACACGTTCGGTCGCCACCGTATCATCCTCAATCCAACAGACAAGCCGAAAGATTTGTAGACACATTCAAAAGGGCACTACTAAAAGCGAGAGGGGAGGGAACAACAGAGGAGATACTACATGCTTTCCTCCTTTCATATAGAATAATACCAAATGGAGCTGTGAAGAATGGTCTATCACCAGCAGAGGCACTCATGGGACGAAAACTCCATACCACACTGGACGCTTTACGTCCCCAGCCACAAAGGCAACAACCAAGCCCTAACAAAACAAAAGCATTTTCAGTTGGCACACCAGTGTTTGCTCGGAATTACAGACCTGGCCGGCCAAACTGGGTACCAGGCATCATCCGCAAAATAAATGGACAATTCCTGTATGATGTTCAAGTCGGAAGTCAATTCTGGGCACGGCACAAAAACCAGTTGCGTCTCAGATACTCTGTAGACAACTTAGTGGACAACAGAACAACCATTCTGCTTGATTTGTTAATGGACAACAAGTGCTGAATGGTCATGCAGAACCAGAAGTAAACAAAGAACAACATCTTGAAACGTGTTACAGTCAATTAAGGAATCTATTATGGTGTGAAACCAATGGTCATGATTGATTAAAAAAAAAAACAAGTATTTTATTTAATTATTATAATGTTTTGCCTAAAAAGACATCAAGCACTATATGTGTAAATCTAAAATTTTGAGCCAGTTTTAAAAATCAATACTCATTAACTATATAAGTGCAAAATCATGAAAATATTTCAATTTTCAAAATAGAGGCGGCAGTTTTCTCCTTTACGCTATTTCTGAAAACCTTTAAAGTATTACAAATATATTAAAATGTTGAAAATTGATCTCTCATACCTATGGTTCCAATTTTATACCAAATGGAAATATTTAACGTTGGTATAAATAAGTTTTCAGGATTAAATTTGATACTTTTGACCAATAATTGATGTATTCTCAAAATTTCAAGTGCATCTCTTAGAAGATCTTTTGTCAAATACAGCTCTCTTGAAGAATCCGCTCTTATCCTCCACCACGGTCTCCAGATGGAACCTGAACTTGGAGCATGTGGCCTTCACTTCGTGAGATGCCTGAACACTAGTTTGATCATGGCAATCAGCTCATCCTTGGTGATATCGTTGGCGTTGGTTTCTCAATTGGGCCTCACATAATAGTCCATTGAGTTGCAATCAGACAAGTTGGGGAGCCAGTGTTCAGACTGGTGAAGTTGTGGAAGTTCTCAGATAGCCAGCCACTTCTGGGTTTTCCCAGAGGTGTGATACAGAGCTAGGTCCTGCTGCACACGTATGACCTTTCCGTAGCCATCCTCTCCACCCAGCACTTGATAGCAACTCAATATAGCCATCTAAATTGAGTTTAAGTCTCTTTTCGAAGATGCGGGGGCGGCATGACATGACCTCCGCTGGAAACACATCCAATGACCATCACAATTTAAGGGAACTTAGTGTTCATGATGCATGGGACTTTGTGCGGACTTTAGACTAGTGCAATTGAAAAACAAAATTTAATGAAAATTATTTATTTTAAGCAATTTAGCTGAATTTTGTAAATACATTTTTAACAATAAAAAATATGAAAACGAGTCAAGTCTTTTTAGGTAAATGTGAAATCAATCTAAAATCATATATTTATTTAAAAGAATCTGAATTTATTGAAAACAACAAAAATGATAATCTAAAAAACAAATGTTCTTATTTTTCATCCCAACCTCATAAAAAAATTGGAATTAGAAAAGGCAGTCATATTTTTTGCAGTTTACTCATAAATAATTGACTAGAGAAGTACAATGCTTTTTATTTTTCTTCCAAACATATGAAATCACATAGAAAGAAAATGGGAAAATCTACTCAATTATATTTGTTAATTTTTTTAAAAATTATTGTATATTTTTCTCTAATTATCTGAAATATTTGAAAATAGGTCCTTTAAAACATTAATTAATTTTTATTAGTAAATACTTTAACATTCTCAAATTTTTTTTCTGTCGGGACGAAACCTGAGTGTGAGTCAAAATAAATTAAACGTCACAAATTTATTGTAAAATTAATATAATTTATTTAATTGATCATTATAAATGGAGCTGGAGAATTTTATTATCCAGAAGACTTCAATCTGGTCATGTGACATTTGTGCTGAAAATGAATTTTTAATAATTTGTAAATTTCTATTTCTGTATATATTTTTTGCTTTCGTATTGGTGAACACTTCCTAATTAATTTGGAATTTTCTCAATTCATAATTTGTAGGTTCTTCTTCATCAGCTTCTCACTTGCAAATATGGTAGTGTAGGTTTTTGGCTGAGATTCCTCCCTTGACAATCTTCAGGATCCATCGATCTTGTTTATAGCATCATATTGAATTTAGTAGTCAGTGCTCAGCTATCTGACCAGTTGAGCTCAACTAAATAAACTGAGGCATTAGCCCAGAAAGCTGGTTTATAAGAAGGCTGGAATGTTCCATTATGCTTAGATGGGAAAGTCTATTTCTCTGGATGCTGATTGGCTGCTAGTCAAAAATGGATTATCTCTTATAGAGCTCTTATGTCGGTGAGTGTCAATTTGATTCTACACTCACCATCTTTTTTACCTTTTCTATTTTTATTTATCTTGTATTCATAGAAAGTATTTGTTTTTTGTTCATTTTTATTTTGTTAGGCCAAAACTGTTTACAGAAATACTTTTTGTTGTCAGTATTTCTATTATTAAACGGGACATTTTTTATCGCCCGCATTTGGAATTAAATGCAACTTCTAATGTGCTTGCCCATGGGAAAATTTTATGCAAAATAAATTGTCTTTCTATTTTAAACAAGATCATTTTATCCTATTTTAGCCGAGCGGGGGGGGGGGGGGGGTAGAGGTTAAGATAAGATAAAATGTTCCTTCATTTCGCGAGTTACGTCTGAACATCAAATTTATCTGAAAATGAATAAATTTCCGACATTTGTTCCAACAATGAAAAGTATACATATTAAAATATTTTCAATGCAATTTGTCACAAATAAAGACAAAAACTCGGAAGATAAGTTTATCCAAGCTTTATTCAACAAAATACAAGCAGAGTTAGAATCGTATTTGCGATAGATATCTATGAACATGGCCGACTACTTAATTACAACCATAACTTTTGAGGGGCACCGACACACCAATCTCTGACCTCCAGAGTGGTTGTACAATCTGCATGATGCATCATGGTCTTCTGTATCGAGGTCACTTTCTGGGCTCACCAAAAACTCATTTTGTATGGTTGTCAGTTCAATAGATGCCGAATTTGAATGGACCTCCATAGATGAGTGCTAAGTAGTCTGCTGTGATGAAAACGTTTTGGAGGCCAGCATCTGGATATCTGATGCACAGAAATGATTGATTGCTATCGATAAGGTCAACCCAATCCACTACGAGGTCATTCTTGGTAATACAAACGAAATTTATATGTGAAACTGATAACCCCACATTCTAAAATAATTGTTTTGCTTTTGTTTAATTTTTACCGCCAATTTTTTCATGGTGTTTACATGTCATTGCCTAAAAAAAGTAGAATCTCGTTTTTACTTTTGGTTGAATTAGCATACGGTGAACATGTACAAATTTACCAAATAAAATTCTTTATGATAAATATTTCATTAAAGTAAAAAAAATTGGGTACTGTACTTATATAGATCAACCCTATGGCTGTCAATACTGACTTGATAAAATACGAGAACAATCAAAAGGCAACCACACAAAATTAAACTCAGGTTCCTGAAAGGGAAAATAAAAAACATTTATTTTACTAAATATATTTACGTTGCATTGTACCTTTTAGTGAAAAATTGCTCCTTTTATTTTTTGTAATTGTTTTCTAGTGTAATATTTTTCTATAAATTTGTAAATGAGGACCCGTAAGCTAATTCACCCCCTCCCTAAAAAAAAGAGATTCTCCCTTTTTTAGACGATTATGTGTGAACACCCGAAAAACTAGTCAGTAAAAAGAAAAACAAAATATTTAGAATTTAGAGGGGGGGGGGGATCAGTTTCGCCTAAAAATTTAATGTAAAATAATCACTCATTTCTGGGTCACCGTCTAACCGAATAGTGTTTTAAGTGCATATAACCAGAAGTGTTTTTTGTGTTCAGAGAGATGAATTGTTTTTGTTTTTTTTTAGGGGGGGGGGGGACTGAAAAGTTAGTAATAAAAAAAATTACTTTTCATCATTCAATAAATTAGTTATTAATCATCAATCATGATCATATTCGGTTTAACGTCCATTTTACATTTTACATGCTGGAGTTTACAAATCGATTGTTCTACATGTACTAACCCAAGAACTCTCATCCATTCTTTCAATATGACCATATCATCGAAGCCTGCTCGAATCTTCCGATCAAATCAGGGCAATATATGTCTCAATTTAATCTTCCTCTGAGTTCATCAGTTACACATCAAATATATCATTCTCATATCATTTCTCACCATGTAACGCATGTCCTCAACCCTCACTGACCAGGTTTCACTTCCATACATCATCACACTGTATACACATGCCTGATAGACCCTTCCCTTGGACGACAGTGGTCATGCTCTGCTGGTTAGTAATGACAACACTTCCCTGAACTTACTCCATCCATTCCTAATTCTTGCTATCACACTAGCACCTGCTCCACACTGTGTTCCAATAGTATCACCAAGGTAACAACATTTCTGAACAACCTCAATAACTTAGCCATCCACATATATTTTCTCCATATCTGAGTTTGCATTCGTCCCTGTTGTCTTACACTTCTTGCACACAAACTGGTTATCTCTCAACCTACCAGTAATTCCACTGCACTTCTTGTATATCCAATGCCTGCATGTACCACAGAAAATAGTGTTTCACTCTAACCTTTACAACAAATTGAGCATGGGACATTCCTCTTTCCAAGAGAGTTATTATTGACAAAAAATTATTTTATCAAAAAGAAACTAGAAAAAAAAAACATCTAAAAATAAATTTTTAAAAACATTTAAAAAGCACATAAAAAAAATATTTAAGAAAAGTTCCACAAGTTCTAAGAAATAGCTTGAAAAACTGTGGGAAAAAACCCTCTCTTTATTCTAAGTTCGAGTGGTAACAGCACCCCCCCCCCCTAAAAAAAATGTAATTAAAACTAGGAAATGGTTACATGTTCAAACGCTATCTGGTGGAAAAGTGCATGATCATTTTACATTAAATTTATATCCTAAACTGATCCTCCACTCTAAAGTCTAAAATATAAATATTTTATATATTTTTTTAAATTTAGATTTTTACCGCTAAATTTTCAGAGTGTTTTACATGTAATCAGACAAAAATAAAGTAGGATCTTATTTTTCTAATCATTGGGTGAACTAGCTTAGGGGCATCATATCGAAAAAAATACCTTTTTTTATTACGTTGAAAGTTTGTTTTTTTAGTTTTAGTTTTGATGTGGTTTGTTGTAGCCTTCTTGTCTTTATAATTCATGGAATGGTTCAACTAACAATTAGAAACAACTTTTTTTCTTTTTTTTTCGATAGCATAAAGGTGAAGGGATTGCTCCAAAATTTTTGCCCCCACATAAATTTTTTTTTTTTAATTATTTTTGTTTTTACTTTAATTCACCTCAAACAAGGCACATTGCCACTGACACATACTGTGAATTAGGAGTCATACCTACAGGAGCATCCTAAGTGGGAAGTTGTGCAGCGAGATACTTGTTCACATTACATTTAAACTTCTGCATGTTGGTACAGTCAGGGAAACAGGGAACAGGGAGGGACTTCAAAAGGCTATCAGTACAAGGAAAGAGGCTATTTAGAATAGAAAGTCTTCCGGCATCTAGGGACCTTCACAGTGAAGGGGTGTGATTTTGCTGATTGTCTGGTTGGTCGGCGTATTTACGTCGAAGGGGCACCAGTGCAGCAAGTTCGTCAGAGGCACATTCCATTGTAGTACTTGTAAAGCAAGCACAAGGATGCAACATTATGACAATGGGACAGGGGCTGGAGCTTGGTAGATAGTGTGAGACCAATTAGGTTAGAGGCTCTTTTTTTGAAGCCTGTCTAAGAGGGAGAGGCTAGTAGTCTGTGCACCAGTCCAGATGTGACAGCAATACTCCCTGCATGGGTGAATGGTGGTTTTGTAGAGATATAGGATACTAGCAGGTGTGAGAAGTTTTCTGGCATGGTAGAGGGAGCCCACTTTACTTGCAGCAGCCTTGGCAATGTTTTCTATGTATTTGTTCCAATTCATATTACTTGAGAATGTTAGTCCAAGGAGTTTGAATAATGGACTCTCAGGTAGGGTGCTATTAGCCATGGCAATCGGTGGTTGAAAAGGTTTCTTATAATTGTTAAAGGAAAGGAGTTTTGTCTTAGTAGCATTAAATGTTACCATCCATTTATGTCCTCATTCCACTACAGACTGGAGGTCATTTTCTAAGGATTTGGCCATTACCTTGGATATGTGTGTGTTCGTTTTTTCCCACATGTCGAGAATAAGTGGTGTCATCTGCAAATATAGCTATCTCAAACACAATTGCATCAGGGAGGTCGTTTATGAAAATCAGGATCAATAATGGTCTAAGGATCAATTTTTTAGCCAGACTTCTTGAACACAGGTAATTTTTCAGCTATCAGGGAAGCAAAATTCGGCAAGGCATTTGTTGTAAAGTTTAAAGAGAACAGAGGCCAGCTCAGCAAAGCATTTCTTTATTACTATAGCAGGGATAAGATCAGGCCCACATACTTTAGAGGTCTCAAGGTTTTTTATGAATATCCAGAACATGGGAAGGAGTGATGATCAGATCATCGAGCATGGCTTCAGTCCGCAGTGCGAAATTTGGGAGGGAATGGTTTATGGAGTCCAAGGTAAAGTTCAATCCGAACCGTAGGGCATACAGTTCAGCCTCATCAGTTGCCGTGCAGGCGACTTTATGATGATTAGATAGCTGAGGAATTGTTGATTTATCACACTTTTATAGATTTTCCAGAAATTTCTGGTCATCTACTTTTAGTTGCGGCTATTACACTCTTACAATGATTTCTTGATTAATTTTTGTCTACTTGTATTTGACTTACGGCAGTTGAATTGGCGAAATGCTTGCTGCCTATGTGCAATAGCAGCTGCACAGGTTTAAGTGAACCATTAGAGAGAGTGGGGCTTGCTACAGAATTTCTGTCTGACAATATATGCCTGCTTTGACCCATTCAGTTACCTCATTTGCACACTGACCAGCAGGGAGAGAAAAGGTTTTACTTTGTGAGGGATCTCTGATGGATTCCCAATCAGCCTGTTTATAGTACCTCGTCATTTTGAGCAACGACTCTTAAGCTTAGGGTGATATCAGCCATTATCACAAGATGATCAATGTTTGCGAGTGGGCTATGGGCAGATTGACCAGTCCTGCTCGAGAACAACAAATGAATTTTTGCTGTTTTGTTTTATTTTGTTATCATTTTTCAATGATAAGTCTAAAAGCAAATCCTCTCCAGTAAACAGAGTTAGAAGGATTTAATTAGTTGAGACCAGACAAAGAGAAATAAAATTGTCTTAATGTGTTGTGGGTGAGCTAGGGTGAGGGAGAGAAAGGAGGGGACGAGAGAGATATCAGCCACGAGATTTTCAATAAAAGAGGATGGGCTTTCGCGCACGAGAGACAGAGCTGGACGGAAATCGCAAACAGGCACACATGAGAGAGATTCTGCTCCCCGACCATCACCCGTCGTAAAAAGGAACGCGTGCCTGCCCGACTTAGAGAAATCATTTTCACGGACAATTAACAACCACGACTGTCGCTCACACAGACAAATAGTAGGGAATCGTTTTTTTGTCGAAACAAGCAAGTGTAATTTAGATTCTCCTTTTCTTCCAGAGAAAACACACAGAGTGAACTTTATGAGTACTTAACGGACTTATTTTGTATCCAACCAAGTGTAAATTGATATCATAATTTCTTTTTGTTGAATAATTATTTTCCTAAGGAAAACGCAAAAACCCATACCGAGTTGAATGTCATTATTTGTGCTTTTTTGTTCTGCTTGAATGTCCCTTTCCTTCTGCAGAGATAACCGGTTACTGTCTGCCCTATGATTGCTCGCTGTTATAAACAATCACAACGTAGGGAGTGTGTTAGTAACTAGACGAGAACTCTCAACATCGGCGGCCTTCATCCAGACAAGTTCAGCAGATCAACGTCCAGTGACCGATCGAAGACATCACAAATATATTTTGTCCATGATAGTCCAAAGAAACTTTGAAAACGATCTTTTATGCAGATGAAACATAGTCAGTGAAAAAGGTGGTGCTTAATACCCCAGTTTACCCTATATTTTTTCGGCACTTGTGCAGAACAGGGACATGAGCTGAAATTTATTTAGGAGAGCTCCAATTGTGTAAGAAGGGGCAGACAACTTTTTAAGTACATAATTTCTAGTTTCTCCGTGTGTAGGGAAACGCGGGACTTACCTAACTAGCATGTGTGCATAGTTCAATGGGTCGGTCGTGGAAGTAAATGAATGAAGAAGAAAGAAACAAAAATGGCTGCCTTGTCTCTTTATATGCCTGCAATGTGACCACCTGATATGTAAATGAGATGCTCCTGGTTGGAGATAAAAGAGGGTTCATTTGTTGTTTTGGACGTTCACTTTGAAGTTGGATTTCAAAGAGATAAGTGAGATATACAGAGGTTGGAAGTTATAAGCTATTTCGGCTCTTGGTGTGCGGTGACTCGAAAGGCAGAAAATGGACAAATTCGATTTTCGCTTGATACCTGAGTTTGATGGATCTACCACAGGACCGTCTGTTGTTGAATGGGTTGAAAAGGCTGAGAAGATCTGTACACTGTGCAGAATTAAAGAACCAGCCACAGTCATTCCTCTGAGGTTAATCGGAGGGGCCTATGCAGTCTACCAGCAACTCGGGGATGAACCAGACTGGGATACAATCAAACATGGCTTGTATACAGCATTTGGTACAGATCCGTTTGTTGCATGGCAACAGTTTACGAGCCGGCGACTTCAGGCCAAGGAAATGGTTGACGTGTACCTAGCTGACCTACGAAAGTTGTCGGTACCATTTGGTGGAGTCAGCGATAAGATATTAAGATGTGCATTTTTAATAGGCTTACCTGAGGAGGTCAGCAGACTGTTGCGGACATCGTCACGAATTGATGAATTGACAACGGACGAGTTATTAGCCCGAGCTCGAAACATCTGCAAGGAACATGAGCCAATTGCAGCAGCAACTAGTATTCAACATGCAGCAGTCGAACCACATGGAGGCAAGGTAGATTCTCTCCCAGATAGTAATAAGCGTGTAGGCCCAGTGTGCTATAAATGTGGGGAAATCAATCATTTTGCTAAGGAGTGCCGAAGTGATAGGAGGTGTGTATATCCACGAGCACAGAGAATGGTACAGTGCTATCGCTGCAATAAGTTTGGGCACATATCTCGCAACTGTTCGGGAAACGAGGTTGGGGGCAAGGTACTATCGCCACCCTTGCCCCTTGCCAACCAATAAACACAGGATTACCGGTCATTGGCGTTAAAATCGACGATGTGAAGTGTTCAGCACTCATAGACACGGGGTGTTCCCGGTCTATAGTTAGTGCACATTACTGTCGGATGTGGCGGGAGAAACCAGTCGGTATTATGACAATCAATGGTTTATCCCGAGCATGTTGTGGTGAAGGGACAGTCACGATTTGTACTGAGAAGGGTGACACAGCCAAAGTTGATGTTCTGGTGATGCAAGAAAAACCCCTTGGCTATGACATGTTGCTTGGAATTGATGCGATACAAGCACTAGGAGGCGTCATAATCACAGCGACTGGAGGTGTAATGCTTGGAGAAGGGAAAGAAGTCTGTGCAGCCGTGTCTATTGAAGAAAAGGACTTCTGTGCTACGTTTGACGACAACGAAAAGGCGTGGACTGCAAAGTGGAAATGGACTATGAGCCAGGCACCAGATCGACTGTGCAACACCATTCCAGAGTATGAAGTTTCCACAAAGAATAGGGCCGCATATGAAGAAGAACTTCAGATATGGATTGAAAACGGATGGTTAATACCGTACCCACAGGAACGTCTGGGACCACCCAAAGGATTAATTACGCTCATGGCTGTTGAACAACCTACTAAAGACAAAATTCGACCCGTAATGGATTACCGAGAATTGAATCACCACGTTGATGCTTTCACTGGAAATGCAGATGTGTGCGCTGCTAGACTACGAGAGTGGCGTCAGAAAGGGAGTAATGTAGCACTGTTGGATTTGAAGAGAGCCTACCTGCAGATACGTGTCCATGAGTCATTATGGCCATTTCAGACGGTGATAATCAAGGGAAAACGATATTGTTTGACACGTTTAGGTTTTGGCCTGAATGTAGCACCCTTAATAATGACAGCTATTATTAAAACTGTTTTGATGCAGGATGAGACCACAGCAAAAGCTGCTTCAGCTTATATTGATGACATTTACATTGATGAGGATATAATGTCTGCAGATGTGGTTCGAACAAAACTGGAATCGTTTGGGTTAATAAGCAAAGACCCTAAGCGCCTAAAGGATGGGGCGCCCGTGTTAGGGCTAGAGGTCTATTAGAAGGGCAATACTTTGCGATGGAAGCGAGGGAGCGCAATTCCAGAGTTACCCAGTGTATTGACAAGACGCATTGTGTTTTCTATTTGCGGTAAATTAGTAGGACATCTACCTGTTTGTGGATGGCTCCGATCGGCAACAGGAGTGTTAAAACGACGAGTAACTGCAGTAACCACAGGATGGGATGACATGGTGGATGATAATGCTCTCCGGCAAATGATGGCTGAAACGTTGTCCAGAGTACATAGGAACGATCCTGCCCAGGGTGAGTGGCAAGTATCTGGAAACGAAGTGAATGCATGGGTTGACGCAAGTTCACTGGCTACAGGTGTCGTGTTGGAACAATTAGGAGCTGTTGTGGAAGATGCGTGCTGGCTTCGTCCGAAAAATGATGCCCAGCATATAAATTTGGCAGAGCTCGATGCCACGTTAAAAGGGCTTAATCTTGCATTGCAATGGCAGGCCAAGGTTGTGCATCTTCACACTGACTCATTGTGTGTTTACCACTGGTTGACCGACACCTTAACTGGGAAGGCCCGGGTTAAGACTAGAGCGGCAAGTGAGATGTTAGTACGTAGGAGACTGGAAATAATAAAGCGTCTAGTTGACGAATACAGCTTGCAGGTGGACATCACTTTAGTTTTGTCAATGCAGAATTTGGCTGATAGCCTGACGAGAGTACCAAAGAGGTGGATTGATGTAATGAGGCAGGGATCTGATCCTCCACAACAGACATGCGCGACCGTAACAGATCAATTGACACCTGACCAGATCCGTACGATACATCAGCAGAGTGGACATCCCGGAATTCGGAGGACAACATATTTTGTCCGAAGAGTGTGTCCTTCAACTACAAGAGCATCAATCAAGGCAGCTATACGCTCGTGTGAAGAGTGTCAGCGAATTGATCCGGCACCATCCCAATGGCAAAAAGGAAAGCTTGAGGTGGAGGACAACTGGTATCGAGTAGGAATGGACATAACGCATTATGAGGGCAAGCACTTTTTGACCATGACAGATTGTGGACCAACACGTTTCACAATATGGCGCCTGTTGACACGACAGGATGCATTTAGCATTATACGACAGTTGAGAGCTGTCTTTTTTGAACGTGGTGCCCCGCTTGAAATTCTGACTGATAACGCCACTACATTTCGATGTCAAGAATTTCAGAAATTCACGCAGGAATGGGGGATTAGAATGCGTTACCGATGCGCATATTTTCCCGAAGGTAACGGTATAGCGGAGCGGTGTCACCGCACCATTAAAAGAATTGCGGCCAGGACACAGTGTTCTATTCCAGAAGCGGTGTACTGGTATAATATGACACCAAAGGACGATGCAACACCAGAAACTGCCCCAGCTAATGGGATTTACCGCTATGAACAGCGTATAAAAGGTATTGATGTCACGCCATCAGAGGTTGGCGTTGTCAATACACCATATCAAGTGGGAGACAGTGTTTGGGTGAAACCCCCAAATGCTAGGTGCACTGAAAAATTTTGCAGAGGAAAAATAGATAAAATCATAAGTCCTCAGACCATGTTGATTGATGGTGTACCACGGCATGTAAAAGATATCCGCCCCTGTTATACCTCTCCTGATTCTGAGGATAACGAGGAAGATCACATACAGTTCAGGGATGATCCTAACTGCCTACTACCCCTACCGGTGAGCGTAGAAACACTACCTACAGAACCAGATGAGGGAATGATGGAACATACTGAGGAAGATGGGACCGAGGAAGTGATGCCTCCGGTTCTTCGAAGGAGTACCCGACAAAGACGGATACTGCCCCCATGCCCTGATTGTGAAACACCGCATAGGGAACCACGAGAGGAGATAATGGCACAGATTGGTGGCAATAACGGTGGTAATGAGGAAGATGGCAATGAGGAAGTGCTGCCCCTGATTCTTCGAAGGAGTACCCGACAAAGACGGATACTGCCCCCATGCCCTGATTGTGAAACACCGCATAGGGAACCACGAGAGGAGATAATGGAACAGATTGGTGGCAATAACGGTGGTAATGAAGAAGATGGCAATGAGGAAGTGCTGCCCCCGATTCTTCGAAGAAGTACTCGACAACGACGGCCACCCTCCTGCCCTGTGTGTGATCATGAGATCAGGGGGGAGTGTAGGGAAACGCGGGACTTACCTAACTAGCATGTGTGCATAGTTCAATGGGTCGGTCGTGGAAGTAAATGAATGAAGAAGAAAGAAACAAAAATGGCTGCCTTGTCTCTTTATATGCCTGCAATGTGACCACCTGATATGTAAATGAGATGCTCCTGGTTGGAGATAAAAGAGGGTTCATTTGTTGTTTTGGACGTTCACTTTGAAGTTGGATTTCAAAGAGATAAGTGAGATATACAGAGGTTGGAAGTTATACCGTGAATGCTTTGAATATGCGCGAGTTATTATATTTAACCAGTACTCAACAGAAAGTGAGAAGTGTGCATGGAGTATTTTCTTAAGTATCCGCAAATTCTGGGAGGCGAGGGTCGAAGCGTGGAGATAGATGAAAGTCTATTTTCATGCAGGAAATATAATACCAGCCGTATTCCACAGCAACTTTGGGTTTTTGGTGGCTATGAAAAGGATGCTAAATCTGATATTTTAGTAAAGGTCCCGTCCAGAGATGCCATTACATTTATCCCCATAATAAAACAATGTGCGCCGAGGTACCACAATCACATCCGATTGCTGGCGCGCATATGATCGACTTGGATCTGAAGGATTTCACCATTTGCGTGTAAATCATAAGTATAATTTTGTCGATCCTTCGACAGGTGCAACCACCAATCATGTGGAAAGCATGTGGCAACAAGACAAGAGGAGGAACAAATTGGAATATGGGACCCACACGCAAATGGTGGAATCCTATTTATCAAAATTTATATGGCAGCAGAAATTTTCCACAACCCCCAACAGAGTCTTTTTGAACACATTTCTGAATTCTATCCCGTTTAAAAAACAAACACGAGAAGAAAAAAAAACAGAAAAATTTTTTAAACTGTAAAAAAAAAAAAAAAAAAAAAAAAAAAATCAAAAATGTTTTAAACCAAACCTGATGATTGTTTCTTTTGAAATGAAAAAATATACTGTTGATTTTCCCAAATTCTATTTTCTTCAATAAATGTTCTATCAATATACTGTTGATTTTCCTGAATTCTATTTTTTTCAATAAATGTTCTATCAATATACTGTTGATTTTCCCAAATTCTATTTTCTTCAATAAATGTTCTACCAATATATACTGTTGATTTTCCAAATTCTATTTTCTTCAATAAATGTTCTATCAATATACTGTTGATTTTCACAAATTGTTATTTCTTCGAAAATTGTTCTATTAATTGAATTTGTATGACTTCTTATTTAAAAAATGCCTATTTTCCATTTTCGGAGAAATTGCGTACTAAAAAAAAGAGAGTTGTCTGCCTCTTACACCATTGGAACTCTTCTAAAATAAATTTCGGCTCGTGTTCCTCTTCTGCGCAAGTGCCATTTTTTCTAATTAAAATACACAATTTTTATAAAATTTATATAAATCGGACATTTCATATACATTATTTAATTTCGTTATAAACTCGATGACTTTTAAATACAAAAACAATTGGTTTAAACCTTACGGAAGTCGGGTCAATGGCCTTTATGGCCATTAGTTTCCATAAACTTTGATGTACGGCGTACACTGTACGTTAATATTTTTTAATCACAAGTATTTCGATTACGGTAAAGATTAGGTATTGAAATTCAGTTCCGGTTACTGCTTCGCAGACGGGAAGACGGTGACAACGCAGAAAGTGTTCCCTATTATAATTCACCTAAGAAAATTAAATGTTTTTAATTGAATTTAAACGGTATCTTTTGTTTATTATTATTGAAAATCCTATCCAAAAAAATAGCCCGATCCGTTAACTGTGTAAGGACAAAAAAAAAAAACACTAAAAGAAAAAAAGAAAGAAATTTTGGTTGATAATTTGTTTCTTAGATTAAATCAAAAACAATTTGTTAAAACATAAAAAAGAAATGTCTTATTTGCATATTTATTTATTTCAAACACTTACATTAATAAAATGTATTTTTCAGTGTAAATATTACCCCCCCCCCCCCCCCAAAAAAAAAAAATTGTGAAAACAAAAATAATAATTTAAAAAATATATTATTATTATCTTTCCTTAGTTGGAAACACACGTGTATGTAACTATATTACGGCACACTTCGCCTTCGTTGACGCCATACAGTAAACATAAACTAGATTAAAATTAAGAACTTTGAATTGATTTGGGGATAAGGGTAATTATTAATTCAGTATTTAATAGAAATTACTTTGACGATTCCGTGTCTAACAATTACTCGTTACATTTTAAATAAATCAAAATAATCTCTTAATAATAGTAATACTACCAGGTGATTCCATTGCCATAATCACAGATGCCAATAATGTCCATTCTCGATTGTTCCTAGGTTTTCCTTTGCACGTTAGGCAATTTTTGTAGTTTTCATAACTACAAGTGGCGACTTCATCAGCAAACTCTTTACTTTTATAGTCAAACATTTTTCAGCTTCGAACAAACGAAGGGAGTGATGAATTTAAGGATACTAGGACGTCATTGTCAACAATCACGGTGTTAATCAAGGGATGTAATCCATGTCACAGATTTCGTTGTACTGGCATCGAACAAGTGCGACACATCTATGGGTACTAGTGGGGATTTCCGCAGTTTAGTTTTTGATAATACCGGATACAAACATGATTTTATACTAAATATCTGTAGCAGTGGTACTACAGACAACAGTAGCAGCAGGGATTTTGAATCTATACTTAATTTCTAAAATATTAACAAAATGTGGCACATGGCCAAAAGGGGAGCGTGTGTAGCGGTCCATAAACATAGACCCATTTTCTCCCTCCGAAAAATGTCCCACATTGAGTGAGCTGATCACGCACTGATCAATCATCCTACAGGGCGCATGGATTCCGTCTGTCAGCTGAAGAACTACTTCGCCCCCCCCCCCCTTGGGACTCATGGTCGGTCAGCAGAGAAACTCCTGCAAGCAACGAATAAACACTTGTCCGTTCTCTCTCTCCTGCCTCCCTGTCCACTGGACGTTCCAGCAATTACTATCTTCGACTAGAGGTAACTGCTCAGACTTTCGGCAGTCCTAAGAACTTATTTTCCTCATCCTCACTCGGACACTGTCCAACTTCCTTCCATCTATATGTTGTTGTTATAAAAAGGTTTTTGTTATTTCATTTCGTGACTTAAACATAAGATAGGGACAACGTCCCTTCTTTACATAGGTAAAAGGTCGGTCATCAGTAACTAACATTTGCTAACTATTCTAACTTAACTAGTTTCAATCACGACCATTATTCACCAAAATACCACATTTATACTTACATTCATACTACATTTACCAAAAGAATTAATGCTATGAAAATCCTACTTATAAAACCCATATGTATATAATATGCAACGGTGGGGGGGGGGGGGGGGGGGGGGGTCAATAAAAATTTTATGTACAAAACAAGCTGCGCGTGCGTGGTCCCCCTTTTTATGTGACTCGATGTGGCGAGTGTAAAATACAATAAATTTGGGCAATTTGGGGCATTTTTTACCTCCTTTTGACCCCCTGGGGACGCGAACCAGAATTTTTCTGAGGTCAAGGATGCTCATTTTATATCCAGAACAATTGCCTCTACATTTTGGCCAAGTTTCAGAAAAATTGAATGGATGGATCAAACGTTATGGGAGAAAAGGGTCATTTTTTGACATTTTGGGGGCTTTTGACCCCCTGGGGGCGCGAACCAAATTTTTTCCAAGGTCAGCGATACTTATTTTCTATTAGGAACAATTGCTTCCACATTTTGACCAAGTTTCAGAGAAATTGAATGGATGGATGAAAAGTTATGGGGCAAAAAATGTCATTTTTTGCCATTTCAGGGCCTTTTGACCCCCTGGGGAGCTAACCAGATTGTTTTTCAAAAATCGGAGAATGTCACTTTCTAACCTGACCAAAGTTACAACTTCATGCAAAATTTAAGAGAAATTCAATGGATGGTTGCGGAGAAAAATCCAGACGGACGGACATGCCTCAAAACATAAGTCCCCCGATTTTATAAATTGGGGGACCAAAAATATGAATGAAAAATATATACAATGAAAATAACCCAAGTTAGTAAAAAGACCCTCCATTTCTAAACTGTGGCCGATATGCAGATTTGACAGTCGAAAATAAAGGTAATGCAGGCCACAACGCTTTATTAACTTCACTTTCTTCAAAAATTCTGAAGGGTGGCGTGCATCTCTGGCAAATCACGCTATCTGTCACTTAATTGGGGACGGGATTATGGGAAGTAACAACTGAAATTGGGAGAAAAAATGGGGGTGGGAGGGACAAAAATAAAAAGGGGGCCTAATGAAATCATTCACAGACTAGTCCTAAATTGGTCATAATTAACGTTCGTTTCTGAAATACAAAATCCTCTACCTCAGGTACATCCAAATACCACTCAAGTCTAGCTCCTGTCGCTTAACACAGTCACGCAATTCTCACTCACTTTTCACCAAAATCTGCCGGAGGGAGTATCACCTTCTCTACCCCAATACAGATTTTCAAGTAATATTTGAAAATTCGAATAAGGCCAAGAGAGGTGAAGGTCTCATCTCCATAGACTACTTTCATACATGTTGACCATATCACGCCTCTCATAATGGCTAGCAAGCTTAGTAATACAAATGCTCAGGGCTTTACGGAGTCCTCCAAAAAGGAGCGCGCTCCAGAAGCACGCTCCTTTTTTCTGGAGCGAAGGAGAGGAGGGCTCATTTTATATTCAGCGGGAGTTGAGCGGGAGCAACTCCATTTGGGACTAAAAAGTGGTGGTTTTATCGCTCCTCGCTCCAAAATTATTTGATTTTTTTTTTAAACATTAGTTTTTTATTCAGCAATATAAAGGAAAAGTAAAGAAAGTCTCAGAGTTTACTCTGAATTATTTTTTTAAATTATATCTCTGGTAGAGAGAGGGAGGGGGCTCAGGCGGAAGACGATTTAATTGTAATGTTTTTAACAATCTTTTTTTTTTATTGTTTTATTCGTTTTTACAGGAGATATACTTGTAAATACGGGGCTACCCCCTCCCCAGTGAAGAATATTTTTTATATTATTATTTTGGTACTTGTGTAGTTTACGAACCGGGCTATTTTTTAGATAAGATTTTCAAGTTAAATTAAATTTTTACGATATCATTTGTTTATTAAATTGTTAGGTGAAAGTACAGAATAGTTAACAAAGCCCCCCTCACTCCATGTTAAGAATGGCTTTCTAAATAATGTTATTTCAATCCGGTTCGTAATTACGTTACGAAATTAAAGGTTTGGACCGGGTTATTTTTTACATAAAATTTTCAAGTTAAATTCAATTTTTACGATATCTTCTGTTTATTAAATTTTTACGTCAAAGTACAGAATAGTTAACAAAGCACCCCCCCCCCCCATTCTCCCCATGTAAAAAATCGTTGTCTAAATAATGTTATTATTTCAAGCCGGTTCGTAATCAAGTTACGAGATTAAATCCATCATAATTCATTTAGATTTCTTCGTAAACAAGTCAGCCATTTTAATTGACAAAACATCAATTACTTCGTGTGTGTGCAAAACTTGAAAGGAATTTATAAACTATCGAGTAGAAAGTCATTTAAACTGGCTTTAAATTCTTAGAAAATTTCCATGTATTTAAAAAAGCAAAATTGTTTTCTTGTTCTCAGGAAACAGAAATTTACGTATAATCCTATACTTCGTCCGACATGTTCTCCTATAACTCTCAAAATATTATCTTACAGTCTTACACTTAAAGTGACATCTCAACCCATATTGACGAGATCCTTTGACGCCCACCCCTATCCTTCGACCACTCATTGGCAGAATAGAACGTTTATGAAAGAAGGTATATTTTTATTATGTTGCGCTGAAAAAGAGTCGCTCCTTTTTTATAGGAGTTGGAGCAGGAGCGGCTCCTTTTTGAAAATGGGGAGCGTGAGAGGAGCCAGCTCCAATTTTGGGCATTGGAGAAGGAGCGGGAGTAGCTCCAAAAGTAGTGGAGCGCGTAAAGCCCTGCAAATGCTATATTTAATTTCTAAGCTCGACGCTGATTGGTGCAAGCACTTAACTTCCTTTTTGGCTTGCTCAATCATAGGCCATCTCTCAGGCGAGCCGAGCACCTGGCAATAGATTATAAAAGGGATCAGGGATCGCCCACTGTTTAGTTTACTTCCTCTTTCTTGGCCAGGAGACAGCACTAGCAACAACTCATCCACATTGCTCGAACCCCCCCCAAACTTCTCTCTTGGGACGTAACCCCCCCCCCCCCCGGGCCATTTGGCTCTGAGTTCGACTTCAACAAGAAGACCAAAGCAGGACCGGCGGGACAGTTATAAAAGCCACCATCATCGTCATTGTGATCGTCTAGGGTCTGTAATTAAAACTTTTCCATGCAGAGAAAGGCGGAAAGCGACAGAGAATTAATGGTTGTTTATTTTGGAGAGATTTTCTCGTCATAATTATAAAGCTCACACTTCATTTAATTGGAGAGAGAGGCCAATTAATCTACTTCATTACGGGGATAGGAAGGAAGAGGCTATCAACTTGCTACCACTCTTTTAGGAATTAAATTCCCATTTTCCTTTTTCTAAATTACACATCGATTGTGCATCCGTGCACCACGCTCCCGAAACACGGACTGACTAAAAAGCTTCTTTCTTTTCTCGTTCCAACAATTGTGAGGTAATTGCCTCAAATGGGGACTCTGAGCTTATCACCACACACTTGTTAGATCAGAGATCAGGGAGGGGTCAGAGTTCAGGTATATTTATATTTTTAGTCCGAGAGCAAACTTGTTCCCCAGATTTTTGTATCAAGATTTTGGACTGGTCCACTTCGATACCACATCCATACTAGCTGATGTAATCGTTCACATACATACATCCATTATGTAACACACATGTGGACACATATCTGCATATGCACATGGACACGGCCTGACTTCAACCTACATACACTTCCTCATATAAACTTTCTCATATATGAACTCTTCTCTATTCCCTACTTAAGGAACACTTATTCCACCCTACATGAACTCTCTTATCTTTTGTCTTCGTCCATACTCATGGACATATTCCTTTACTAACACTCTTTTCTTTCATTCCCTTTTACTCACACCCCAACGAAGATGACTTAATAAAGTCGTTTTGAATATTAAAAGTGGACCTTCTCTGACAACCCCTCCCCAAACTCGTATCAGATATAGTCTTGGACTGTCTTCTATACTATATACACAGTGAGAATGAATAGTATGAAAACTAGCAAATAATAAAATTGCCCCAAAACATCATCATCTCGATTGTTGAACTGTTCTCTTTGCCGTATCCTATTTTTTATTCTTGGCTTCTTTTGCTCAGGGTAAAATGAAAAACAAAAGATAAAAAGACACAAATTAACAAAAAAAAAAAACTAGCAAAATTGAACTGAGACCAAAAAAATCTGAAACACAATTTACATTATTATTTCTTTATTATTATTTTCATTTTTTATCTTTGTGTCTGAGATTAGTCGTTTATCGGAATTTTATCCTTGTTCGGATAAAACCGATGAAGAAAAATGCACAAAACAACCCACATGAAGTGGAAGAATAAAAAGGGGAGGGGGTAGAAATAACAACTAAAAAGGTTTTGTTTTAAAGTAGAAAAAAAAAAGAAATTTATTATTTACACGAATCTCCTGAAATGAAAACGCAATAAAACTTGCATATGATTTCTATACAAGGAACAAATAAAAATACATCGTTTTAAAAAACGAGCAATAACATATAATGATATATAAAATATAATAAGAAAAAAGTAAGCACACCATAAATTTTGCAACAAATAATATTTAAACAGGCATGAACACGTAGTACTCACATATTTTCGAAGGATGCAGTGTCAGCTTCAACAGTTTAAAGGTTTAAAACCTGATGTTAAAAAAGTTTGATAACTTGAAATGCCAACGCTGCACGAATAATAAAATTCATTCAATTGAAGAAATTTCTCTTAAAGGATTCTTTCATAACCTCGTCATCCCACCGCGCATGTCGCCGGATACAAACTGTAAGGAATTTGATGTTGATTTCAGTCGCCTCTTGCAAGCACCAAAAACCGGAGGTCTCTCAAACAAAGTCTTCAAACTTGTCTAGGCTACCAAGGTACCCACATTTCAATATGGATAGAAATGAATCCTTCATGTGGAGTTATTGACAGTGCCGTGTCTTGGCCAAGAAAAGAAGAAGTAGACAGTGGGCTATCCCTTTTATAATCTCCCATCACTTGCTCAACTTGCATGAAAGATGGCTCCTGATTTGGCAAGCCAGAAAGGAAGTTAAATGCTTACACCATCGGCGGGCTTAGAAATTTAGCACAGATTCAAAATTGTAATGGCAGCTCGTTGTAGCTGCTATTGTCGCATGCTGTTACTACACTTTGAGCTATATAATGTGTTTTCATCAATGCCAGCTTCCCTATATGTTCCCACGTGGAGTGTGAGATAAGGGTAATATCTGAAGCCGTGTCGAACTGAAAATTAACTAGGCTACTATTTTTGATAACAGTAATAAATTTTCTGCAAGATTCAAATTAAATTTTAAATGTCACAGACACAGAATTTGAATTTGATTTCTTCCAGCCTGTTTTATTCTTGTCTGTCAAACAAACGTTTGTGTGTTGGACGTTTTACCTTTCTGAAGGTAACAAAATCCTTCTTTATGTCTGTAATTGAAGAATTCTTGACACTTATGTTTCTTAAATGGACAAAAGTGTGAAAAATGTATTTTACAGCAAGCACTTGGAGGAGTCTTCCGTATTGGATGTTTATTAGCATTTGCTCAGACACTGCTCACTGTAAATGGGTTACTGGACTGCTGTACCCTCATGGTTTTCTTATTTAAGGCTTAATAAACATTGGCACTCTGTAGTGAGAGCTTTGACTGTGACGTTTTTATTCTGCTCCAGTCTTGAATGTAAACATGTATAAATGTCCGAATCCTGTGGAGATTGAAGTCCTGCAATTAACATCAGCCTTTTAAACTGATCTACACAGAATGGTTTAATTAGGGATTTCATTTGAAATTTTTCACATTCACGATTTACATTATCAACAAAGGTAAAATAGTCATCAGCATCGTTCTTTGCCAGTTTCAGGCAATTATAACGAATGTTAAAAAGTGATTGCTGAATGCTTAACATGTCTGTAAGCTGTTCCACTGTTTCAGTGAAGCTTGAATCTTTTACTTCTTTCAGAAGAATAAAATTGATGTAATGGGTATGCTCATCGGTTCCAAGTTTTCTAACAGATGTGTTTTCCAAGCATCGTTCTTATGGGAAAATTCATTGAGGAAAGTGTATTTCCAACGTGTATACCACAATGTAAATATAACTCCTTAGGGTTCGTCATAGACAAATTCTTTAATGTTTTCAGATAATATATCTCCAAAATCATTAGTTATTTAGCTGTCATCAACACTTGTGTATTATGCGTAACCTAAGCAAAATTAAATTTTCCAGAAATTATGGAAAAATTAATGTTTACTCGTGAAAATAAAAAAATATTTACACAATTTTAGCAAATTCAAACTTACTGGCCTTCCTTATTTTTGCCTTTCTTTTCTTTTCTTTCATGGTCTGTTTGTACCGTTATAATTTATTATCTATTAATTCAGATTTTTTTGTAACTACCTCTTAGATTATATTTTTAATTCTTCTCACCATAACACAATGCCCATTTTCAAAATTATATTACTCATTTTTCATGTTACCCCGGATTCCCTAAATCGTTAATATAAATCCAGTGGTGACAAAATATTATTTTATTTATTGACGATTTTCAGCATCTTCATAATAATGCACTTTTCAAAAAATTATATACTCATCATTATATCAGATTTATCATTTCATTTCTACTAACCTTCTTCAAACTTATGGAAGTTCTATCAGATTTATTACATCTGTGATTTATACCAGGTTAACATATGAGTTATCTCCCTTGAATTATATTGACACTATTTACCGGTTAGAATTCCGTTGAAAAAAATTCACTCAATAATGAGCATGTCTCATCTTTGGTGGGAGACAGTCAAAAGGCTTTTAACCATGAGGACGTGTTTTTGCCACGGTCCAATGTGAGACGTTTTCAATGACCTACGAAACAGGCAGACTGAAGGAGATAAAACAGTTTTGAACAAAGGACTTTTACAAAGCAACAAGTCTCATCTTCACAAGAACATTCTGAATTTAATCTTTCCTATGTGTCTTAATATGCTACTTGACATTTAACCGTTAAATACATCATTATTTAGCAAATCTTTATACCTATATATATACATATGTGTGTGTGTGTGTATATTAGAGCAATTACAAAGGGAAGACGAGTTTTATCTTTCATGATTAAAAGATACAAGATGAAAAAAATAAAAGTGCCAGTCGACCAGTTTCGACCACACTTTACGAGAATTGTATCGTGGGATTTTAAAAGGGGAGAATGTAGAGAGAAAAAAAACGAGAAATTATATATTTAAAACCCAAAAGAGCATTATGTTATTTATTATGGAGGATGTGTCTTAGAGACTAATCACACTTAACCCCAATAAACACTCCTGTTTACAGAGGGATGGCCATTTAAGACGTACGTGGATAGTCTCCAAGATTTTAAGATGGAAAATTGAGTGAGCACATCTCAAGATGGTAAATGAGTTAATGCTGAAGTTCGTTGCGCAGAACCGGTTTTTAAGCAAATGGTCGGTTGTAGAAGACCTGTATGTGTTTCTTAGAACGTTCGTTGGCCGGAAGGTTCCGTTCCTAATTTTTCTAGGGATGTCTGGCTGTTCTCTGTTGTCCAATCTTAACTTCGTTCTGCCCACATAGTTGGCACTGCAACTACATTGAAAATGATAAATCAAATTATTTTTTGGGGGGGGGGGGGGAGAGCATGTTTTTGAGAGGACGTCAGCAAGGGTTTTGTTTGGCAAACTTCTTACTTACTGTACCTAACCAAGGCAAATGAATATAAATCGGACATTTAGTCACCGTATTAGGTTTTATTTAAGAAAAATTGGCTACTTTTCTCTTGGTGACTGACCTAATCACATTCAGAGGATAGCCATTATTGGACGAAGTATTAGTAATAATTTTTATTTCTTCATCCAATTTTGATTTTGAATAAATCATACAGGCTCTGTGTGTTAGGGTCCAAATTAAATTTAACTTACATTTGCCTGGACAAAATGAATCCTAACGAGTATACAATCCTGTGAACGTAGGTTTACGATAAATTGATGTAAGGTAACGGAATAGAGTTTTCGTTACTAGTACATCGAGGAAAGCTAGAGACGAATTACACTCTCCTTCGTAAGTATAGTTTAATGTGGGATGCATTTTGTTCAATAAGGAGAAGAATGTATTTGCCTGTTTGATTATTGAAGAGGCAAAATGTGTCGTCTACATATTGAAAGTAGACTAACGGTTTGTTTCATGGGTCCAGATAGTAATTCTTTCTCATAGAACATCACAAAAATGTTGGCCATCGTTGGTCCCAGGACTGAGCCCATGGAAACACCATCTATTTGCCTGTACATTACATCGTTACAACTGAATTCAACAGATGTAGTGGCAAATTTGATTAGCTCAATGAACGTGCTCTCAGGAATGGAAGTGGGTGATAAATGGCTACGATATAAAAAAATCGGCACATATATCTATTGTTTCCAAAATAGGAGCACAAGTAAATAAGTTACTAATATCATAAGAGCACATAAATTTATTAGTAACTTTGGACTGTTGGATGAAATTTGCAAAATAAAATGAATCTTTTAAGCAGTATTTACTATAGTGCTCTAATACTGGTTGTAAAATGCCAAAGATCCATTTTACACCCTTGTGTTGTGATGACCCTACCATAGACAGAATAGGCCTTAATGGGATATCCGCCTTGTGCGTTTTGAGTAATCCATATAAACGTGGACGGATAGAGCAGGAGAGTCTAATCTCACTAGCTATATCAGAATGGAGTACACCACTTTTTACCTATTTAACCCATTTATTTTGAAACTTATTCTGTACCCCTAAGAAAATCATAGTATAAATTTTTTTAGTACAAACATTTTTGGTTACATATGTGCATACATGTTTCAGTACGTTTGATGTATAAAAGGATTTTAAAGCGGTCAAACTTACTCGATAAACTTAAATGATAAAAAGTAAAAGAAAGTGAGCAGCGCAAATGTGTAATTGGATATGAATCGCGACAGTTTAAGTATGCACCTATCCCCTCCCAACCGGGGTAATACACAGAATAAGGAAGTTTGTTTTTCTCATTTCATTTTTTCCAAAGGCCTGAGGAAGTTGGCTCTCAAAAGAGGATTCAGCTGAAACATGTATGCATTATGTAACCAAAACAAAAATGTTTGTATAAATAAAAATTTATACTAAAAAACAGCTCTCCTTGTTATTGAGCACTTTTTATAAACACTGGAGTTTCATTGGATTAACATCTAGGAAACAAAAATAATACATGTACTATATATATATACATATATATATATATATAGATTGGCACTTTTTATCGCACAGGTTGCTATTCCGTGAAGGAGATATCTCCAAAAAGAACCTGTGAACTGACTGCAATTGTGACTTGTAAGATCTGCTTTGTTCAGGCATATTTTACCACAGTCTCCACAGATCCAATCATAGATAATTGTAACCATTTCATTTGTCATTTCTGAGGCTTATTTCCTAACAGTTATATATATACATATAAAGTTGAGTAAGCTTATTTGATTTGTTTTGTCATATCCCCCCCCCCCCCCCCAATTTTTACAAGACCAAATGAATGGTCTTTAATATTTTGCTAAATGAGACTCAATTTCATTAAATAACATTTCCCAAATTTACTAAACTAGAAATAAACCAAACTTCATTTTCCTTCCTGTTTGTGCTTCTGCCATTGCCCATCATAACCATTATGGTTTTGAGGCTTCTGACAGAAGAGCTAGAAATGCCTGCAAGAGAGCAATATTTGAGACTAAGTCTAGCTATTCTCAAAAGATTTGTGACTATCTAATCTCAAAGGGTTGGCTCTCGTGATTTTTTGAGAATCTACAATAGTGTTATTAATAGTGGCAAGTCTGCTATTCCTCCTCTTTTTAATGGTCTTCAGATTATTTCATCTTCTAAGGGTAAAGCTGATCTCTTTGCTCGTCCTTTTACTGACAATTCTTCTCTTGATGATTTTGGTGCTGTTCTTCCTGATTTTCCTTTGAAAACTGATCAGTCTCTTGACTGTCATTATTACTCCAAAGATGGTTGCTTGGGTTCTTTCTGATCTTGATCAGTCTAAGGTCCTGATTCAATTCTTGTTGAAATTAGCTTTATTAAAAATTATTTGGCAGAGTACACATTGCAGCTAGTATTACGTTTCATGTTGGAAGATGCAATTATCAGAATTACTATTTAAGGAATTCTTGGATGTAGATTTCACAATCAATGAAATATTTTGTCAAATAATGCCATATTGGTCCAAATCCGATCCTGAATTTGTAGACATTAAGCAATTTCTAGCGGAAGTAAGAGCTGCTTTATCCATATTGAAAAGATCATCTCATTTAGATTTCTTTGAAAATAATTTGGCAGGAAAAAATGATTAATCTGTTCTATTTGAAAAGCTTACCCACTTCGTAAGACAGGAAATAGTGTAGCAGTCATAAATAATTACTTATTTTCTCTCTCGGAGAACTGTCCCTGTTAGACGATTTTATCACACACTGACCAATCAACTCGCAGGGCGCATTTATTTCACCAATCCTAAGAAGGACTACTTCAGCTCCTTTGGGAATTATGGACGATGACCAGAGTTCTCTGGAAGCAACCAGAAAAAATGCACCTTTTCTCTTTCCTGCCTTTCATCCACTGGATTCCCGAGCACCAGCTACTCTCCACTGGAAGAATTACTGCTCAGAGAAAAGCGGCAGCCAAACTTTCTTATTGTTCCTTTCCTCACTTGGATACTGTCCAACTTTCTTCAACTATACATGTGACGTTTTTCGTAACTGATAAATAATATTAAAGGAGTTGGTATAAACACTCTCTGCTAAGACTAGCACCTATAATAGTCCATAAAATGTCGGGACTGCATTTGAGATGTTATCAGTTCAACTACCAGAACAAAAATAACAATACACAAGTGAAAACAAAAACGCTTATGCAACAATTAATCAATTGGCATGTTAGGAGTGAAAACAAAACTCCAAAAAGAACTTGTGAACTGACTGCAATTGTGACTTGTAAGATCTGCTTTGCTCAGGCATATTTTACCACAGTCTCCACAGATCCAATCATAGATAATTTTAACCATTTCATTTGTCATTTCTGGAATGTTCGACGTAATCATCTATAAAAGCTAAGACAATCGAATGACTCGATTGCAACCAGATGCCATGTCAAAACAATTGAAGCATTTCCCACCAACAGATTCGCACATCTTTGATCTCAGCTTGAATCTCTGTTGAAAAAATATTATCTGATATATACGCACCATGCATGTGAAACTATCAAGCAGACACCAAGCATCAGAACCGTGTACATTAATCAGCCACATGAAAGGAACAACAGCAAACAGCATCATTCATCTAATCAAAAACCCATCTACATCGTTTGCACACAAAACGAGCCATTCAGCAGCACAGCTAAACCTCTACATCTCATTAACTCACACATGCATCTCATTACTCGACAAACTTTTTGCTTGCATAAAGCAATCACAAGATACATTTCACCCACATAGAAACTCTCATACTAACGCAAAGGAAATTCACATACAAACATCCTCAAACATTTTTCTAACAAGAAATAATTTAATAATTTAATTACTGTATTATCACGATTTATTTATCTTAATCACTTGTATTTTGAACTTTTATTTGCTAGCATAGTAGAGGGAAGTTACCCTTATTTGAACAAAATGTTTAAACATTGCAATGAAGCCATTAGAGTGCTAATTAAAATACCATTTGATGTTATAGGAAATCAGTTTAATAATAATGATAAATTTTATAATAACAAAGGAATTTAAAGGCATAAAGATTCCTATAAAGATTTTAATAAAAAATCAGATAGAAATTTTTATGAAAAGGCTGCTTTACAAAATTTTACAACTGGCATAGTGAGCTAGTTTTGTAGACTTTGTGAAGATAAATCTCATATTACAGGCAAATGTTCCCAATTTTCTACGTACGAAAATAGAATCAAATAGTGTAAAAACTTGAGCTATGTACACAATGTAATGACAAAAAATGTAAGACTGGTTCAAAAAAAAAAAATGAACTCTAATTTCATTGTATGAGATATCATACCATTTTATTGTGTGCTAACATGAAAAGCACATTCGTGTACACAGGTCTACATACTAAATCATCAGATGATAATGAACTAGTATCACCTGTGGTATCCGTAATGCTTTCTAAAGGAAGCAGGAGGATGGTTGATAATTGTATTTTAGGTATAGGTGGCCAGAGATCATATTTTTCTGAAGAAATACTACAAGATTTAACACTAAGAGACCTGTTACTCTCCAGATGAAAAACATATACTGCAACTTCTGATAAGGAACACAAGTTAAGTGGAAGGAAAATTAACTATCTTTTTTGATAGATAATAAATTTCGAATTTCCTTATTTTAATATAATTGAGAGAAATTTAATAAAATTCCGGTGTGCTAAATTTAGGGTGATTCTTTTGTTCTGTACATCTGGACTTTTGAACTGTTTGCAGTTAGAACATGGATGGGATAAGGATTTGTGTCCAAGTGATGGGATGATCCATCTCATGTGTATCTGCTGTCGTAGTCTTTCATAAAGAACAAGCTCCAGTTGCAGTCGTCACCATTACTGACTGGAGTAAATGTTTCCTTGTTGCTTGAAATTGCAGGGACTGTAGCATTTTCTAGCATCATAGCCGAATTTGTAGTGGTATTAGAATATACTATTCTAACAGATGGGTTCTCAGCTATCTTTCCAAAATCTTAAACTTTTGCAAGTCAGAAATAAAATTTTGAACAAGTCGAGTTGAAGTCTTGAAGCTTTTTTTGTTGTGCTTTCTACTTTTCATAATCTTCCAGGATAATTGTAAAGCATTGTCAGATCAAATACGAGAGGGGCACCTGAGAAAAAATCTTTTGAATGGAAAAGAAATTTTGGATTATTTTTATTTATGTCTTATTTTAAATTTTAATCAAATAAAATAAAAAATATTTAAAACTTTTTTTACAAAATATATTATATGAATATACAGATCAAAAGACCTCAAAAAGTATTTCTGAATTTATCGAGTTTACTTTTGTAGATCATGTGACGTCATTCAGTTTCAATCACACGGATGTGATAACATGCCTTATAATTCGGAAATATAAAGTAGATGTAATAAATACAAATTCTTTGAAAGTATGAATTCCAAATTTAAAAATATGCTAAAAACAAGTTCAATAAATTGCAAAAAATTAATTTTATTTATATAATCTGATTTGAATAATTATAGAGAAGTTTATAAGAACTGGTCCAATTGTTTAGTTCCAGTCTTCTTCATCTTCTTCGTGATGATCATTTTGAGGTTGTGGGTTCTCAATAGGAGGAGGGACAGGTTGGATGTGTCCCATCAGATCCCGCATAGCATCCAATAAAGTTTCAATACTTTGTGTAAGATGTAAACCTCGATTACCCCCAGCAGCACCCATTTCTTCTGGAATTGTTTCCTGAAATTAGAATGAGTCCTCTCATAATTAAAAAGAACAAAAACAATGATGCCATCCTCAATAAGGAAAGTTCTACAGCAGAATAAAATGTTTTCTTCTATTAAAAGTGTTTCCCAAACTTTATTAGCTGATGTCCTCCTTGATTTCCAGGTAGATTCCTAGCGCCCCATCTACACATGGGAGCTTCTTTTTCTCACAGTGACAAAATAAAAAACAGACTTTACACTGTAGTGTGTGTAGAGGGGGGGGGGGTCTCTTTCTTCCAGTCCCTTTCTCACAGAAGAGACTTTACTAGTCTTTCTCTACTCTATTGTTATTTTTAGGGTAGGTGCTTGACTGAGCTACAATCTCTGGTTCCTCCCTGTAAAAGCAAGAACCTAATTACCACAACTGCAAAAAACTTTTCTTTCTTTCTCCCTGTACCTAAAACCAAACAGAACTTCCATTGTTAGATAATGGTGGTTGGGGGCAGATAGAGAGGACGCCCAAAAAGATAGTGAGAGGAGATCTTTAGAGAGGGTAGCAGTAGCAAGAGAATCGGAAGTGATATCACTTCCGTTCAGGGCTGTTCTTTCTCTTTTGCTGCTGACAACCAAGAGCAGAGCAGCACGGTGGGGCGCACAGGGCCTGAGTGACTTCCTCACACTTAATTAATTTGTTCTCTCTTTTTCTCTCTCTCTCGCTCATGTAAGCCAAAAAAACACCCGTCTGTTTGTTTAATAAATATTTGAAACCCATATACGACCTTCGGTTTAATTTGTTCATGATGATGATGATGATGATAATGACGAGCAGCTTGTGGCAATAAATGATAGACACTGGCCAGCCAGGACAGGCAAAAAACTGATACTCGAAGGTAAGCAGAAATGTAACATCTCCGATAAGGAGTATCGAACATCTGACGATCGAAAATGTAACATCTGCGATTTGGTGCTAAGCAATCTACTATTTCTACAATAAATAGAGTGAGATTGAACCGAAGTTGCCACAAAGACAAAAAGTGGATTAAAAAAAAGACAAATAAAAGAAACAGAGAGAGAGGGTATATAATGAGTGTAAATATTACAAACCGTTTTCCTGGTAATTCCGTTACAAGAGTGTAATCTGGTAATGAATTTAAAGCAACTTCTCTTATATAAGACCGCAACGAACAATCTCAATCTTATCTCTCAGCTGTCAAATTTCGAACTGCCTGTCTTCCTCGATTCGTTTCTTCCTAAAGTAGTTGTTCTCATCATATGCAAATGAATGCCACCTATAAAAAATCTAACTACGAACACAAGTATTTTTTCCCCCTGAAAATCGAGTGCTCACCATGCGAAACGGTCCACACACTTCAAAGCTGGTAACCCTTCATTGTATTTTTAATCACAAAGATCAATTGCCATGTTTAGCGCTTGCATTTCACCAGTAAAGATAGAAGCATTGTTGGGTAGCATTATAGTTTTTTTGTCTATAAATACTGATGGCTGCTGCTCCAACTTTATTCTTATCTTTAGACCCATCTGTATATGAGGTATTGATTTTTTTTAATAAGGATTGAAGAGCCACCTATTGGTCTATTGCCTGATTCCTTGAGGTATGTTTCTTGAAGGCAAAATATATTTAAGTTATTTAATTGCTTCATAGTTTGTCTTAATACTTCGGCAGTTTTATTTCAAGATATTTGTAATGTTCTTTTTGGTAGCCATGTTTGAAATTTGGGGGAGGGGGGTTCAAATTTCTTTTTTGTTTGAGTTTTACTTATATGTGATATCTCATCCTCCATTTCCATTGTTTCCAGAGTCTCAAACCTGTTTTTTGTTCTTGAAGTTGATCTTGATCTACTTATTTATGACCCTGTCCATTTTGGTTGAGTGTTCTTTTCTGGCTTCCTTACTGAGAAGATTTCATAAATGGAGGCCTTTGAGTTCTCCTTGTTTGTTTTTGTTTGTGTTTTTTGGGTGTGTTTTTTTGTTTGGTATTAGAGTTTTCTTTGGGGACTTGTTTGTTTTCAGTAACTCTTTTGATCATAGCTTTCATTTCTTAGATTAGTGTTCTCATCTTTTTTATAAGTGTTACATCAGATTTTATTCCAGTTTAGTTGTATATTTGATGTCCTCGTTGGTTTGTGTTTGGTATGTATAGTTTGTATATTTCTGAGTATTTTATAGTTTTAATTATTTTCCTTGCTTCTGGGAAAGGAATGTTTTTGAAAAATTTCAACTCGGATATATCTTTTTCTGGACTTCATATTCTCTAGAGTACGCGATGCAATTTTTTTCTGCAGTTTGCCTTTTTTTGACAGTCTGTATGTTTTGTGTTGTTTTTGCCGCATCTTCCACATACTGAAAGGTCTATTGCATCTGTCTTGATGGTGACCGAACTTTGGCAATTAAAATAAGTGGGTTCGGTATGTATGCTTTAACTTTTATTTTCATATATCCTACTTCAATTTTACTTCGGGTTTTGGGGTATTAAAATTTAATATGTACATATTTGTATTTATGGTTTCTCCATTTTTAATTTAAACTCCTTTTTACTACACCTTTTGAGGAGTTTAGAGATTAGTGGAGATAAGCCTTTATTTTTATATCATTGAAACTTTCCCATGTTTAATATTTCTTTAATTTGAGTTTTTTTTAACTTCAATTAATATTGTTCCATTTGTAATGTTTTAATTGTATTAAGTTTTATTTTTTTGGTGAAGATTTGTTCTATTTTGAAGGACGATATTTCAGTTATTCGTCTATCTTCAATTGATTATATTATGACAAATGTTGGTGTATTTTGATACATAATTTCAACCTCACTATCTGAACTTTCGCAGTGAGGTCGCTTGGTGATTTTTGTCAGTATTGATTGTACATTTATTTTGTTTTCATTTCATCCTTTCTGCTGCTCACCCAGCTGAGCCCAACTGCGGGGGAGGTGCCAGAGGGAAAATCTATTCACTCTGGTACCTCAGGGCTACAGAAAGGGTATACTTTCATGAAGGGAAACCTCACTCGTCAAGTCCAGGGATGCTTCTCAGATGTATGCAGCCATGTTGTGGCTTTTTTCCCCAGAATTAATTGACTCAGAGCCACCCCCTTCTAACACTCATATATTTTGTTTGATTATTTTATTTTACTTTTTGATAAGGCCATAAATTTATATTCGCAGTTTTATTTAGACATTTTTTTTTTTAATAGTTATTTTTGGGCGTTAGAGCTTGTCGTGACCAACTGATTAATCAGATCGGGCCTCTCCAACTGTCCGTCTAGTCTGGTAAGGGCTAAAATAGAGTGTTGCAGCCAATGGCCTTTTAGTTCTATAGTTATTGGCTGCTCAGCCACCAGGACCTGTTCTCAGACATCACAGGTCACCACCCACAGCAAACGGGTGGCCCTATTGGGGGAGATCTTATCCCTGCAGAGGTGCAGTCGGCGAATTCTATAGCCCCAGCCAACAAGACAAAGTTCCCTCCCCATGGTTGGTTGAACACTGTAGATGTAATTTACCATACGAGTTTGTATTACAACAGTATTTACACGTCTCAATTACGCAGCTGATCTGCTGGCCAAGAAGTTAACGACATTGGGTTACAAGACCCTGGGTTGTAAGTTTGAACCTGTCAGTTGTAAAATCTATACTAATGAGTCTTTACAAGACTTAACAAGCTTGTCTATAAATAAAAAATATTTAATTTATATATATATATATATATATATATATATATATATATATATAAAGAAAGAGATGCTATTTTTTTATAGTTTTTAATTAAAATTTAACATCAGTTTTATTCTGATGAAGTCTTTCAAGAAATAAAGTCGTGTATTGGCAGTATACATTTAAAATGACAAAACTACAATGATGGCGGCAGGGTCAGAAAACATTTACATATAAATTTCATCAAAGGTCTTGTGCAAAATATGTGTATTGGCAGAAAAATTGCATTGTCACACTACACAATATATTTGTCAAACAAACTTATCACTGGTGTTTCCTATCCAGAGTAAAAAAAATAGGCAGAACACAGCAACTTAGGTTTACTGAAATATTTTATTTTTGACTTTTTGATTCATTTACCTTAGATAGGTAACACCAGTGGTTAGTCCGCTTGACAAATACACTGTGTAGTAATGCTATTTTTCTGCCAATACACATATAGTGTTTGGCACAAGATCTTTGATGAAATCTATATCTAAATATGTACTTCCCTATCCTCCAAATCATTCTCGCTTTATACTTTATCAATTTTATATTGGTAGGCTTGTCAAAGGTTGCAGGATCGAATTGCTCAGCATGTGCCTTTCATGATATGTAATGGGCAGCTAGATAATTGTAATAGAATGAATTGTACACCCAGATCAGTTAACAGCAAACATTTGATAAGTAGCTTGAGTTGTGCCTCTAAATTCAGTATAGATTCTTTTATTTCTACTAAGGTAGATCCCACTCGTTGTTTTACTTAAAACTTATAGAGACTATTTACATGGACCACATGTCATCTACTATTAGGACGATATATTGATAACAAGTTCAACAGACTTGTAACTTTTGAACAACTTTGACAGGGTGTTAAAGAAACTTTCAGAATCCGGCCTCCATATTTGTCTAGACAAATATAAATTCATAGCATCGTCCGTCACCTACTTAGGTCAATGAATTGACTCGGAAGCTTTCCATCCTACAAAAGAGAAGATCTGCGCCATCCTGGATGCACCAGCTCCTCGCAATAAGACAGAACTTAAGTTTTTCTGGGCTTATTCCAGTTTTATGCCAAAAGCCTTTCAGCAAGCCAAGGATTTGTTGCAGAGTGTAAATGTTTCGGTTCATTATGACTCTAAAAAGGAACTGATTGACCTGTGACGCCAGTCAATATGGTGTTGGGTCCGTTTTGTCATGTGTTACCTGATGGATTAAAGAAACCTGTTGCTTTTGCTTCCAAAACACTCATCTGCTGGGAAGAATTACAGATAATTGGACAAAGACAGCTTCAGCATCATCTTTGGAGTGAGAAAAATTCCACCAATACTTCTTTGGCCATGTATTCTGTATCATCACAGATTATAAACCACTCAGCGTCTTTGGTCCAACAAAGCCCACACTGGGAACCCTACCACACAGAATCATACAACGGTTGTGTTATACATCTCATGGACCACCCTGACAACTCTATGGTTGACTCAATTGACATATGCACTTATACCCACAAGGATCCTGTTCTTTCTAAGCTGTGCAATTAGGAAGGAACAATCTTTCACAGAATCCTCCATATTTGCCATTTCATGCTGTAGAAGGAGAGTGCCTATTTTTGGGATCATGTGTGATAATTTCTCACCGTTTTAGGCAACAAGTTTTAAAGGAGCTTCACCAATGCTATTTTAGCATGGTTAAGATGAAAGCCCTTGCCTGTAACTTTGTGTGGTGGCCTAGTATAGATGCCAATGTTGAAGAGAAGGTGAACAACTGCTACCCATGTCAATACTCCATAGGCTTACTTGCTAAGGCACCACTACACCTCTGGAAGTGGCCAACAGAACCCTTGTATCAGGTTCATGTTGACCATGCTGATTACAATGGCCAGAGCTTGCTTGTCATCAAAGCCCAGCTACATCAACCACTATAATTAACGATTTAGCCACTATCTTGTGACTTAGTCTTCGGCACATTCTAGTTAGCGACAATGGTCCATGTTTCACCAGTTTCGCATTTGCAGAGTTCACAAAACGAAATGATATCCGACACAAACTTGTCAGTCCACATCATCAGGAAGCAAATAGCCTAGCTGAGAGTTCAACTGGATTGGTCATGAATGGATTAAAGAGGATGTCGAGAGGAACTCTGGAAACAAAGATATCCTATTTTTTGCTGACATACCGGATAACACCACACACAACTACTACCTTGGCAGAATTGTTGATGAAGTGAAGATTACACACCAATCTGGTCCGCATGAGGCCTGCCATTTCAACCATTGTATACAACAGTCAAAATGATCACAAATTCCACAGCGACAGATCTGCTCAGATGTGTTCATTTGATGAAGAACAAGCAGTCTTTGCACAGAATTTGGTTCTGGACCCATGTGGTTGACGGGTCATGTTGTGGAAGGAGTATTTCCATTATAAAGTCAGATCTCATCCTTGTATCACCATGCCAATGCTTCGCCCTCTAATTGGAAACAAACCAGAACCTGACAATGAACAGCCCTCCACAATGTTGACATCACCAGCCCTGACACAATGTACTGATCGTACAATAAAAAAAATCGCCAATAGTTTTAGTCCTGACTAAAGACAAACACTCACTGATCTGTATAAAGAAAAATATTTGAAGCTTTTCTTTTCTTTCAAAATTGGCCACACATAAAAGAGTCATAAGAAATGTCTACCCAGATCATTTTCGTTCCATTAACAATGAATCTTAGAATGAGGAGATGTAATGTATGTACATTCAGAGCATATATAGACGCGCAAAAAACATTAATAGTGTATATGAACTAAGAAACACTGGATACTTTTGGTTTGCCTGACACAGCATTGAAGTAGCCGAAGTCTTAATAAAATGTTAAATTAACATATGTACTTTTTCTTATGAGAAACACCACAGCATCTATTCAAGGAAGTTAGAAAGCAATAAACTGAAGGGGTTTAGGAATATGTTACTTACATCTATTGAGAAATTCGGTAATAAAGAACGAAAGAAATTGGTCACGCTGCTACTGTTTTCCACTCTTCGATTCCTTCAAAAGAAAAAAGATATTAAAATATATTTTATGCAATTTTCAATAAAAATAAAAATTCAGATTAATCTGTTTGAATATATATATATATATATATATATATATCCTGTCAATATATCAACAGAAAATTAAAAGATGTTTGTATATTTTTTTATTAGAATGATTGGCCAGCATTGAGTAAGTGGATGGAATAAAATCACACATCAGCATAGAGTAAGACATGATCAAAAAGACATTTGTTCTAAATTTAGTTTGTTTTAAGTTAAATGTGGATCTTAGTCAAATCTATAGAAATAGAGTTTCATCTCATTATTAAATGAATGAAATGCATTATTTAAAAAATATGCGATTCTTTCTTTTTCATAGCTTTTTTATAAAATCATGCAGAAAACTATTGTTTATTTATCATTCTGGCAAACAGAAAAACTATTGGGTACTTTTTTACATTAGAACCCGTACTAACTTTGACCCTAACCCCTACTTTGAGCCTGACCTTAACCCTAACGACGGGGTCAAAGTTATCGCAGGTCCTAATGTAAAAAAAACACCAACTATTAAATAACAAGGATGAACTTGTGTCAGAAGGTTGATACGGAAATAAACACACATAGGATTTCTTGTATGGACATTGAGCAAATTACATCAACAGTAGAAGATTATTTGAATTGTAAGAAAGAAAAAAACGAATTCTTTCTGTCAGCAGATTTCATGAAATGTATATAAGACGTAAACACATCTATGACAACATTTATGTGTTGTAATGCTAGTAAATTTAATGCCTATTTTAAATTTAAATAAATAAAATTGAAAAAATAAAACTTAAAAGAATAAAATATCAAGCATAAACAGAGATGCTGATCGGTACGCTTCGCATAAAAATCTAAAAGAAAGTAGTAAAATCATATCCATGCATCTCAGGGATAAACATCAATTTTTTTTCATAAGGAAAAAAAAAAGATGATACATTGCAATGTACAAAAAATTCTTCAGGGATGTGGGGTTTCTAATTTGAAAAATATACTATACTTTGTTCTTAGCCAAAAAACCAAGGAACAATAAAAAATAATGTTTTTATGACTAAGCATTTTAAAATGAATGAAAAAAAACCCAAACAAACCCTGATTTAATCGGAAATCTATTATTGCATTATCTTTTAATGGGGGTAGGTATTGTAGTATCGGTTCTGTTGTCAGAAGACCGTCCTGCCAGGGATTACCTCCTTTTTTAAGAGGGTGAGGGGAATCTTCCCAGATATTACATCCTCTTGTGTGTGTAGGGGTGGGGGCGGAGGTAATGTATTATCTGTTCTGTTATCATGAAACCATCTTCCGGGGGGGCTTCCTTTTCTTTTTTTTAGTAGGGTATAGTGTTGTATCTGTTCTGTTGTCATGATACCATACTCACAAGCATTATTTTTTCCTTTTAATGAGGGATCCTCCAGGTATTACCTCTTTTTTTAGGGAGAGAAAAGTGTAGTATCTGTTCTGATGTCATGATACCATCTTACCAGGCATTACATCCATTTTTTTGAGGAGCAGATATAGTATATATTCATTCTTCATGATACCATCCTTCCAGGATTACCATTTATTTTTTTTTGGGGGGGGGTGTAGTATCTGTTCTGTTATCATAATATCATACTCCCAGGCATTAAATCCTCCTTTGGGAGTGTAGTGTAGTATATGTTCGTTCATCCTCCCAGGCTAGCAAAAATGTATATAATTAAAAAGTATTCTGCATTTATAGACATATATAAAAAAATTTAAAATCAAAAGAGAAAAAAAAGGAAATTCAAAAGAGAGGGGATACAAAGAGAAAGAAAGGCATATAAAGAAAGAGGGAGAGAGAGAGAGGGGTAGGATACAAAGCAAGACAGAGGAAAAAATTAAACTGTAAAATCCTTTAGTTTAACCTTTGTGTTGGTCTGCTGTATGTTTCAATGTTATCCTCAGGGGGTAAAATATCATGGCTCATAATCACAGAATTTGTCACCTCCTAAAATAGAGAAAGTTTGAAGTAAACCCGACTTTTATAATGCTAAGGAAAGCTCAAAACCTCAATTTGGTCATGACGCCCATATTTATAACTTTTAAAAGTTGATTTGAATTTTAGTTTGATTATAGAAAATAGAAAAGCTTTTCTACTTATAAATAATTGGATAGATTCATGAAGTTTAAAAATACAATGTAAATTTACTATATTTATATTTATCTTGTTTCTTTTATGTTTTACCAAAAGTTTTGAAACAGATTTATATTACTTACCAAATAGGAGAGTGAGACTAATTGGAAGTGATAGCAATGACAGCAGAGTTAGGGTTTTAGTAATTTTAATTTTACAAACAAGCAGATATAAGCAAAAAAACTTTATTTCAGAATGAAAACTTAAAAACAATTAAAGCTTAGATATTAAGAGATGAATTTGTGAACAAACACAGTACTCATACAAAACAACTGTATTTACATTGCAGATGCCATTTATTTTTGTGTGAACATGTGGATAAACATGAAAGCAGACGAGTAGAAATAATAATGCAGCATACACCTCTAAAAGCAACCGATATTTTGGTTGTGTCAAACAACCTTAATCTTTGAAGATTGTTTGACACAAACAAAATATTAGTTGACTTTAGAGATGTGTCCGCGTTATTTTTTCTACTAGTCTGTTTTATGCTTATCCACGATTCCATATACTAAACATTTCATTTGGTCTGAAATTTAATTTCATGTTTAAAACTCTCTCATACCTGAAAGTTTATATGATTTATAAGTATAAATGTATTTCATAAACTCATTATGCAAATCTTATTTTAATATATTGTTGTATCAACTAAAAGTAATCACTTTGACAGACTTGTGCATGTGATAGAAATCAACCGAATTTCATCTCACACTGCACATTCCACTCAAGGTCTTGGCCAATCAAATAAGATCAATACAGTAACTGAATACTATATAAGCAGCAGCATTCTACCTTTAACTCCATTTGGGCTTTGGCTCAATACGAGTAGTAGCCTTCCAGCAATGATTATCACTACCATCAGCAGTACGCCTGTCGACGTCTGTCAACACAACTCCTCGACATTATCATTTGATCCTGGCGCTTTCGTAAAAGCAGACAAAATCTCATTATTGACTGCTACAAAACTGTTCTTTTCAGCACAAAATCTCACTCTTAATAAAAAATTGTCCTTTTTAAGACAAGTTTATTTCTCAAACTATTACAAGCGAGTACCTGTCCTTTTCAGAGCAAAAACATAATCCTCAACTTACTACATGCACTAAACTATCTTTTTAAGGGCAATAACAACTAATGGTCTAGAAAATATTTGTTTATGTTACCAGAAATTGAACTGTCATACCAGGAGTTGCTTCATTGGTTTGCTGCATGCTTTAGTGATGATACTTAAACCCTTTTTTATTCTTGTGCTGACTGCTCTACAGCAATATAGTTTCTTGTTCATATAATACCCTTTAAATATTAAAAAATATTATGGCTTCCTTCTGTCTCTGAAAACAATGGATACCTGCTGAAATGCTACCTGCTCGATGAGGAGTTTATAGTGAAGTTGCACAATCTCCGACCACACTTCTTCTCCTGATGCGACATTGTTTATTGCTCATGGCAAGAAGAAGTCTAAGACAACAAGAAGCATTTTTAAGATAAGCAGAATTTTCCTTCTCCAAAATGAGAGTTAATATTTAAAAATGTGAGTAGAAATTTCCAGGAATAGTGTTTAAATCCAAAATCTGACAGCGTGCGTAAAATACTGACATTAAAGAGTGGCTTCACATACACTTAGAAGGAACATACAAGAGAAAGATCACAAAAGATGTTCATAAAGTGATAAAATTAAGTCATTTTATGGTAAATCTTCACTTATAAAATTTGAAAGTGACAAATCAGCATTTTCCATAGAAAAATGCTGAATAAAAGATAATCAAAAAAATAAAAAGCATTCTTACAAGCGGTAAATCTGTCATCGATTCTTTAATTTCTGACAAGAGAATATGTCTGCTGATGTTTCTTGGAGTTCCTCGATAACGCATATTACATCTTCAGATGAAAAAAAAATAAAAAGTTAAAAAGAAGAAAATTATACAAAATCCAAACCAAGAAAGAATGTGATAAGTTACAATGATCTTCTTATCATTTAACAGAGAAATGATTACCTTTGAAAAAATTCCAAATCCTCAGCAGTTTCGATCTTTGCCTTTTCAATAACGGCATGTACATTTTTCTCTAGCCAAGACATTACGTGTGGCTCTTTCCAACATGGCCAACATCGGCCAACATACAACCCTATCAACTGACGAAGCCCACTGGGTAAACTGAAATATAAGCAAGCAAGCATAAGCATTTTTTTAAATATTAAATATGTGTATAGAAGAAGAAATGTCCAATTCACCAAATTAAAATATTCACAAAAATCCAGTAAATAAATATATTTCAGGAAAGATTTAACACTAAATGTTTTTAAATTAAAAAAATCTTTATTAAGCTCTAAAGTTTGAACTAAATTGTCGAGGTTGCCAAATTCTAAACTGACTTACTTACTCAGCTATTTTCTTTAAAAATTTTGAACAACAGAAATTATGTATTTTAACATGTCAGAACAAGCAATTTTGACTTTAATTTAACCAAAGTTGAGATTTCTTGAGGCATTATTCTAAGATACATGTTCACGTTTGATCAGGTTTTATGAAGCTATTGAGTTATTAGAGATCAGGTTTTGAAATTGTTATCCTTTTTACAAACTTTGTCATAAGTTGGAATCCCATTAAATTTGTGAATTCTGGGCTACAGGTTAGGTCATAATCCAATGAGACAAAACTAGATCAAGCATTGTACCTATTATAATAGATATATGCTAAAAAAAACAAAATTAACAAAAAAACATTGAACTTGTCTAGAAGTTGCATCACTGCAGATCCAGTAAAGTTGCTACCCCTATGTTCAAATTCTTTGTCCTATTTCATCCATATCCTTTTCATAATGTAGGCAAATAAACAGCCTTGACAAAACTTCAATATATAACCATTACACCACCTGCACATCCCCAATACTAAATACTGTTTTCTTCTCTTGATTTATTACTTTGAGTATATTTATGAAGACACCCATCCATTTTCTACAGTAATTCAAGTTTTTTTTAAGTATGCAAGTAATTTAAAAAAAAAAAGAATTAAGTTTTTATGTAAGATAAAATTTTATTTAAAAAAAAAATTTCTCTTGCTGCTCTTTTAAAAAAAAGTCTTTGAAAGAATAAATACATCCCTTTATAGACTACATGAAAGAGAGATTTACAAAAGTTCTGAATATTTTTCTATGTATTTTCTTATGTTTCCAATGAAAATTGATAATTAAAATACATCTGCTTTTTGTGTAAATTCTACTTGAATAATTAATTTCAAGCTATGGATTTTAGTAATTTTAACAAGTTTTTAATTTTATATACTAGGACAAAATTCTTTTACAAAAATTGTTTTTTTTTGCAATACAAGTTCCTAGTATGACATAATCTCCTAGATGCCACCTATCTCCTCCGATTAATAGGCAAAATTCTAGTTTGCTGGTGATATTAGAGAAAATTAACGATTTTATTTTTCCAAAATTTAGATAGATTGATAGGTATGCAAAAAGTAAAGTTAAAAATGTTATTGAGTCACTGGAAAAGAACACAAGATAATTTGTTTGATAGACTTGGTTATCCCATTGGCCAAATTAATTGTGAAGTTTTCAAGTCGACTATATAAAAGAGGTGTGTCTGGCGCATCAACTTTTTAGTTTTAGTTCTTACTAGCAGCTTCTCAGAAAGATGTAAAAAGGGGATTTTCCCTTGCTGGTTGTTATTCCTCGACTGCCTTTTAATGAAATACAAACCCAGTGTAAATAAGCAAGTTCTTAGTGAATGTTCGCTTTCCTGCTTGTTCTTCCTGGAGTTTTATTGAAGTGTGTATCCCTTCTCTGAATTAGGTCAAATAACACAATCAAACTAATGAACAAAAAGAAAAAGAGAGCGAGCAGAGGGAATGGACTACAACATAATGAGCAAAGAAAAATAGGTACAATTAATAAATAGGTCGGGATCTGTATAAGTTTCAAATTCATAAACCTATGTTTTCATATGTATAAGTGTTCCCCAACAAACGTTCATCAGGTAGAATACTGAAACAAAACAAAATCTAATCTATTTATAGAGGTGAGAGACAGTTAATTATTATTGAAATGGAACAGTCTATACTACAAAAGAGGAATATTACATTAACAATACCCTTACTCTATATATCAGTTGAAATAAACCATACTTTTAAATATAATATGTACTTTCATTTCTTCTTTCCTTTGATAGCCTGATAATTGCTTGACATACTACCTTTGCTCTCAAGGATATTTGTTGTTTATTGAAAGAATCTCACCTATTTTCTGCTTCAGAGAACAAAGTCGATGCAGTGACAGCGGGGTCTGGGTGAACGCTGCATTTGTCCAACAAAGGGAGCAGCACACCGGGAAAGTGTCGCAAGCTTTTTTGCAACTGGAATGAAAAATAAAAAGATACATTTAAAATAAATAAAGTAAAAGTTTTTAAAATAAGACCTCACAGAATATTGTAATCAAGACATGAGCATTGGAATATTAAAATTAGATGATGTAATAAAATGTGACTAAAGGAATAAAAAGATTTCAATTATAAAACAAAAAGGTTAAAATACTTAAGTTTAACTACTTTACTAGCGAGAAGAATCAGGAGGCGGGATTGATATTTTTAAATATGAAATACAATTGTTTTTTTATTTAAAAAAATGTTTCCTTCATGGAAAATTTATTGGAAAGATAGATTTAAAAAATTGAATCTATCACAATCTTTTTTTAATAGGACAATATGATTTTTGGAACAAATTACCTTACCAAGTAAAAGTGTCGTAAATTTTAATAAATTGGATAAATTCAGAAATAATGGTACTGAGAAATTAACTTTGATAGACTATCTAACAAAATATTGAAGAGAATTTAATCTCTCTCTCTCCACATAAATATAGTTATCCACATACACGTGTTCTGCCAGCTCTACAACTCATCAATGTGGTGAGATTCAAAACCGGGCCCTCTGTAGTTGGCATCCGGTGATCTACTGACTGAGCAAACGAAACTGCTACTGGCAGTGGGAGAAATTTTATCATATTTAAACAGAGAGATTGTAGGTATTTGTGTCTGAGTATATATAAAGAAAAAATTCTGTTAAAAGTTAAAATAATAAATAAATAATGAAAAAAATATTTTCATTTAAACCAACAGACGTGATTAAAATAAAAACATATGGGTTTGAAATTAATGTACGTGTTTCTACAAAACATTAAAAACAAGAAAAATAGTCTGAACATATAAGAGCTAACCATGATATTGATCTCATTTCATTCTTGACCGAGGAATGTGAAGGTCACTGACCCCCTTCCCCATAATATATATATATATATTTATACGTGCTTCTCAATATCTAACCTACAGCTAATGAAGACAAATCAATGAAACAGTGAGTAACAGATTTATGTATTGTATTGTTTTTGATTTTATCGTAGGCCAATTCTGAATATTCACATAAAGCATGGATATCTTACGATAAAATGAAATATATATATATATCAGGACCGGCGGGACAGTTATAAAAGTGTGTGTGTGTGTGTGGGGGGGGGGGGGGGGGGCTCTCCTAAAAAGTGGGGGGGGGGCCGGTTAAACACATGCATATATAACTTCATTATTGATGACCGTAAAGTGGGGGGGCCAAATCAAAAAGGGGGGGGGGGGTTTGACACCGGCGTCCATGTATATCTACTATATATTATATAGTAATAAAAAAATATACTTATGGCAAGTGAGCTACACAGAAACATTTGTTTCATTCCATCAAAGGAAATCGTCAAGCTAACTGCCTTTAGTTAGCTCACTTATGAGTATATTTTATACTACTACTAAGCTCTACTTCTTATGTATTGAGTACTGCTGAAGTAAATACTGAAGCAAAAAACGTAATATCTTTTTTTTCTTCAATTTTCTTTTCTTTTCATTTTTGCTGGAGATGGGGTATCCTACTGGATGCCAGGCATTCACACACTATTTCAGAGACTCTAACTGAGAAATCTTTTTAGAATTTTAACCATCTCTTGAAGTGCAATTGTTTGGATCTCTCTTGCACTTGGTTCAGGCATTTAAAAAAAAAAATTATTTTTCATGAGCCCGGTTTCTATTATGATTACTGGAATGATGGAGATCTTCCTAAGATTCCAGTTTCTTTTCATGTCGTACAGAATATTTTGGTATTTAGTTATCTTCTCCCTCTCAGCTTTGTTTAAGCCTGCACCATTAGGACCACCGACTTCAACTAGTGTTGCTACTCTCTCCCTCATGTCCTATATCACTATGTCAGGTTTAACAGCTCTGTTTTCTAAGTAGAGATTGCATAGTCATAGTGGATGGTGTATGACTTATTTCCAACAGTTCTTTCTGATATATGTTTCCAAGACTTTCTGCTACACTGGATATTCAATTTTTTACAGATGGTTCAATGGAGATATGTGCGTGTGTGTGCAAATTCAATTAAAAGATAAAATGTAGTTTTTCACAGAAGTCCTTTTCTTTTTAGTCAGCATAGATGCCACTCTTGTTATACTAGATGATTGTAGTTGAGTTGCTGAATGCCACCAACATAATGATCATCATGGTTCCAACCAGTATTATCACTGTCAAAGTTCTTTGCAAACACACAGATAAACACACTTTTATAAAATGAAATTGCTGTAAAAATTCATACTTACTTTTTCATCCGAAATGTTAGTCGATTCTTCCTTTTGCGTTTCCAAGTGATATAAAGCTAATGGATAGGAGAATGCAAAATTTGGAAGTTGCGATAAATTTCGGTGCGGCTGTAGTTGAAAAGATGAATAAAAAAAACAGTTTATTTTTATTTCGGTTCTTGAACTTGATAATTTAATGATGAAGCAAACAAATGTATAAAATCAAAGAAATAATAAGTCAACATATGCTTTAAGACAAATAACAAAAGTAAATTTTAAGAGGTTGAAAAAGTTTACTTTCATTTTTGGTAATATTCCAATGCGTCCATTATGGTAACATTCCACTGGATCCATTATGGTAATGTTCCAACGGATCAATTATGGTAATGTTTCAACGGATTCATTATGGTAATGTTCCAACGGATCCATTATGGTAATATTCTAATTGATTACATTGGCAACTTTTTTTTTTCCTTTTGAACTGGAAAAATCTAAATATTTACCTCTGACAAGAAGGTTATGTTTTCAGTTGAGTTTGTTTGTGTACAGCATAGCGTCCACAAATCGTCACCAAACTTGGTTAACATATCAATCATGGTCTAACTTAGAACTGATTTAATTTGAGGATATCTAGGTTTTTAACTTTCGATTTGTCAAAATTTGATGCATGAATTTGATGCTCTTTGATAACAATAACCATTATGCAAAATTTCAGCCTGATCAGATAAATAGTTTGAGTTATCAACGTTTCTATGGAATAACTTGGGAATACCTCATACAATATGGAGAAGTAAGGCCATATAAGACTCTCTCTCTCTCTCTCTCTCCACTGTTGACTGCGCAAGAGAAAGGGGCAGAATTCAGCAGTTGTTTTTTCTTCTTCATACGCAACGAATGTGCCATCAAACCAACTTTTGAGTTGTTTATATGTTTTTCGAAATTAATAAATTCTAGTTATATATTCTTATAATAAAATGATTGTTCGCTTTTTTATTACAAGCATTCATTTTTCAGCATGATGTCTCAAATAAGTCCAGATAATTCTCTAGAGAGAATTAATAACACCCAACATGCCAAAAAAACCAAATCGTACAACGGCGGAATCACCCATTTGGATGTCACAAGGCTATTGCGTTTATGCCTACGCTGTCAACGATTCTTAAATGTATAAGCAATGATATTGCTGTTGTTCGAACCAGGGAGTGTAATTATCGTACATTGTTTTTTTGATCCAAATATCAAATGTTGATGTTTCTCAAAAGATGATTATGAAAGAGGAATAAAATTTCATAATTTAATAAATTTGATTCCTGGCTTTTTATTTTATATTTTCTGTCCAATATGAGATTTTCTTTGAATACATTACTTTACTACATCCCTCTCCTCTATTATTCGCGATCATAAATGAGACGTTTGAATCCTACAAACTTTATGCATGTTTATTTTAACAGTACATCTAAATGTATTTACATAACAAAATTAGTGGTCTTAATTCTTTATCTTCAAATACATTACATTTCTACTTTGTTACTTTTGACATGAATTTGAAACAAAATTCATATGATTTTACACCAGCTGTTAAAAAGTTATCTAAGCTTTATTGCCTATGAAAAAATAAACTATATTCAAACTATACTCAAAATGAATCTTACACATCTTCTCAATCATAGTTTTGTAATAGTTATCTTATAACATTAAAAATGATTCAGTACAACACAAATTAATGGACAAGAGCAAAGTACAGATTTTCTCATTTAATGGTGGGGTTGTTGTTGTTGCAATGGTGTTCACCCTAGTTGGATTGAGCCAGTTTCTTCCCTGCACTACATCCTGAATCATGCGGCCTATGCACGGCGGTCCTGAGCAAGGTCGCACGAGATGGCTAGCCAATTATGATTCCACCGTCGAAGGCCAATCACCTATGGATGTGAGAGCTCAGCCAAGTCCCCATTGGTAGTTGTTATCCATATCGTCAGCTGTGCCACTGAAACCATGCTTGTGCCAGAGAATTGACTCTCCCTCCAGGCGATGAACTGCATGCTTAAACCATCTTGCAGCCATAGAAGAGGATCGACCAGACGACAGATTGGTAGATATGGATCTTTGTTGATACCGACATCTGATGCCCCTATAAGAATCGCTGCAGACACAAAGGCTCCACTCGACGACTGACCTGGACACAAAAAGACCAAGGATGAGAAAACCTTAGTCTTCGATGCATTGATGGACATACTCATGCGAAGCGCAGGCTCCTGCAGTCTGTCTAACATAACTTGCACCCGGTTGATCTCAGCAATAAGATCTCATCGGCATTAGCCAGGTCCGATATACTCATCTCCTGCCTAACTTCCACCCCCTGATAGTCCTGAAGAGCATGATTAAAGATGCAGTCAATAGTGTAATTATAGAGAGTTGGGGGCAGTGCACATCCCTGTAGAATGCTGGTCTTCACATCAAAGATTTCTGCCTCGTTATGATATGTTCGTACCCAAACTCGTGTCGACCTGTAGTAGCACTAGATGAGACAAAGAAGCTTTGTAGGAACACCTTCTGCCTTGATTATGCGCCAAAAAGGAGTTTTTGTCAACAGTCAAAGGCAGCCACAAAATCGACAAAGCAAAGAGCAGTTGGTTGCTAATAAGCCCAGCGTTGTTCAAGGGTGTAACGAAGATTGAAAATTTGATCAACACAGCCAGTTCCTGGACAGAAGTTACCCTGGGTCGAGCATGTATGGAGATCGCAAACTTTCTGGAACCTTTCAAGAAGAACTGCAAATGCTTTCACCATAACATCGATGAAGCTGATACCTCTGTAATTTGAGCAAAGTTTAAGGTTCCCCTTTTTATTGAAGGGTAGGATTGATTAACTCTAGTTATCAAAGATGACATCAGTTGTCCACACTGCATTGAAGACAACATACCCATCTCTGACATGGGTTTGTATATTTCTGCAGGATTCCCATCTTTGCCGAGAGCCTCGTTGTTACGTAGCTGATGTAGAACTTGCCGTACTTTCTCTACCATTTGCACAGCTGTATTGCACTCATACTCCTCCTCGGCCAACTCAGTATCGATTTCTGTCATTGGATGTGGGTGATTTAACAGCTCGTTGAAGTGTTCTTTCCACTGCACAAGACGATCGGTCAGATTAGTGATCATCATTTACATTTTTTTTTTAATCCTGTTTTGGTAATAAATCAATGAAAAGGCATATATACTTCAGATAACGAACATATTTCATACAACCATGTCAAGATAAAAATGATAAATCTTTACCTCCCATTCTTCAAATAATCGAATTAAGAAAGAAAATTCCTCAGCTCGTAATGCATAGTAGTCAATCATCAATAAGACACAGAGTGGATCCAATTCAGAATCAAGGCTGAAAGAAATTGTTTCAACCAATCTCAAAATTAATGATTTACATTTAAAATTGTATTGAGTTAATGCAAAGAAAAACATCTTAAAAATAAAAAAAACATTTTTATTAAAAGATTTTGTTAGTAATTTTAGTCAATTAAATACATCTTATATATCATAAAAAAGTTTCTATATACTTTATAAAAAATATGAACACTATTTTAGACAAAATTATTTTGACTAAAAATGTTTATAATAGATTTTCTAACTTTTTAAAATCACAGAAATCAAGTTTTATTATTGTTTCTTACCTAAGAAGTAGTTTACAATATTCTAGAGCAGTGCGATGACATCCCTTATTACCCAAATAGTTGATATGCCGGAATAAAGCTGTGTAAAATGATCGATTTTCCATGCGTCTGAAGTCCAATCGACAATTTCCTTTTGTCAAGCTAAATAGTGGATGGAAGGACATCTCAAAAGAGTACAATGCTCTTTCTAGGCAAAGAAAAAGAAAATGACCAATCAAAATCATTTGTTTTAATCAATTTCAATATGCAACTAAAACAAATATTTATCGAAAAATACTAAATCATGTGAAAAAGCTAAAAACAACAAATATAAACATGATTTGTTCAAATTATAGAAATTCTACCGAGTTGGTAAAAAGCATCTGAAAGGCAAATTGAAAAAGAAACAAAATACAGACCTACTAATTCTTTTGCCATTTGCATATCTTCTCCATTCTTACAAATTTCACTCAACTGAAGGAGACAGTCAATGTGGTAAGGGTTGTTATGAAGAAGGGCCTGAAGTTATATAATTATTAATAGAAAATTATATTTTTTTAAAGGAGATAGAATTACTTTTAGCAAGACAAAATTCATAGAATTAAGTTAAAGTAACAAAAGCATTAACATTTCCAATGACAGATTAATGTTGTCTTCCTTTTTAGTTAATGTTTTCATGAAAGTAACTTTAAAATGGGTGATACAATTTTGAAAATTATTTAATCTACTTTATCAATAAAATGTCTGATGTTAATGAATTTTAAAATTAATATAAATATATATATATAAGGCTATGGAAATACAGACTTACTACAATATTTTCAGAATTCACTGACATGACAGCATCATAGAAGGCTAATTGTAATTGTTGGTAAGCTGGTCCATGTTCAAATGTAAACATCTGCCAACTGTCATCTGGAGCAGTTTCCAAAACAGACATCGTCAAACCTGAAAATGTATGAAAATAAAGAAAATCTTTGTAAATAGAGATTTTTTTGTTTTTAGAGTGTTTGTGTGGCAGGAGAGTTTGTATGACTGTATGTGATGTTTGTACACGAGATGACATGTCCATTGTATAACATTAAGTTAGCTGTTTTCAAAATATAATAGGTATGATTGACCCCAGGGTTAGCTTATGGCTCCATGTGTGAGGTAACATTGGTTAATTTTAGTAATGTGCCGAGACAGAGTAAATATTTGTAAAGATATAGTCAAGTTATTGACCGAAATTTAGAAAAAAATACATGTATGGTGTAAGGGACTACAATCGCCTCGTAGTTAAGGAGAATGGATCTATTAAGATCAAATAAAAGATGTATTTTAAGTTAAACATGAGTTTCCAGAACTTAAACCATAAGATGATCAGACTGCAAGAGAGAAGAGTGATCAACATTGATTGCCCAATCAAAGATGTTGGCAAGGTCAGTCTCAACCAGAAGACCAGTGATCTGCCCATATTTCTGCCGTGACCATCTGTAGGATCACATTAGCAACTATACAGTTTAAGCAGAATAGAAATGAAACTGATATTTTACAACAAAATAGTTAAACTTACTTAATGATTGGTGATAGAGAAAGACATGAAATAAACATTTTGGTGCAAAGGCAATCAATCTAAGCCATGCAGATCTAGCATTTAAAATGAACTAGACCATTCATGACCAGTTGGGTTAGTATTTGTTATTGTTTAATGTGATTTTAAAATATACCAATAGACACAAATTTATTTTTAATTTTTACATCATCAAAGTTTGGCTTTTGAGTATATGAAGAAACTAACATTTTAACTATATCTAAAATCTTTTAATATAAGTGTATAGCAAAACAAACAATGAGACCAAATTTATTTTGGTAGCTAAATTAGCCACCGAGTCATGACCATTCAAAGGCAGAAATTAAAAAATTGTCTCTCCTGTGTGAAATTGGTTCCAAAACCAATGTTAACAGGGTACAACTAAAAATGCTTTAAACAAGTAAAAAATATTTACAAATCTAATGCCATCTTGTGGTAAATGAAAATTAATCATAATGGAAGCAATTATTAATAGATTACTGACTTCATAGGTCTTGAAACCAAACCACTGGGGGAGGGAGGCCTCCCCTGAGCTGGAGACTAGAACAAAATATCCGGTTTGTAAACTTAAAATTGTTTAAGGAGTAGATAGACTTTGCCTATCGCCCGGCCTTTGCACTGCTTCTTTGTCTATTAGCCAGGCGCAGAGGCACTATCACAGCACAGGATCACCTCAAAGACACCCAGTGCTTGGTCTTGTTTCCTGGCTAGGATAATGAACACTGTCTCTACCTGGGACATTTGCTTGTCACTTAGTTCAACATGACTAGTCTGGGCTGCTCTTGTTCTGACAGGTTGAGGGTACAGGTTTGACAGCTTGTCTGGCTGCTGTTTTCGACTGGTAGTACAGGAGCCCCAACTCTTTAGAAAACCCCATTCTCCTAAATGGATCAATTCGACCCGCGCAGCTGCTACTACTCATAGGCAGCTAGCATTCCGCAGATTCAACCGCCATAAGTCAACAACAAATAGACAGAAATTTATAGTATCAAGATATCATTGTAAAACTGTAATAGCTGCAGCTAATGAAAGGTATACCAAGATGACCAGAAAATGCATTGAATCAGAGAAATTAGAAACTAGCGATTTCTGGAAAAAGTGCGGTGAATAATGAACAATTAACAATTCCCCTGCTATCCAACCATAATGAGGTCGTTTGCACAGCAACTTGCCCAGTGGACTCCGCAAACCACTCCCTCCCTAATTTCCCATTGTGGACTGAAGTCATGCTTGATGACCTGATCATCACCACTTCCATGTCTGGGATATCATAAAAACCCTTGACACCTCCAAAGCATGTGGACCTGATCTTATCCCTGCTATATTAATAAAGAAATGCTCTGCTGAGCTGGTCCCTGTTCTCTCAAAACTCTACAACAAATGCTTTGCCAAATCTCGCTTACCTGATAGCTGAATAATTGCCTCTGTGATCCTAGTGTTCAAGAATTCTGGGGAAAGAACTGACCCGCAAAATTATCACCCCATCAGTCTCCTCCCACTCTTTGCTAAAATCTTTGAATCATTAATCAATCTAGCATTAGTCCGCCACATCGTTAATGCTAAACTTGTTTCTGACCATCAGTATGGACTTAAGCAAGCCTGTTCTTATGCCGATATCTTAACAATCATCTCTGAACGCATATGCCATACACTGGACAAGGTAGGTGAAGCTAAGGCAAAGCTCCTTTCCTTCAACAATTATAAGAAACATTTTAAATCACTGATTACTATAGCCAATAGCACCCTACCCGAGAATCCAACATTCAAACTCCTCGGCCTAATATTCACAGGTAACATTGTAATACTACAAACTGTCCCCTCTCCCTCCAGAGCCAAGGAAATGATTCACAAAAAGAAAAAGCTATCGGAAGTAAAGTAAAAAGACAATGGGGGTCGCCGAGGTCTTTTGAATTATTGAGACAGTAGGACACCTCACAGTTGGTGGTCAATTTCTACTTATCAGTCACTCTGGAACAAAGACCAGGCGTTTTAGAAGTGGCTGAGTTATTTCTTCTTGTCGTTGACTAAGACAAAAGACCAGACATAGGATGGAGTTAAGATGTTCAGGAGTGAGAGTTGTTTGCGACAGTTTATGTTAGTTTATGGCAGTTGATGAGTTTAAATTAGTGTTATGAAGATAAAAGAGAAGAAAACCATGGCACACACAGTGTTGGGATTGACGATTGTCGAGAGGGACAGCATGGTATTACAACAGGAATTGAAACAAATACATAGAAGATACTGCCAAGGCTGCTGTAAGCAAAGTGGGCTCCCTCTACCGTACTAGAAAACTTCTCACACCTGACAATATCCTATATCTCTACAAAGCCACCATCCCCATGCATGGAGTATTGTTGTCACATCTGGGTTGGTGCACCATCCACTAGTTTCTCCCTCTTAGACAGGGTCCAAAAAAAAAGTCTTTCATCTAATAGGTTCCACACTGTCCACCAAGCTCCAGCCCCTGTCCCATCACCACAATGTTGTCTCCCTGTGCTTATTTTACAAGTAATTCAATGGAATGTGCTCCACCGAACTTGCTGTTCTGGTGCTTCCCCTAAACGTAAATACACCCGACAATTAGCTAAATCCCACCCCTTTACTGTAGAGATCCCCAGATGCCGGAGACCCTTCTACTCTAATAGCTTCTTTCTTCGAACTTTGGAATTCTGCCCTTGACTGTACCAACATGCAGACATTTAAATGTAATGTGAACAAACATTTCACCGCACAACTCCTAACTTAGGATGCCCTTATGGACATGGCCCCTGATACATGCCTTTTTTGGAGTGAATTAAAGTAAAGAGAAAAAAAAAATCAAACCAGCCCCAAAATTGGGTCATTACCTCATCCCATCCCAAAAAGTGTAAAAATGATATGGAGGAGAAAGTTTGACTGTTCATATAAGTTTCATTTCAACAGCTAATGCATTAAATCTTTTTAATATGATTCATAGAACATTAGAGATAAGTTGTTTTCTTTTAATATTAAATTAATGTAATAATAGACATGAAGTAAGATCAACTGAAAAGGGTAACAAAACAAAACAAAAGTGATTTTTAACTTTTTCATTAGCTTCACTCAGCAATGCTGTTCTTCTGTGTTGAGACGAGTTGATGATTTTTTTTTTACTTCGTTGCTCTGTGCGTAGGACTAATCATTTTCATTTGTGGCTTGGTTTGGTTTGTTTTATGAAATATCAACCATTTGTGGATTATTTAATGCCGAATAAAGTTGTCAAATATAATTCTATAGGTAGGATAATTATTTATATTCCTAGAATACATTACTCTTTGAAGACATTACTTTTTGAGAATAACCACATCCAAGCTGAAATCCTACAAGCGACAGACCTATACCACTAGTTTTGTGTTTGAAATATAGTTGTCAAGTATAATTCCATAAGTAGGGTCAGGGTTTATATTACGAGAATACATTGCTCTTAGATAATCAGAATATATTATCTCAGAACACATTGCTCTCAGAAGGAAATTTCACAGTGAAAGCGGAAACATTACTCTTAGAAGGGAACTCTACCGAGAGAGATCAGCATTGCTACCCAAAAACACCATTCCAAGAAAAACATTTCTCCCAGAAAAACATTACTTCTTTAGAGACGTTACTCTTTGAAAACATTACTCTTTGGCACTGATAATCTTCTTTGCTCTCAACGTGATTGACCCTGAGCCACCGCCTTCTACTATCTATTTGGGGAGAAAAATAAAAATAAAAATGAGAAATAAGGTTTGGATTTTTTGAAGAATCAGATTGAATAATACGTTTGGGGATAAACTTATAGACACTAGGGCATGACATGACCAACCGATTGATCTGATCGGACTTCTCCGACTTCCCGTCTAGCCAAAGTAAGGGCCGAAGTGGATGAATGCCTAGCCACCAGGATCCCGTCCTATGGCACCACAGATCATCACTCATGGTCAACACGTGGCCCCGTTTTCGAGGGTGGGTATGTGTCTTACCCCTCTGCATGGGGTTGCAGTCGGCAAATTCTAAGCCTTGGCATGTCTTGATTTATGATCCTGATAATGACACTAACAGATTATTAAAGACAAGATATTTATTTACAAAACTATGTAATTTTCAGAATTTTTTAAACTGAATTTCTTTGTTATTTTATTCATTAAAGTTTTCAACTTGAATTTGTTTTGTGAAAAGCAACTTAAAACCCTATTTTAAGCCGATCATATTAATGAGTGCCCCTTTTTCTTTAAGATGCGACTATTTTTGGTACTTCTGCAGTTTACGGACCATGCTGAAATAACGTTATTTAGAAACCCGTTCTTAACATGGGGAGGCGGGGGCTTTGTTAACTATTCTGTACTTTCACCTAACAATTTAATAAACAAAAGATACTGTAAAAATTGAATTTAACTTGAAAATCCTATTTAAAAAATATCATGGTCCGTAAACTGCAGAAGTACCCTATTTTTATATACATCGAGCACACAAATTTGGTTGTCTAACTTTGAAAAACATTCTCTTCAAGTAAAAATCAAAACGGCCATCACAGAAAATAGTGATCTAACTTGAAGTAGTTTTAGACTACTTCAAGTTAGATCACTATTTTTCAAAAAAACTATTAATGAGAAAGAATTATAGATTTATAAAGAATAAATGTTAAATTTCGTTTACATTCAAATTTTATCAAAATAATCCCTAAAATAAACGAGATATTGTAAGGGAGATATTTAAAGGGAATTTCACTATATTTTCCACTTTTTCACACTACGCAAGTTTATGATACCTAATATGAGTTTTATATTTTCTCCAATATGGGAACATTTGTAACCTACAATTTAAAAATATTTTCATTATCATCAGGTTAAAAAAATAAATTTATATATATATTTTTTTACTTACTTGTTTTTGAGTAGATAGGCCATGTGTCCTTTGGTGTTGTCATCCATGTTGCCGGACGTCCTCGTTTTCTCCTCCTAACTCTATGAAAATATATAATCATGATAATTGAAATTAACACTACAATTGATCAGGTTGATAGCATAAAGATATGATCAAAATTTAATGTTTTTTAATCCTCTAAACAAAAAATAGAGTAATAAAACATAATTTTACTGTAGGGCTGAAAAATATCTTATGAATCTTATTTCTTTTAGACTATTTAAAATAGTTGAATTTGGTAAATAAAAAAAACATGTTCTAACGCTAAAAAAAATAAAAACGGGTTATGTCTTATTACTTAAAAGTAAAATCAATAAAATCTTTTACCAAAAATCAAATTACTCTTATTTTATTAATTTTTTTACAGATTTATTTAAAAAAATCTGAACTGCATATACAATAAAAAAATTATCTAAAACTCTTTTTTCATTAGTGAATATTTTGAACATTTGAGATTTTTTTCTGTAGGGACGTAACCTGTTTTTGTTTTTACTAGCAATTAGTGTGAGTGTAAATAAATAAAAACAGCACAATTTTGTCATAAAATTTTCAAAATTTACTACTTGAAAATGTAGTAAATTGAGAAATTTTTCGTTTTTTATTGGAGGTTTGCATGATTTACACTCCTGCTATAAGTGATAGACAAAGATATTCGGTGCTTCTTTACTTTCAAAGACATGTTAAGCCCCTCTTAAAAAAAAATAGCTAAAGAAATGTATAAACTTTGTTATGTACTTACATGGTAGCTGAAAAGACTGTACACCAAAAATTATGCAAATTCATCCAGTATTTATTGAATTAAAAATTAAAAACGATTTTACCTATCGGTCGCATTTTGAGTTTTCCGAAAGCAAAATTTGAGTTATCTCCCTTGCCTAATAAGTAAGTATAAATGTCTACATATACATAAGATCATTTTTTTTTCTATTTCTTATAATCTAATAAATACTGGATGAATTTGTGTCATTTTTTTTCTGTACAATCTTATTTTCAGCTAACACGTAAGTACATAACGTTTATACATTTCTTTAAATATTTTCATGTCGTCGTGAAAGTAAAGAAGCACCAGATATTCAATTTTAACATAGTTCGATTATAAAGTGTAAATATTTTCATATCAAACTTACGGCTGTTCTGACTGAATGACTCTCGATCCAAATATTCTTTTCATTTCATTGTCAGGATTTAAATTTCTGTGAAGACAAAATTTAAATAGGCACTTAAACAAAACTAGAATAAAAGATGTTACTTAAATTAAAAATCACAAATTATAAAATCCTTTTCTGAACACAAAAAAATATAATTAGTAAAGTAAAAAGAAAAATCTAACTTACTTATGTTCTATGTTAAGAAGTGATCGACAGTTGGCTGACAAAAAAGGCTGCTGTTTGGTACATTCAGAAAATTCATTGGTAACATTTCCAAGAATAGCATTTACCTCACGGATGCTGGCATCAATTTCATCTTCAATCTATGAAGAAAAATGTAAAGATGGCTGTCAAAAATAGAAAATATTCGAATGCAACTATTACAAAAAGAACTTACCCTAGAACTATTAATAGATTTGAGTTTAAGAATTCATTTCAGTGTTTTTATTTGCAAAATACATCTCCATCTTTATTATTGTGCTGATGAAAGATTATCAAAATGTTAATTCTTTTCAAATTGGCATTACTTTAAATGATTAAGAGAATCAAATAATTATAAGTGTTTGCTATAAACAATCCTCAGAGTACAGTGATTTATAATGGGTATGTGTTTTAGGTCTCCAACACATGCCGAATATGATGATGTTTGCATTGGATGAGGGAAGTAAGCATTTCAGATAGGCAGACAATGGGTTTCTTTTGTTTGTCGATATCTGTAAAATGTAACCTATTAAAATGATCTAGCTGACATTTTGGAAAGCACATGCTGAGTAATTCGTTCCTGCAACTTTTGAGTAGTACTACCAATGTAGTTAGCATCATACATTTAAAATGATAAATTCCATAGCTACAATAATAAGGGGGGGGGGGGAGAACATTTATACATATAGATTTCACCAAAGGTGTTGGATTCTGAACTGCAATTTATTAATTCAGCTTTCAGTGTTAACAGTTATCTTTTTGGTATTGTTAATCATAGTATCAAATCAAAAATTCAATATTTCAAGAGGTTTAAGTTGCTGAGTCCTGATAGATGCCCTGTCTATTTTACCTTGGATAGACAATGCCAGTGGTAAGTTTTCTCAACAGATATGCTGTGAGGTGCGACAATGTTATTTTTCTTTAACCCTGATCCAATGCACACCTAAAACATATATCAATTATAAGTGCATAAATATGTTCTTTATTGTTATTTTCATCTTCTAGTTGTCTCATGTATCTGTGCATAAACATATAATACTTTTCAGCTTAACACAGCTTCCGGATTAAATCCAATCGAGTCATCATATCCCAAAATAGATAAAAACAATTTACCTACCAATCATATCAGCATATTGTGTACTAAAATTTGTTACATTTTTTTAAAACTTAATTTATCCCAAACAAAGCAAGTTGCCACTGTAGACGTAAGGGACTACTGAGAATTAGGGTGAAAGTTTAGGGGAACCTGTGCAGCGAAATGCTTGTTCACATAAGTTTTACATTTCTGCATGTCGGTACAGTCAGGAGAGCAGGAAGGGAATTATAAAGGCTATCAGTACGAGGAAAGAAGCTATTGGAGTAGAAGGCTCTCTAGCATCTGGGGTCCTCCACAGTGAATGGATGGTATTTAACTGATTGCCGGGTTGGTCGAGTGTATTTACATTGAGGGAGCACAAAGTTTATCAGAGCACAATCCATTGAAGTACTTGTAAAACAAGCACAAGGATGCAACATTGCGACGATGGGACAGTGACTGGAGCTTGGTGGATAGTGAGAGACCTATTAGATTAGAGACTCTTTTTTTTGGATCTTGCCTAAGAGGGAGAGACTAGTGGATGGTGCACCAGCCCAGATGTGACAATACTCCATGCATGGGCGGATAGTGGCTTTGTAGAGATATAGGATACTGTCAGGTGTGAGAAGTTTTCTAGCACAGTAGAGGGAACCCACTTCTTAGCAACAGCCTTGGCAATGTCTTCTATGTATTTGCAATATACTGATATGATTGTAAATTTCAATTTTCTCTAATGAAATGTCTTTGAAACCAACAAAATAACACGTTCAAATCAAGGCATTTTAAAATACCACCAAAATACAACAAAACTTTAAGTTTCTTTGAGTAAATATGTTGGTGGTAATGATATTCTTATCTGTATAATCTTATTCTGTGTATTGTCTGATTTAATATATTATAAACGTATGTACTTACATTTATATATATATATATATATATATAAATATATATAATTATTATTATTTATGGTTTGCAAGATAATTGATATACACATTAAACTAGTAATTTCAGCTAATTATATATTAGCTACCACAAAACATACCAAACAAATAATACATGTTCTAATTAAATAGCGCTTGAGAATTGCCTTAAATCTCAACAGTTCTTTTTTACTTGTCTTTCTATTAACAAAACTTCTACACAGATAGAAGAAAAAGATCAAAGAATGAAAGATATATTTGTATCCAACAAAAACAAACCATTGCATTATTTTCAATGTTTTCTTGAATTGGCTTCGGATTTTTGGGTTTCTTCTTTTTCTTCTTTTTTTGGAGATACACCTTCTTTGATTGCTTTTGTTCGTCACATTTAGACACTGGAGGAGTCTCATCTGCACAATCGTCATCATTGTTGCATTCATTTACTTCTTCTTCTGGATTGCTATTCTCTTCTAACTAAAAAACAGAACAAGAATGATAGAATGAAGATGCCTTAAGGTTTTTAAAAACAAATGACTACAAATAAATAAATTGGTATCTTTGTGGTTTATCAACAATTCTTTTCTGGATCCACAATTATTTTTCTTAACTAAGTTTATATAGTAAATTTAAAAAGTATTCATAAAATAATACTTTGAATAATATTACACACAAATTCATATAAAAAGAATAAGAAATAGAATAAACCAAATAAAGAGAAACTAAAAAATAATATAAATAAATAGTAAAGGGAAGCAATTCTGCTCAGACTGTCAGACACCGGTACATTTCAGACGCTTATGTAAGACCCTACTCAATTGGTTTGTGCTAGGCAGAATCAGCCAATGAGGAGATTTTTTCATGTTGGTGCAAAGAAGAACACCAATGTTTTTCCTCTTTTTACAACAGACTTTAATCAAAGTAAAACTTTGAAGGATCAGCAAGCCATAATGGAAAGACATAAAAAGGGCAAATTGTAGAAACAAATTAAGAGGACTCTTTGCCAACAAGATAACTTAATTATAGTTTGCAACTAATTACTTCTTTAGTTGCTTATAAATTCCTTTAATTAACTAGTTTGGAAATTTATTAGCCATTGAAAATATGTTCTGCACAATGGTTGCCTTGAAGTAAAGTTATTTTTAAAAATTCATTTTTATGTAAAGAAAAATGGGAATAATTATTTGAGAAGGACATTAATTTTTATAAGGATGATAAGAGAAACTTATTTCTATCGTATTGGCTGGTTTGAAATATTAGTGATTAGCTAAAACATATGGTAATAATGTGTGCGTATTGTTTATGTATAAAATGATTTGAGCAGACTTGGCTCAGATATCCAAGTGAGCAATGCAATTATGTTTAAGACTTAAATATGAAATTTTAAGTCTCTCTAGCAACTTTTAGACATAATTTGTAAAAGGTGACAATTTTCCATTCAAAGTGAACAAACGTTTTTTGCTTTTCGAAGACAAAGTTACAAGAGAAAGAATTTCTGTTAAGAAAATCAAATTCAAGAAGAATGCTTATCCTTCTATTTGCTGTTCAGGGCTGTTAAATATCCTTTTCTTTCTAGAGTGAACTTGAAAAAAAAAGTAAACATCACCGTTTCATCAGCAGAAATCGGCGGTCACCAAAAATGTTGTTTTTGCAAAGCGAACAGTTTATTTACAGTATAGTAAAGTTTGAATACTTCGATAATTTCGTTTGATTTTCACACATGTTTAGAATGAAATTTATTAATTAGTCTTACATTGTATATTTTATCCCAAAATAAAATTCTAATTTATTTTTTTACGGCTTGGAAATCGAACTTTTATGCAATGCATTAATCGCTGGCGGCCATGTTGTAATTTCCTATTATTTTCTTTCACTTCTTTTCGGTGAAAAATAAACAAAATAGTGTTAGAAACACATTCAATAAATGTCACCAATAGTGGGAAAATGAATGTTCTACCAGAATTATGCTTAATTTTCGTTTTTTGAGCGATTATCTAAACTCTGTAATCTTAGCCATTTTTTTCGTTCTAGCTGAACAGGTGGACACCAAGTTTGTTTTCATTCAATTGGCTGTCGTTAAAAATGCCCGGTTTTACTTTATTTTATTTATAAAAAATATTGTGGTGTCTTCATTCGCGTTCGACACCCATAAATAAGTTATTTTACTTTGATTTTATTTATAAAAAACTTTTTGAATAATCATTATATAAATTCAGATTTTTTTCCAGTCCTCAGGAAAGAGGGGGGGGGGGTATTATTGGGGTTTGTGAGTGGGTGGTGTCTTCTGAAATAGGTACCATGTTTTGGGTTAGAGCAAAGGACAAAATAAATCAAGGAAGTGGACATTTCGAAGGATCTCTAGTACCGACAAAACAAAAAAAGTGTGTGTGGAAGGGGGGACTCATTTGTACCACTAGCTAAGAGACCATTGCTGACTGGGATGGGGTCTGATCAGGTCTTAGGTCAGTCTGCACCATGCCTTGGCAGGGTACACATACTCAAACTAGGTTCGTCCAAACACATAAACTAGCGGTGTGTATCCACCTTCTTTTAAACAGCGAAGTGTGTAGTCTCCTCCTATTACATTTGATCTTGACTTTAAGCTGATGTTTAAAGTGAGAAATCATATCGTAATCAGAAGGCGACTCATCCCGCTCACAATGACTAAGCGTGAAGTCAGGCTAGGATCGTGAGAAACACCATTCGTTTTTCCCAGCACCATGTACACTACAAATGCTACATCTAGAGGTACCAACTGTTCGTGGACGATGCGAGCCGTCACCTCGTTGAAATACTTTCAAAACTCTCGCAGCTTGCTTCAATCAAAGAAGGCATGCTCGACTGTTTCTTCTTCGACGTCTGTGCTAATGCAACACAGACAAAAGGGTTTTTTGCCAGTTTTAGCTTTAAAGAGTCTGTACTCGAGGGGCAACATGTTCCGGGCCAATCGCCAGGTCAGAGAAAACTCAGAGTTATTGAGATGACTCTGGTCGGGCGCCCAACTCCACTGAAGGAGGATCTCCTCCTCCAACTATCCCAGCCGCTCCACAGCCGGATTCGACGTGGTCCCCACCATTAACTCGCGATATAGTACCTTTCTAGACTGTGCGAGGTCCCTGGACCCTGGTAGTAATCTGAGCACAGCTGTGTGGTCGAAGATGAGGTTGGGAAAAACGTCGACCTCAGGGTCCCATGTACTCCTCTATCAGAGTATTGCTCAGGAATGTTAATCATTCTCAGCATGTCAATGACTTGCCAAGTCAGGCATCCCCAAACACCCCGTCATTGGGATGTTGAGTGCAGACCTGTCTACAAAGCAGCAGCTTCTTGCACTGCCACAAAAGCGTGAAGAGTAAGAGCCGGCAAGCGGTTGGCAGGCAGAGGTAGTACAGTCAATCGGTAAAGGATGAGTGGGAAGATGTAAATGGTGCATGCCTCAGCTCTACCTTTAAGGAAAAGCTTACTTCGAAGCCAAATCCTCACAGACACTTCACCTTCAACTGTACTTCCGACCAGTTCTTTTCAAGCTGGAGGCCCGGTCCAAACCAAATGACAAGGATCTGAACCGGGTTATCCGAACAGTTGAAAAGGCTTGGCAGTGCAGCCATGCCGCTCCAGGCAACCAACCTCAGGCCATTGAATTTGCTGATGTTGACTACGATTCTTGTGACTTCTTCGTACTGTTTAAGTGCCTTAATCACTGCGACAATGTCTCGAAGCTCAACACGCACACGGTGACATCATCGGCATACGTGGAGACCCAGACTATTCACCACCAGATAGAGTGATACTGCAGAGGACTGGTCTCGCGGTCCTGTACCTTAGTTTGCGCAGGAAAGGCTCCAACGCAAGGACAAAGTACGGGCAACAGCGGTCAACCCTGACGTACTGACTAAGAAACAGCGAACAATCCCAGTCCGTTTACTTGCACCTCTGCCGTCGGCTGGTGATACAGAATGGAGATCCATTTGCGGAAGTCTGGATTAAAATAAATCCGGTGGCCTCTAGAACAAATTCGAAGAAACAATGGTTCACCCTGTCGAAAGCATTGGACTGATCTAAATTGATCAGCGCGGCTTCAGTCTCATCTCTTAGTCTCTCTATGATCATGCAAATTGTTCTGAATCGATCTCCCCTTCACAGCATAGATCTGGGCCTAAAGTCATCTAAATCACCTCCATGCCCATCATTTTTCTTCAGTAATGTGATCACTGCCCTGGCGAATTGGGCAGGACTGTCTTTCCAAATTTTTTACTACTAAAATGTAATGATCCGATCTGCAACGGACCACAACACTACACTCTTTAGTGTCAACATTCACGGCTTCGTTAGACACCCTTTCTAACCTAGCTCTGACTATCTGACGTGTGCTATGGTTAGGGAATCACCCCCAGCCACCACCCGGGCCAACTTATCTTCTGACTGCTTTTCTGCTCTTGCCTTATTTAAGTCGAGGCTCTGGTTGTACTAAACAAAAAAACATCTAATCTTAGATTTACAGTAAACCCACCACTCAGTGCCACCACTAGATCCCACTGCATATAGTTTATTAGCTAATCTCGAAAGTCCTGTATCCCCTGTAAGGAGGTATTGAACTTCCAGTATGCATCTAGCTTGGGTCTATTTCCTAAAGTCAAACAGGCCACAACCACCAATTTGTGATCTGAGTGTCCTAACGAGTGAAACTTGTTGTCTCTTCTAACTAATATCCTGTCCAATTCAGTACTTGGGCAGGAAGACGTACTACTAGTATGCCAAGTTCACATCTCCCACCCCGGATGATTGAGACGGAATCTGTCAACAAGATCGCACAAGGCCATAAAGTTAAACAGACTGTTCTCACACCTGTCCGACCGTCCCGACCACCTTATCTATCTTAGGATCAAGGATGGCATTCTAATCACCCATTAAAATTAGCTGCTCCGAACCTGTGAGGAACACTTTCAACCACCGAAAAAAGGAAACCCTCTCCCCAGATGTATTGACCCTTTTCTTCTTCATCTTAAGCAAGGCCAATGAGATGAATGCAGATATAGCGATGCTATTACAGAATGGTTATCTCCAACAAACATCTCACCTCACCGAAAACTCTACAAGTTCTTCAGGAAACTGAACAGCTGATGTTACTGCAGTTAAAGTCATTTGGTTTTGCATTCTGTATACTTTAGCGTCATCTGCCTTTTTACATTTTTTTTTTTCAGCTTTCAAATTGTAAACTGTTTCAGCCATTTCCGATTTGTTTCGTAAATTGCAATCGGACACATTCGGGTCGATAATGGTGCCTTCCTATAGAAGCACCCAAATTTTAATTCTGATGTTTCATGTCATCTTTCACTAATATTCCTCTGTTCTATTCATCCTAAAAACAAAACCCTTTATTCAATGTCACCTTTCGGTATAGAATTAGAAAATGAATAGATTTCATTCTAAAATCGTTGAAGCTTCTAATACAGCATATTAAAGTGAAGAGGAGATTAACATTTTTAAAAATAAATGCGAAAAATTGCTTTTATTCGAAAACTTTAATTCACAAGTAAACACTACTAAAACACTACGAATGGATAACTGAAATTTAATTAATTGTTGGGTAAGAAAACCTGCAGAAACGGAGCAGAATTGTTTGTTTTTGACACATGAACAGACCAAGTTACGACAAAAAAAAAACTTGTTATCGTGAATGCTCAATATTCACTAAAAGTTGAGCATTTATACATTTTTGAAATATGGAAGACAAATTATTTTGTAAGTGTTAAACAACTGTACAAAGAAGAGGTATGAACATGATGTAAAAATCGCAGTGTTTTGAAAGGTTTGAAGGCTTAAATTTTTTTAAAAACTTGTGTTTAACTCAATTTTTTGTACTTTTCTCTAAATTAGAGTAATCCAAAGATATGAAATTTTAATGTAAACATTTTATGTATACATTAATCGTATTAGCCAACATTAAATAAAACACCTAATATTTTTAAGTATTGCTTCACTCAAGAAAATGGCATAAATCGTGATTTTAATACAAAATAAGGGGCAGTCTTTTTTATGCCCGCCACCAATTACAACGAAGGATTTGTCTCACATGATTCAAATTAACCAATCAATGGCAACAATTTGAAATTAAAGAAAAATCGTCTACTTTGAATATTTAAAAAATAAAAACCGGTGTTTATTTTTACGTCTCCTCTGAATATTTGCCAATTTAAATTTTATCCCGCTTTATTTAGATTAAAAAAAAAAACTTTTCAAAATAAAATTAACGTTAAAGTGTAGTATCTGTTCTTATACTATACTTCTCTGTTCTCGGTCAGTGAAGGAGAAATTCTTCTAGACTGTGACAATTTTTATTTTAGTCCAAATTCCCTTTTAGGGAGCTGGACTTTCCCCACATTAAAAATCGACCTTATGTCTAACTCTGCACTCGATTTGAATAATTGTCGAATTTACAATATTTTTTATTTTTGGTTTATTATTTTTTATTTTTTAACTTTTCAAAATAGAATTGACATTAAAGCATAGGATGCAACTACATGCCTATACCCGAGGGAAAACCAGAAGAACATCCAACTCGAAGTCCACAGTAAACGGTGTATGATCACAATTGGTTCCTCATATTACAGATTTCTTGTTTTGGTTAAAAAAAAGTAATCAAATAGGTGTTGAAGAAAATCAGTAAATGTTTTTATTTCAAATATTTTTTTTTTACAAAATATTAGTATTCACATAGGTGGTTTGATGTTTTTCAGGAAAGCTTTTTTATATTTCCCTCAAAAAATTCAAATCAATATTTGCGAAGCGACAGTACTATGATTTGTTGAAAAATTCATATTTCAATGTTTCCGAGTCGGTTGATGACATTTATTTGATGTGTTTCTAATACTATTGTTTATTTTTCGATTTTTCATCGATTATCAAATGGCCTCGTGCAGGAACAGACATTTTGTTTTTCGTTCTAAAAAGGTGGACACCAGGTTTGTTTTAACAAAAAAAAATCTTTAAAATAAGTTAAAACACAAATAAACTTATCCAGGTAGGTAGAAGAGTAACTTATTTTGCCTTTGATAACATTTATTTGTTGCATATTTGTTTTGTTAACACCTTTTTTGGTCCTTGTTCTTTTTCCATAGTCCGTTTTTCACAACGTTTTACTGACCAATTTTTTTTTATTTTTTTGGTGTACACTTATCTATCAGGCTGCTAGAGAATTCCGTTTTTTTTGGAAAAAATTTTCAAATATTTTACATTTTAGTAGGGGGATCAGTTTCCAATGTAAATTCAACGTAGACTGATTCCCCTCTTTTTGCCCATCTCAATTTAAAAAAAATCTTTTTCAGTGTACAATTACCTATCATGTCGATAGAGAATTCGGGGGGGGGGGGGCGTATCTTTTATAATGATCAGTACAATCGCGGACGGGGTCCAAAAAACGAACGAGAACGGGGTTATAAAAATAAATATGCAACAAGTGAGTTTAACCTACGTCGAGAAGAGATATTTGTCTACTTACCTATGATATTTGTTTGTATTTTTACGTACTATAAATCGGTTTTTATTAGATGTAAAAAAAAATTTCTTGTTCATTTTTTACTCGTATTTTTTCTAGACAAAATGGTGTCTTGTGCTCACTTCCTTACGAGCAAGCGCCATTTTTTTGTGCAATGTTCGTGTGACAAAACTATTGATTTCTAATAAATAGCAGTTGGAACGGTTTAAAAATACAAACAAATATCACAGGTCAGTTTTAAATTAACTTTTATCGACGACAGTTACTTTTATTTGTTGTATATTTGTTTTTTTGAGCGTTTTCAGCGTACGGATTATAATAAAAGATACCCATAAATTCTTCTTCTGTTTACAATTAGCTATCATGTCGCGAGAGAATTCCTGGTTTTGGGAAATATTTTTCAAATATTTGAGATTTTAGGAGGGGGATCAGTTTTGACCATGTAGCATGTGTTTGTTCATATGGACCAACTTTTTTTTTTCGCTAGAGAATTCCGTTGAATTTACATTGGAAACTGATCCCCCTCCTAAAATGTAAATATTTGGAAAAATTTCCCAAAGAATTTTAAATATTTGAGATGGTCAAAAAGAGGGGGATCAGTCTATGTTGAATTTATATTGGAAACTGATCCCCCTCCTAAAATGTAAAATATTTGAATTTTTCCCAAAACCCCCGGAATTCTCTAGCAGGCTGATAGGTAAGTGTACACCGAAAAAAAGAAAAACAAAATGGTCAGTAAAAAGTTGTGAAAAACGGACTATTGAAAAAGACGAATAAGTACCCCTTTGGTTTTGTTGACTTCAGTAAATAAAATTTTTTTAAATTTCAGGTACTGGTCAATGATTTACTCAATTTTTTGAACCAGACAAAAATCGAACAGGTTTTTTTTGTTGTTTGTTTTTTTACCACAGGCAATAAAAAGTAAGTAATTTGACTATTTGTTTTTCACCCTTTTTTTTTCTGCCGGAAATTCTTGACAATCGCCAATTTACGATTTAATCAATTTAAAATTTAACTTATTTGCCTTTCTCGCCTTTTGACTGGATAAGTGCTTCGGCATCTTCCGGCTGCTTACGTAAACAGTTGGAAAAAGCGGAACGAAAAGTCGGTTTTTGTCTGATTCAAAAGCTGTTCTTATTGCCATACTGTACTTAAGGTACTACTAGTTCTGGACATTTTTGGCACTTGTGCAGAATAGAGATTTTTGTTTTCATTTGTGAAGAGTTACAGTAGCGTCAACGGTAGACAATCCTGGATTTTTTAAACTTAAAAGTAAATATACATGGAAGATTACGAATTCAGTAAAGTAATACAAAATCAATAATTCAAAATTAAAATGTGTGTATGTGTTGTCTTTTTTTGTGCAAAACGAACAGTTTATTTACAATATAGTAAAAATTTAGGTAAATTAGTCGTTTCCAAGCCAAAATGGCGGACAACGAATCGGCTGCGTTTTTCCGACCTCACAAATGAGTGAACCCAAATAAATTGTTTTGGACTAATTTCAAATTTACCTAAAATTATTTTAATGGAAATACAGCTGGGAAATTAGTCCAAAACAATTTATTTGGGTTTACTTATACATTTGTGAGGTCGGAAAAAAAATCAGAAAAAAAACAGCTGATTCATTGTTCGCCATTTTGGCTGGGAAACGACTGATTTACCAAAATGTGTAATAAATTATAACAGTCATGTTGTTTTTTGTCTGTTTGAATCGAGGATTGTCTGCTGTTGACGCTACTGTAACTCTTCACAAAACAAAAATCTATTCTGCACAAGTGCCTTTTTTTAATTTTTACCTGTGGCCATTTGGGAAATACAAAACAATACTGTCTTACGTTATGTGGTCATGGTGGTCAAGAAGTGGGTATTCATTTTAGTAAAATAAAACGTAGTACGACAGTATGTTATATTTAAATAGTCAAGTTAACCCCCACTCTAAATTCTATAAATACTTTTTAATTTTTCCACGTATTTCCAGTCTATTGACGTGTAATCGCACGAAAAAAAAATAACATTTTTATTTTTCCATTGACATGGCAAAAGTTTACAATTCCACCCTTCATCTTAAATTTAGCGATAACACTGAATAATTGAATTGTGTAACGAACCAAGTCAAAAGGATTGGTAGCAAAGGCTTTTTTCTTATTTTTCTTCCGGTTTGCTGTTAATGGTATAAACGTATCCTCATCATCAGCGACATTGAGATCTTTGTCGTCCCCGGGTATAGGAATGATATCCTTTTGTAGTCGACGTAGTGCTCGACTAGACATGATCTACACGTCGTCGTACAAAAGAAAACAAGAAATCTCGAGAAGAGATTAAAGGGAGATAATTCGAATTGGAATAAATACTGCGGGGCCCCTTAAGACATGGAAAAACTTGTTAGCAAATACCTAAGCGGTTTTCTTCATAACCATTTGTTTTGAAAGTTTACTTCAGTCCTACCAGAGAGAGAGAGAAATGTTGTCGTTCTTTCGGTTTTTAGTCTCTAAGAGAACATTTCAGTGCCAAGAATTAACGAGTAGACTATTTCACAACAGTTTTACACAAAATGGTTTTAAGCAGTCAAAAATGTTGAACAAATTATTTAATAAAGGTGACAGGTAAGTTCTAAACGTTACTTATAATGTTTTTTATGATGTGACCAACTCCTTTTATTTCTTACTATCAAAAATATGCTTCATCCGGTCGCATATTTTTTCTAGGTTGGGACGAACTACATACACTGACTCCCAAAAGAGGAGTTAATACCTGAGAGAATGATATTATGACAACAGAATAAATAAGAAAGGGGAAGGTAATCCTTGCAGGATGGTATCGTGAGGAACAAACACCCCGGTAAAATTGTCGTTTCCCAACCAAAATGGCGGACAATAAATAGTCAGCAGTTTCCTGATTTTTTTCTCCCAACTTCACAAATGAGTAAATAAACTCAAATAAATTGTTTTGGACTAATTTCCCAATTGTATTTCCTTTAAAATAAATTATTTTAGGTAAGGTAAATTTTAAATTAGTCTTAAACAATTTATTTTGGTTTACTTACCACTGATTGCCATGGCAAATAACACCCTATCTGAGAGTCCAACGTTCAAACTCCTTGGCTTAACATTCACAGGTAACATGAATTCGAACAAATACATTAAAGACATTGCCAATGCTGCTGCAAAGAAGTTGGGCTCCCTCTACCGTGCTAGTAAACTCCTCACACCTGACATTATCCTATATCTCTACAAAGCCACCATCTACCCATGCATGGAGTATTGTTGCCACATCTGGACTGGTGCACCATCCACTAGTCTCTCCTTCTGAGACAAAGTTAAAAAAAGAGTCTCTAATTTAATAGGCCCCCTCACTATCCACCAAGCTCTAGCCCCTGTCCCATCGCCGCAATGTTGCATCCTTGTGCTTGTTTTACAAATACTTCAATGGATTGTGCTCCGATGAACTTGTTGCTCCAGTGCCCCCTCGGCATAAATACACTAGACCAACCCGACAATCAGCTAAGTCCTATCCATTCACTGTGGAGGTCCCTAGATGCTGGAGAGCCTTCTACTCCAATAGCTTCTTTCCTCGTACTGATAGCCTTTGGAATTCCCTCCCTGCTCATTGTTTCCCCAACTGTACCGACATGCAGAAATTTAAAACTAATGTAAACAGACATCTCGCTGCACAGCTCCCAATTTAGGATGACCTCCAAAACTTTCACCCTAATTCTCAGTAGGCCCTTACGTCTACAGTGGCGGCCTGCCTTGTTTTGGGTGAACTATGATAAAAAATTTGTGAGGTCGGAAAACTGCAGACGATTTATTGTTCGCCATTTTGGTTGGGAAACAACAATTTTACCAACACCCCCCTCTCCAAAAAAAAGGGGATTGACAACGAAACAGATACTATACTACCTCTCCCCTAAAGGAGAAGGTAATCCTAGGAGGATGATATTATGAGGAACGAACATATACTATACGGCTCTCCACCCCAAATAAAGAGGGAATGCTTGACTCAATGAGAAGAATATATCATGACGAATGAAAATGTAGTATACTACCCCCTCCCACACAAAAGGAGGAGGTAAAGCCTGAAAAGAAAAAGGGGGTGGTAATGCCTGGGAGGATTTTATCATGATGAACAAACGAATAAATACTACACTAGCCCCAAGAGGAGGTAATGCCCTCCCCCTCCAAAAAAAAAAGTATGCCTGGAGGATCCTCTCATAAAAGGAGAGATAATGCTTGCAAGTATGGTATCATGACAACAGAACAGATACTACAGTACCCCTCCCCCCCCCCCCCCCGAAAAAAGTCCCTTGGAAGATGGTTTTATGACAACAGTAAAGATAATACATTATCCCCTTTGCAGAGGAGGATTCAACCCCCCCCCATTCCATTAAAAAGAAGAACATTCCTCAGTGTCAGATGTTGATGGTAGGCTTCTTGATCGTGGTGGTGATGGTGTCTCCTGTTCTGGTGTTCTTTTCACAGCGACCATTTGGGCATTGAAAGGACAGATTCCTGTGCAGGTAGCCAGAGATAGGTTAGTTTTGAAGTCAATTTCTACAAACTGTCCAACACATGCCAACATGTAAAACGGATGTTAAACTAAAGATGATGATGATATTGTGAAATGTTCTGTTTTTATTTGTTTTTTTTTACTTAGTAAATGGAAATACATCATAACCATTAAACCCAAGTGTAGTACCACAATAATATGTCAGCATTACAAACATCCTGATGTGTTGCTTATTCAACTGAACCACAGCACAAAGTAATTGTACTACATCAATAACGTAGGCAGCAGCAGCATCAAGAATTATTCTATAACATTCAACCATGGACTTTATTATGGTCATAAGTGCACACTTGGTCGTGTCTATCTATAAAGATAGATGGGGGGGGGGGAGTTAAGTCATAGAATATTCAAGATGCAATTCGGTTGAACATCAATAGTGGGTTGATAACTTTATCTACACAGCGGACCTTGATTGTTTCACATAGAATCAGCTCTATAAGTTTTGCTTGTCATTTACTTCATAAAACATTGATTAATAGAAAGGGAATCATCACAGTTTGTTGATTTATCTGCCGTTATCCCAATTTCAGGGGAAAATAAGTATAAATAGAGAATGTCTTTTGTAACAACTGAAGAAATAAATCAAGATCAGATTTGTCCTGAAATTGACTGACGAGACAGATATTCATGTCGCTCTAACATTCCTGGATGTATTGATGTAAATGACTAATGGATTACAGATAGGTACACAACTAGGAAGTACATTAACTCACCATGTGATTCCATGGCCATGTCTCATACAACCTGGTGTTTTCAATAGTCTCATTTAAAACTGTTTGGTGGTTTGGTCACAGAACTTGTTTGCGTGTTTGAACGGTGAAATATCTATCGCAGGCATCACATGATGACAGCTCATCATTTGTTGTACAGATGAACAGACTTGGCGAGAAGACAGTCATCTGCTGCATGAAAGTCCGAAATCTTCTTTATTCTATATTATACTGCTTTTATAAAGAGACACATCGGAAATAGTTTATCTGTATTTTACGGATTTTGCTGGGGGCCATCTTGAAAACGATCCATTTCTGGAAGTCAGACAAAAAAATTTGTAACATGCTTAACTGATGCCAGGAGCAAGCATTTAAAAACGATAATAATAATAAATGTGTATTAAACATATTTAAAGATTTGGCCATCAACCATATTAGATATTATCTTGAAAATACTGCCTTTTCAGTAGTCGGATTGTAACTTTTGGTATGCTATTAATCACATCTAATACTATCGATAAAGCACACTATGGAAAGTTTCAAGCTTTTAGTATGTTATTTCTCACGACTATGTAAAACAATCAGCTCGTTAGCATTTAAGTTTAGGTTTGCCCCTTGTTTTACTTAATACTATTGGACTATATTGGACTAAAAATGCAGCACTTAAGTACTAACTCACACAACTACTTTACCAATGGTTTTATTACTATTGGTAGATGCTTAAACATTTCTGTCCATGATAGACAGCTGTATTTGTTACCTTAAAAATATGCAATTTGGTGAGTGTATCTAACAGTCGTATTAATGTAAAGAAATAGTACAATAATTTTAAATGTTTCAGAATTTAAAAAAACAAACTTTGATTTAGTTTGACATCTTTGAGAAATGTGATGTAGTTTTGGTTACAGGTGTGAACCTGTATGCGTGCGTTCACTGCACTGGCCGCAATCGTCCCCACTCGTGCCGCGGTCCAAAAATGTTGTGCGATTCATTCAGTGCTGCAACAAAGAATTCCCAATCCCAAGTAAAACCATGAGTCCAGCTTATAAACAAGTAAACAGTTTATTTGTTGGAGGTTACAAATGAAACTCGTGTTCCCAGGTTGAATGGCAGCCTTGCAAAATGAGATTCTTCCCGATCAAAAATAAGATAAATCCAATCAGCACAATCCTTCAGCTAAGAGCCCCAGTCGGCCCATCTTGCCTGGACAGGCACACAGTTCTAACTGATTGCCAGCTCTCTGAAAACCAAACTTCCTGTCATGCCCAGAGGACCAGGTCTCCCCTCCCATCTATTGTCCCTAACCGGAAATCTTGGATTCCAGTCTTTCTCACTGGCCACCATTTGACCACCCAGAGGCTGACCGCTGGAGATATCCATTAGAGATAACTACCAGACAGTCTACTCAAAGGGGCTTATTAAGGACATTACTTTCTGGGGTCAGCATGATTCTGTTTTTAAGAGGTACTTATTTCATTTCAAAGAGAAATAAGATTCTGAGTGACCTGATATAAAACCAAAGACATTTTAGAATTTCTCTATCCCCCCCCCTATTTTTCCTTTGACCGAGCATCTAACACCTGTAAGGTCTGCCTTCTGCATGCATTTCTAAAACCTGCAGCTTTACACAGGCACCCACTCTCTATTAGCTTAAGATTTACAATGCTTATTGGTGCAAACAGTTTTTTCTTCCTCTCTCTAAAATCTGCATTCTTTTATTTGCAGGAAAAAGGCGTATTTTGCTCCAATTGTAAGTGTTTCCTTCTTTATGATTATAAAACTCAAAAACATGTCTATTCTGATTTATTACAATAATCAATGATAATTAGATAAAAATTTGTATTCAAATTTTCATTTATTTAATGTCTTGTTGCTATCAGAATCTTTGGAATAAAATGTAAAAAGACATTTTTGGGGATAAAGAAATGATATCATTTTTTTTTTAAATTTTTGAAATATTAATGTTACATTTGTTTAAATATGGAAACATACAAAGGCTAATGAAAAGTGTTAATCAAAATTATAATCTTAATATTTTCAGCTTTTTTTTCTTTTCAATTATTTCTTCACTTTCAATGCTTGTGTATCTTGAAGGAATCCAGTTTTCCCATAAAAAATGAAGGCAAACTTAAAATCAATCCAGTTAAACTGAGACGAGCAGAACAAGTCAGTAAAGTTCTCTTCAGTTACATTTCTGACCTTATCCAATATGGCAATGAAGACTTTACCCAAATAGAAGAAACAATTGAAATTTCTAAGGTTAGTCACTTTTTTATTGTTTTTTTTTTATGCTCATTGTTTTGATGAAAAGCAAAATGTCGCAATTGTATGATTGTCATGAGAAGGAAGATTTGTGTCTCAATCTCTATAAGTTTTTTCTCAATTGATTCTTTCAAAATAGACCAACAATTAAAATTAGTTTTTAATACACATTTTATTTATTTATTTATTATCCTTATTATTTTTATATAGAAGGAAAGAGAATGATTATTTTGTCATCTAATTTACATATGTGTTTGTGGTGTGTATAGACACACGTATGTAAATTAAATATCAACGTAAGTCACTCTTTCTCTAAATTACACAGCGACATTAAGAAATATTAGTGAGTGGTTGAATCAACATAGTGAGAGGAGCGAGAAAAATACATAGATAGTTTAGAGATGTGTGACATGTTCAGTTGATTATAAATTATGGCTAATTAGAACAATTAAAACAGAATTATTTTTTTTGAAGCATAACTCAATCTCAGAACTACGGTATATTTTAGCATGTATTTTGTGTTATTAAAGTATGTAGGGAAACAAACGTTGACTACCATTTAGTATAGTATGGGAGGAGGGTATGTTAAATGTTATATTTAAAAAAGGAAAGATAGCGAAACAAGAGATGTGAAAAACCATTTCATTATAAATAACCAACTTAAGTAATCAAGGTGATAACTTAGAATTTAGGCTGTGGTATTTATCTTCCTTCTCGATCATTTGAAAAAGATCTGTAGAAATAATTGAAGAGGAAAATATATTTTTTAATTATTTTTTGAAGAAAAGAAATAAGCATATAAGTCTAAAACATTTTAACTGTGTCGAAATTACATTTTAAGAAGCAATGTGTTAATGTAATTGGTACTATCTACTGAAACATGGTTTATGTAAAAAAAGAAAAGGAAAGGAAAAAAAAATTTATATCGCGTTGTGACGCCGGATGTGACGTCACGGGCGGGACTACAAATAGACCCGAGGAATTAGGTTCAGGAACTCATTTCGTAGACAGTAAACCTAGCGACGAGTAATCGAAACAACAACTGAAATTTAATTTCTCGAAGCAAACAGCGACGAGTAATCGAAACAACAACTGAAATTTAATTTCTCGAAGCAAACAGCGACGAGTAATCGAAACAACAACTGAAATTTAATTTCTCGAAGCAAACAGCGACGAGTAACCGAAACTAAACAACTGAAAAAAAAAACAAAAAAAAAACAAAAAAAAACCCCGAAACTGAACAACAACAACAACTAATATTTAATTTCTCGAAGAAAACAGCAACAAGTAACCGAAACTGAACAACAACTGATATTTAATTTCTCGAAGAAAACAGCAACGAGTAACCGAAACTAAACAACAACTGAAATTTAACTTCTCTAAGCAAAACAGCGACGAGTAACTGAAACTGAACAACAACTGAAATTTAATTTCTCGAAGCAAACAGCGACGAGTAATCGAAACAACAACTGAAATTTAATTTCTCGAAGCAAACAGCGACGAGCAACCGAAACTAAACAACTGAAAAAAAAACAAAAAAAAAAACAAAAAAAACCCGAAACTGAACAACAACAACTGAAATATAATTTCTCGAAGAAAACTGAACAAAACCCCCTCCGAAGAGAAAATAAATAAATATGTCTCTTTCAATGCCAACAATAGAACCCCTAGACTGGGAGGACTCTAACCAGGAGCAAGCATGGAGGGAATGGAGTGAACACCTTGAGGACGCATTTATGGCGTTCGAAATAAGGGATGACAATCGACAGCGTTCACTTTTACGATTTTATGGGGGACGGAAACTAAAAGAAATCATCAGGACTTTAACCCCGGAGGTACCACAAGACCGATCAGAGCCAACGTACAAAACAATGAAGATAGCTTTGGACGAATACTTCATCCAGAAAACCAATAAGGTTTTCGAACGTCATAAATTCCGAATGCTTATGCAAGATAACGGGGAGTCTACACACGACTACGTCACCCGTTTGCGGATACAAGGGGCAAAATGTAATTTTAACGAATACAGTCTAGACAAGGCTATAGTAGACCAACTAATAGAGAAATGCACCTCCAACAAATTACGTCGAGCGTATTTAAAAGAAACGGATTTGACCGTAGAGGAAGCACTTCGGAGAGCATCGGAGAGCATTCATATTCGAATCCACTGAAACACAGGCCGAGCATATTGAAGGGAACGGGAAAGGGCATTCGGATATCCACCAAGTTAAAACCAGCTACAAACGGCAACAACTTAACAGTGATCATAGACATCTCCCCTCCACAGACAAAAACAGCCCTTTAAGACCTGTCACAAGATGCTACGGCTGTAACAGTTCAGACCATATACATGGTCAAACAAAATGCCCAGCATTTGGAAAAAAATGTAACTACTGTGGATTAAAGAACCACTTCGAGAAAACGTGCTTGAGGAAAAAGAGCGATAGAAAAAAAGAATCAAACCTATCAGGCGAAAACAAACGTGTCCAACCAGTATCAACGAAACTGGAATCAGACAACCAGACATGGGTCTTCCAAATAGATCACATTAGTGCGGCAGGAAGCGAAGTCGTCCACATTGACGACGTACCCGTCACAATATTAATAGACTCTGGAGCAGATATCAATCTCATTGACGGCAAAACTTTTTCGGGAATCCTTAATTAGAATTTAGGCTGTGGTATTTATCTTCCTTCTCGATCATTTGAAAAAGATCTGTAGAAATAATTGAAGAGGAAAATATATTTTTTAATTATTTTTTGAAGAAAAGAAATAAGCATATAAGTCTAAAACATTTTAACTGTGTCGAAATTACATTTTAAGAAGCAATGTGTTAATGTAATTGGTACTATCTACTGAAACATGGTTTATGTAAAAAAAGGAAAGGAAAAAAAATTTATATCGCGTGTGATGTGTCAGCCATATTGAATCTCTCTCTCTCTCATCTTTTTCTCTCTTTCTGTCAGAAGTTCATTATTCCTTATTTTTAACAAATGCAACGATATGATCTACTGAAACATGGTTTATGTAATAAATAAATAAATAAAGGAAATAAACTTATCTCTCATCAGCCATATTGAATTGTTTCTCTTTCTCTCTCTCTCTGCTTGCAAACAGGAGTAAAAATGTAATTATGTTGACTGGTAGCAATTCATAGGTATTGTTTATGTGTGTAAGTTTTTAGTATTTTTAACATAGAATAATCAGAACATTGTGAATAAGAAATCGTAAGTATTTTTTAATTGACTTCTTAAAACATAATCTTAATGTAAATGATGTAAAAGATATGAATATTTACGTAGCCAGTGAGTGTAGATGCCATTTTGAAATTTCCATTTGTAGGAAATCGTGAATCTCACACAGTGTAGCTACTGAAAGAATTATATGGGCAGATATATGTAAATGATGAAAGCAATTGGAATTTCAATTTTTTCTGGCCAATAACACATAGTGATAATTTTCAAACATTATTGTTTAGTCAGAATCAAGCATCGATTTGCATGGTGCATTGCTATTTAGGTCTGACTTTGAAAATCTGAAAAGATAACTTTATATGTTAGATATTCAAATATATATATATATATATATAAATTTCAATTAATGATTTTGCATCTGCTGATTGGTTCCAGCATGAAATTATTGATAAATTGAATTATTCAATGACAGTAAATTCATCAAACCATTTTTTCTATTTTCTCAGGTAAAGATGTCTCCTGATTTTAGTGCATTGGTTATTTATTGGTTAGCGACAGGAACTCCAAAAGACGATATCATTCAACATGCGCTCATGAAGAACAGTGGTAAAATAAGGTAGAATGTATAATTAAATTTAATCTCTTAAAATTATTTTTCCATTTTTATCTGAAACTAGCAGGGCCTGTATCCCAGAATATAAAATAATAATTTAAAAAAATATAAGTATTAGAGTATTAATTCTGAAAAAAAAAAAATCAGAAAAGAACCCATTTCACTGTAAGTAATTTAGATGACTAAAATAGGATGTCTCCATGTTTTGGTGTTGACCAACGAAAATATAAAATAATGATTTAATTTAATAAAAAGAAATGTTTGAGTATCAATTTAAAAAAGAAAATCATAAAAGAACCCATTTCACTGTAATTAATTTAGATGACTAAAATAGGATGTCTCCATGTTTTGGTGTTGACCAACGAAAATATAAAATAATGATTTAATTTAATAAAAAGAAATGTTTGAGTATCAATTTAAAAAAAAAATCATAAAAGAACCCATTTCACTGTAATTAATTTAGATGACTAAAATAGGATGTCTCCATGTTTTGGTGTTGACCAACGAAAATATAAAATAATGATTTAATTTAATAAAAAGAAATGTTTGAGTATCAATTTAAAAAAGAAAATCATAAAAGAACCCATTTCACTGTAAGTAATTTAGATGACTAAAATAGGATGTCTCCATGTTTTGGTGTTGACCAACGAAAATATAAAATAATGATTTAATTTAATAAAAAGAAATGTTTGAGTATCAATTTAAAAAAAAAAATCATAAAAGAACCCATTTCACTGTAAGTAATTTAGATGATTAATAAGTATTCGTCTACTGTCAGCTTTTATCGATTCGTTTTTGTTGTGTTCTTTTAAGAGATTTAAGTAATTGGGCAATCGCAAGTTCGAGCCGAAAACAATTCAATTTAAATTATAAATTTTTGCCCAGAAAAATACAAGCAAACAATAATTTATCTTTTCAAATAGGATATTGTGTAACAATTTGTTTCAGTCTTCCCTTATTTTATTTTAATTCTTCTACAGAATTTGAACCAAACCAACTTTTGCTAAACTAAACCTAAAACTTAGATGAGAGGGGAGAGTAGTTTGATTCAAATTCTTTAGAAGTACCTTTACTTTTTATATCTATTCTATAAATATTCGATTAATAGTAAATAAAAAATTCAATGTCTAATGCATAAATCACGTAGAGGCGAGAAACGAACACCTGGCAAAATTCAAAATATATTCATGTTTACATTTTCATTTCAGTCCCTCTTTATCTTATTTTTAATTTCTATAAATAGTCCATATTTGCTTGCCTCTCCACGAGGGCAGAGTTATACACAAGGTCTATGTTTTATAAGTTTTTTGCTGGCAGAAAAAAGCATATCTTCTTATGAAACAAAACAAAAAAAACAACAACAATATTTTAGTACGGTGGTACAGAGAGCGATACATTTAATAATATGCTGTTACACATTTCACAATTGTATAAATTAAGTAAATTTATAGATACTTCTACACAATACGAACCAAACATTTTTTTTAACGCTAACTATAAACTAAGTTTTAGGTTTAAAAAAAATCGGTTTAGTTTGTGCTTCTACACAATACAAACCAAAGTTATGTGTAAGTAAATATATATTTTTTTAAAGTGTCCGTTGTTCATTAAAAAAAGGATTATTTTAATATACAAACTAAATAAAGTAAAGTTAGAGATATTTTTTAATTTGTTCGTTTCAAAATAAATTAAGTAAAGTAATATTTAACTAAAGATATGTTTTAAATTGTTCGTTGAAAAAAGATTATTTCATTTTGCTTTGTAATAAATTTATTTATTTATGAAACTCACTTCTTGTTTGTTAGTATTTTCTTTGGCGAAAAATTATAATTTAAATTGAATTGTTTTCTGTTTTCGGGTCGAACTTGTGATTGCCCACTTTTTAAAATCTCTGTTAAAACACAACAAAAACGAATCGATAAAAGCTTAAGAATTTTGTGGCATATGTTATTAAAACAAAGAAATATACTGAAAAAAATCATTTTTTGTTAATTTGTACATTTATTATATTTTTACTAATTTTAAATGTTATTTAAATGACAAAAGTAAAGGAGTCGACTAATGCTTCTATTTTTAATTAGCTGCCTTTTATTTGTAATTATAGAAATATCTCTTAAGAATTAAAAGCACTTTCCATTTTTGTTCACTCTGTTTCAGGCAACATCTGATAAATTTGAATTTTGTCAGCACTTTACCACCAATAACATTTGTAGCTGATTTATCAGAAGTCCAGTATCAGATTGTGGTTAACTTATTAAAAACTGCAGACATGGGACCAGAAAGTGACCAGCTGTCAGGAGAAAATCTCTGGAAGCATCAACCACAAGTCCTTTCCAAATGCATCAATGGATCATTAGAAAAACAAATTAAAGAAAACTTACATAATATGAAAGAACATTTGTCAGATGAAAACAATAAGCAAATTTCCGAAGATTTGTCGAAGGTTTCACAAGAAGTCGATTCAAATTTGGAAGTGTTAAATCAATTTGAAAATAATGTTTACCAGTTGGATCACACTTCTCTAATGCGGTTGGTTCAAGAAAAGCAGACAAGTGTAAAAAATGCAAAATCAGATCTCATCAAAAATGATAGTTTAGTTCTATCGGATGAGAAATTCACAGAGCAATATTTCAAAGCTGTGGCAAGAAAAAAAGCAAAAATACCAAAATTAAAGGAATATACTTATTATGAATATTTAAAAGAACAAGATGTAAATGATTAGGACGTAATTGTCAGTATCTAGAGACAGAATATTGCAATAAACAATGATATTTTTCCTGTGTGTTGTTAATATATGCAAATGTATTTTCTTTTAAAGTCCTGCTTAAGAAATTGTATTTTACTTTAATAAATCGTAGTGGTTCTCCTTTAAATCTAAATAATAATTTGAATATAAAATTACCAAAAATGATAACGGAATTAAAACCTTTTGTATGCAATAAGAATTTTTAACATGAGTTATCTACGAGTGCCTTTTCAAAATTGTTAACTGTATTGCATCAAGTTTTGTTGAAATTTCTTAAAATATAAAAAATAAATTATAGACATGTGGAACCTAGTTCCAGCAGTAATAACAACAACAGAGAAATGATCTCTGTAAAATATTCAATGTTTATTGATTGATATACTTAATTGGTCAATTCTATAAAAATACTCGATCTTGATTGGTTACTGATACAAGATTTCAAACAATCAGAATGAGTCGTCCCGAGAGCCGATAACCTGCTAGCATTGGCTACATAAGCGAGAACCCAAGCTCAGCCAACAGTGAGGAAACTCAACTTGCCACACGAACCTATGTCAAGTCACAACATGGTGTTATCAACTGCTACACAGACATCTTGCGGGCAAACTAAATCTAGATTTGGCTGCAGGCATTTCAGCAAACAACACAAGACAGTTATGGACTACTAAAGTTAGCGACAGCTTATACAGTCTAATGAACTCTCTTACACACAAGTCCACACACATACGGACAAAACAACACTTTCTTTGTCTAGACCCTTTGAACTTTTAACTCTTACTTTTAGTTGTTCAATAAAGTTTATGTATGGATAGACTTTCTCATTACTTTTGATATTGCCTTGTCCATCTACAGACACACAATTTTTTATTGTTAGTGCATATTAACCTTACCTGTGACCTTTTCACAAATATTTGAAAATTCCAATTTATGACTGCTGCTTTACAGACTGTTAATATTATAAAGATCAGCAGTTATTGCTGCTGCTGCTTTCAAACCAACAAACCCTCCAAACTTTTAGTATATAGAGATCAGCAGCAATGAGCATTATATTTTGAAAAGTTGAAAAAAAATTACCATTCATCCTTTATGGTAGGGGCGGGCAACCTCCGGCTGCGGGCCACATCCGGCCCGCGAAGGCTTAGCGTCCGGCCCATTTTCAATATATATATTTCTTGATAATAATCATTTGTTTTTTTATCCACTCTTCCCCCTCTCATCATCATCAACCGGTTTATTTGTTGAATCAGGCCACAATTAATCCTCTGATGAGGGTGGGGCCTGATTGTCTAGTCTCGAAATCTAAGTCTTCCTCTCCACTCCTGTCTTTGGCAAGGCTTGATGGAATCCATAGGCCCTGAAGATCCACGCATCCTGAGATCTACGAAGCACAAGACATTACCAGCAGCATTAGTGCTACTGGCACTGCTTTTCTTTTTTCCTGCTGTATTTCGACTAGACATTGTATTTAAGGCAATTTTACGGCTGGATGCCTATCCTTTACCAACTTGAACACTTTTGGCAGTCCAAGACCTCCATTGTTCCCATCTAACTAGGGCTGATGTCGTTTCCACTTAAGCATGTACAAATGTCATACATTACCAGTGAGTTGCTTATCAAGATGTTGTTGGTGAAGTATAAAACAAGAATTCCACTTGTATGAACAAAATAGTGACACATAAGTGAAGTAGACGTGCCCGAAATGTCGTTAAATATTTTTTTTCTTTTACCTGGCGAAAGAAGAAAAACAACGCTTCTGTTGAATTAATCAAAATAAAGAATCCTTTTGAAATATACTCGTGCGATGGTCGCGAGTAAAAAAACAAAAACGTCCTTCTCTGCCGATCGGGTGTTTTTAAATGAGGAATATGAAAACGTTTCGATGTTTCACAAATGGACGAGTGATGACGAAGAAGGAAAATAGATCCGTAAGAACAAGTTGAAGAACGTCAGACACGGGTGTTTCTTGTGTTGTTTCAGCAATTGAAATTTAAAAATAAAAATCGTTGGAAACGGTTATTAGAAATGAGGAAAATGAAAACGTTTCGATGTTTCACAAATGTCTTAATTATTTATGCCATTCGCCTCCTCCCACTACATATCATTCGCCCTTTATTTACGTCATTCGTGACTTTATCCAGTGTGCATGATGACAAGATACAAGCAAAATCTTTTGGCTAGGTGCCAAGTGTAGTATCTGTTCAGATACTGCACTTCATTTTTCTGTCCTCGGTCAGTGACGGAGAAATCCTTTTAGACTAAGGCAATTTAAATTTTTGGTCAAATCCAGAGTGCCCGTTTTTGGGGAGCTGGATTTTCTCCAAATTAAAAACTGTATCTGATTGAATTTGTTGTCATTTAAGAATCTGTATAATTTTAGATCATTTACTTATATTTTAAGTTTCAGAAAAAAAAAACATCAAAACGATTTCAATGTACACGGATCCATTTTGATACTTTCAATAGTTTAATGCATTAAATATTTGAAAAAAAAAAAAATTAAAGTTTAAAAAATATTTGATTAAATTGTAAAAATAAAATGATTATCATTTTTATATCCTATTTTTAAAAGTTCATTCTTCAGCTTTTCTTGATAATTCAATGATTTGCTTTCACTTGTTTTGGCTTTTGAGGTTAATGTGAAACGACAAGCTACTTAACAACTATGAAAAAGTCGATGCTTTCATAAATAATAAATGGATTTACCATATTCGAGGGTGATCCGAAGGCTCCCTTTTCATTGGCGACTACACAGATGTCGGGAAGGCACCATTGCTTTCCCTGGATTGCTCCACTCAGCATTATAAAGTGAGGATCAAGAATGAGTGTTTAATAAGGGGGCATCAAGTACTAATTTTTGAGTCTTTATGACTCAACCTAAGATTGAACCCCAGTCTCTCAACCCATTAGTGAACTCTCTAACCATTATGCCAAATGAAACAGTGACTACCAAATGCTTTAATGACTCAAAATGACGCAGCATTGATCAGGGTACCTAACAATGGAGTTGATTTTTATAATTGACCTGTTCATTATTAAAAGTATATAAATAGTCACAAATCTTCAAGTTATGAAGATTCTCTTTTGCTATATTTTATCATCATCATCATCATCATCATCAACAACCGGTTTATTTGTTAAATCAGGCCACAATTAATCCTCTGATGAGGGTGGAGCCTGATTGTCTAGTCTCGAAATCTAAGTCTTCCTCTCCACTCCTGTCTTTGGCAAGGGTTGATGGAATCCATACCCATGGCCTTCCTATCACGTTTGACTACGTCCTCCCAAGTCAACTTGGGTCTGCCAGTGGTGATGTTCTCTGCTGGCACATTCAACTGTCGGACTTTAGCAATCCAGCCATCGCTACGCTCAATGTGACCCAACCAACGCAGTCTGTTCTTCCGCATGATGTCCGCAAGGCTTTTCAAGTCGACCTGTGAGAGCAGGGATTCAAAAGAAACATACTGTTCAGGCCTCACCAAACAGATCTATCTGACCATTGCCCTGACATTACGGCGCAGCTTCCTTAATGACAGGGCAATGGTCAGATGGATCTGTTTGGTGAGGCCTGAACAGTACGTTTCTTTTGAATCCCTGCTAAGACAAAAACAAATTCTTTCTTATTTTGTGATACATACTACAATGTGATAATTGATTGAGTCAATCTGGAGTCATAAAAGATCTTGGTATCAAAATGAAGCTGAGGATAACATCAGATTGGGGTAATTAGATTTGAAGAATTAAAAACAAAGTTAAATTAAATTAAAATTATGAATGAGTTGGGTACCATACCATCCAAGAAACAGAAAAAATAATGTCTATGTGCATTGTTTTGTTTAATATTTGTAAAACAAACTTACACTCTCAGGATAAATAAAAGTACCACAAAAAACACATTGGAATTTAAGTATCATTCTATTAACTAGCAAATATATGAGTAAATAGTAATTTTAAGTTATTTTTAACTGCAGAAAAGTTTGTTTACATGGACTGGAGAAAACAAAATCTTTTAATTCGATATTAGTATTAATGATTTTAGTTTACTAAATTTATAGAATCAAATTAAATATGTCGAAAAGGATTGATGATAAGCAATAGAAATAATATAACAACTTCACCCCTTCCCCTCCAATTTTTGATAGTAATTGATTAAAATAAAATCTATCAATTTAGCACCAAATGGTCAGATCATAAATTATTTTAAAGTTCAATTTTTAGGAAAGTGTTTGTTGAGTGTGTAGCTTGTTATGCAACTTTAACATAACATGACTTCCAGGAAGTTGATATTTCTCTGAAAAAATTTTCACTGCCCTCAAAAAAGTTACTTTTTTTTAAAATAAAAATCTCTGGATTACTACATCGATTGCATTGAACAGCAGATTATTAAAAAGTTTTGGAAAACTTAACAGTTCAATTTTTAGAGGGCATGAGAGGGGTGCTATGTACAGTTAACTTATGTTAACTGTACATTCTGTTGAAATTCCAAAAAGGCATTTGTGAATTGAAGAAAATATAGATATTTAGACTGAGTTTCATAGGTAAATTATTACTGATTTTCTTTTAATAACTTTGTGGAATGACATTTTTTATTACTTGAATGTTTTTTTTTTCATTGTGGTACACATTTGCCACTGATATTTTTCTTAAACAAGATTTTACGAATTAAAAAAAAATCTGTTTTCTTGCGACTTCATTTTAGCGTTTCATGTGTACAATGAAACTTGCAATAACTTAGTGTTTTTAATGTTTTTTTTTTGTTGTGTTTTACTAATAACGTTTAAGTAAAAATAAGTTTTTTTGAAAGTAATGCTGAAACTGACAAAAATAAGATTTAACTGAAAATAATTAAAAAAAAAAAAAAAAAAATAGCGATACAAAAATGTACCTAAAAAGACTTCTGGCAATGCTGGGTAGTTACAGCTAGTTTATTTATGTTGTTAGAGCAGGTTCACAGTTTTGTTTTTAACCCTTTTTGATAGTATATTAATTAAAAATTAAATAAAAATCGAAAAGTATAATCTATTTTTTAAACTTTTTTAAAAAGAAAAACATTCCAATAACTTTGGTTTGTGTGGGCAGAGACACATTCGTGAACTATCATACGTCTTTTCTTTCTGTGTATGTGGGATGCACCATCAAATAAAAAAAGCCAGTTTTCAATAAATAAGAAAAACATCTCACAATCTGACAATTTAATGTTTTCCTTTTATATTTTAAAAGGAAGTTCACATTTGAAAATTGCAAAGTTGACTCATTTTTTACATATACATAGAAATAATGGTTTAGACACACCTCTGAAGAATAAAGTTTATTTAAAGTTATTTTTAGTGTGTGTGTGGAAAATAATTTTGTTTTTGTTTGTTTTACAGCATATCAACCCTTTTGGGTTATTTAATGCTGAATCCATTTATATTGGTAAAAGGATTTCATGTTTGAAGTTTATAATATTTTTAAATGTTTAACAGATTTGTGTAAATTTCTTGAGTAAACAGTCTGCAATTGAGTAATTTTTCCTAGGGAAGTTTGGTTTATTGAACTTATAGATATTAGATTTTGGGGTATAAACCCATCATTTTCAGAAAGGAGATTATGATTTCTATTCTGATGTCTATAAATAGTTCCTTCATAGTACCAACATTGTAGTATTTTCGTTGCATGGGAGCAAAATCAACACATTCTACCAAAGTGTTTCACTGGGTATGGCACTTGACAAGTCGCACACCATGGTGGCTCCTTCTGCTGAAGCAGGAATGAATGTGTAGCTTTTGTGTGGCAAATACGGAGTCGAGAGAGGATGACTTCCTGCCTTTGTGACTTTCTACACTTCCTGCCTCCATTCTCCTAAATCAGGTCGTATTGTCAACAATTTATTGGATGTATTACTGCTCTATCTAGATTGTATTTGAATGTTTATCTTGAGGTCTGTGTATGGAAATTATTGTTAAGGGGCTCTTTTTGGGCGGTTTTGTCTGCTGTGTCATCCTTATTGCCTCAGATTCCTATGTGACTTGGGATCCAACAAAATATAATTTCCTCGGTGTCCAATAATTATGTTATTCTACATAAAAGTTTGATGATCAGTGGGTTATCCACATTTCTATTTTTCAATATTGTTAATACTGATAAGGAGTTGGAAAGAATAATTAAGTTTTTCTTTTTACTCTGCAAGATAATATTGAGTGCTAAATCTATGGCATTGGATTCTGCACTGAAAATAGATTTTTCTTTAGGAAGATTTTGTTGGATAGTTTGGTTTTCATGTACAGTTGCACATCCTGTTGTGTTGTTGTCCTTAGATCCGTCTGTAAATATAGCGGTATATTTGGGATAACAATCTAGGATTTCATTTAGTTTTTCAGGAAAAATGACAGGATGTGTGGTAGTTTTATTGAGTTTATTCATTCCCAAGTTTACTTTTGGTTGTGTTATTTCCCACGGTGGTATTATTGGTTGGATGGTATCATGTATCTTTTTGAGTGGGATGTTGGTTTATTTGATTATTTCTTCTACAGGGTGTTTCAAAAGTCTTGGGAACATAACGATTTTTAATAACTCAAAAACTATTAGGAGTTGAAAAATGAAATTGGTACCGTTGGAAAGGTTAAAGTTTCAAGTTTTGTGGAGAATCTTCAAAGTTGCTCAATATGAGCACCATTCGTCACACGGCAGACATCTAGTCGATAGTCCATTTCCTGCCAAACGCGTTCCAGCATCTTGACGTCAATGGTTCCCACAACTGCCGTTACTCGAGCCTTTAGTTCGTCAATATCTCTTGGAAGGGGCGGCACATAGACTTGTTGCTTGACAAAGCCCCAAAGGAAAAAGTCACACGGGGTAAGATCTGGAGACCTAGGAGGCCAGGGCATGAGAACGTCATCACCTGGCCCAGATCTCCCAATCCATCTACCAGGCAGCCTTGTGTTAAGAAACTGCCTTACTCTAAGACTCCAGTGTGGTGGTGCACCATCTTGTTGAAAAATGAAGTCATCAGATTCTGCTTGTTCCAACTGAGCCATTAACCAGTCTTCCAACATGTTGAGATAGGATTCACCAGTGATAGTTGCCTCTTCAAAGAAGAACGGTCCATAGACACCTTTCTTGGAAATTGCACAAAACACGTTCACTTTTGGTGAATCTCGCTCGTGCTCAAGAAGTTCATGAGGATTCTCAGTACCCCATATGCGAGTGTTATGCTTGTTAACTTTGCCATTCAGATGGAAGGTCGCCTCATCGCTAAAAACAAGCCGGTCATCAAAGCCGTTATCTTCCAACTTCTCTTGCATTGCAATGCAAAAGTCACGGCGAAGTGGCTTATCAGTGTCTTTCAACTTTTGGACCAACTTGAGCTTGTAAGGTACCATTTGCAGTCGTTTCCTTAAGACATGCCAGACAGTTGCTGGAGCAAGCTGAAGTTCCCTGCTGGCTCTTCTCACTGATTTACGGGGGCTCCGCTGAAAGGCTTTCCGAACTTGCTCAACTGCATCTTCTGAAGTTGAAGGGCGACCTGTTCGCTTACTTGGGCACAAACACCCATCTTTCACAAATTTAGCATGCCATCTGACAATGGATTTCCTTTCAGGGGCTTCTTTTTTAAATTTCCTGCGAAATGCACGCTGAACACATGTCCACGATTCAGTCTTTGCAAATTGGAGGACGCAAAATGCCTTGTCTTGTTTAGAGAACGCCATTACTGCACCTGGAAAGATAACACGAAAATCATTAGTATGACCAAAAACTTGATTAAGCAAGCTTTAAAATGGCACCAGTTTCATTTTTCTACCTGGAATAGTTCATGAGATATACGCATTTGTAATGTTCCCAAGACTTTTGAAACACCCTGTATTTGAAGGCTAATAGGTTTTATTGCATTTTTTTTCCTTTGGTACAGTTCTTTGTAATTTGGTTTAAACATGGTATTGTATGATGGGTTTAGTGGGCATGATTTTATCTTTATATAGTATTGTAAGGCTAGTTTCTGTTTTCTTAGGGTTAGAGGAGGTTCATGTGCTCCAAGTACACACTTTTAACAGGAGATATTTGGAAGGCTCCCAGCACCAGTCGCAGTCCTTGGTGGTGAAGATTTTCTAATGATTTTCGAGTGGATTGATAAATAAAGCATCCTGTAACAAAGAGATAATAAACTGTAATGAAATGTATTTGGTTTACTACTCAGAGTTGAAAGAATGCTCTACCACTGAGTTCAAATGGGACGCCGAATTATTCTTTCTGTTCTTTTAACCAAAACAGTCCAACACGCATGTGAACGACACGGTTTTCACAACCAAATGTCTAGTCAAAAATTGAATTACTTCTTTTCCTCTCTCAGCACTTGACGTAGTCACAATGTTAATCTTTCTTCACCGATCCCCAGAGCAAAGTGTCTACTCTTTTTATGACGAGAATTAGTCCATGCAAAACAAGGCTCATTTGCATACGTGAACTCTCGTTGCGTGACAAAAGTTACAAGTTTCTATTTTGTAACTGGAACACTCTGGGTTCAATCCCAGAGAGACAATACACGGCGCAACTCTCACTCATTTTCCCTGTGAACCTGCATGATGGCTACTACACATCCATTGTCTAATTTTGATCCGATTAAGGATCTGTAGATTTTCATAGGGGTATGTTTATCATCTCCCCAATCGTAATAATTATAGTGCTTTATAACATTTCTCTTTGATGTAGTTTATGTGTGAGATAAGGTTAAGTTTTTTTATCAAAGACTACTAGAAATTTATATTGATTTACGAGTGGAATGTTTTCCTCTTTAAGTTGTAGGTTGGGGTCGTTATATAGTTTGAATGCATTTAGTTTTGGTTTTTGAAATTTTAAAACCGTTTTTGATTACCTAGTTGTTGATTTTATTTATGCAGTACTGTAACTTTTTTTCTATCAAGTGGATGTATGTGCATCGATAGCTTATGGTGAGATCATCAATGTATAAGGATCCATTTTTATGTTGGGGTGATTTCCTTAGCTATGTCATTTATTTTTATATTAAACAAGGTTGTTGATAGAATGCTGCCTTGTGGTACACCTTGTTCTTTTTTCTTTGATAAAGTTAATCCTATTTATACTCTAAAAATTCTATTAGATAAAAAGTTAGAGATGAATAAAGGTAATCTACCTTTTAGTCCGATATTGTGTAGATCTCTTAGAATTCCATGTTTTCTCATAAGCTTTTTCAAGGCCAAAAAAGATAGTTGTTACATGTTGACCCCTTATAAAAGCTTCTCTAATGTAGCTTTCTAGATTGGTTAAATGATCAATGCATCCACGATTTTTCCGGTAGCCACATTGTATGTTAGTAATTAGATTGTTTGTTTTCAGGAACCAAGTTAATCTATAATTAATCATTCTTTCAAAGGTTTTACAGAGGCAGCTGGTTAAAGGAATTGGTCTATAATTGGAAGAGTTCGATGGATCTCTTTCGGTTTTAAGTATTGGAATAACTATGGCTTGTTTCCATGAGTTAGGGATGTTGCTATTAGTTCAAACATCATTAAAATGTCGAGGAGGTATATTAGGGAGATATCCGGTAACTGGTTGAGGAATTCTTAATGTATGTCATCTGGACCTGTCATGGTATTGTGAGATTATTTTAGAGAGTTGTATAATTCTGATAGGGTGAAAAGTTGGTTATAGTTTTCAGAGTTGCCAGGAGTAATTCATTAATATTGGCTTTCATTCTACGACAGTTACATTGTAATATTATATTTGGATTTGTATTCATTAAGTTTAGGGTAATTTTAGGGCATTTAGGTTTTTAACTTTTCGTTTCTAGAGTCTAGCATGAGGAATGATTTTTTTTTTTTTTTTAAGTTCATAAAGGTTTTTTTCCCTAAGTTTTGTTCGCTGGTAGGTATGGTTTCAATTTCCATGTCTTGCGATTCTTTGGGTTGTTGATTTGTTAGATTTTGTATTAAACATATCTCTATTTTTAGAGGTTGATCGGGGTCGTGGTTTTGTTTTAATGGGGTTGATTTTTGTTGGAGAATTCTTTTCATTTGTTGTTTTGGTGGTACCTTTGTTTTTGTCTTTGTTGTTATTATTTGATTTTATGTGTTGACTTTTATGGTGGGTTGAGGGATTTGTCTTATTGTGGGGGCTTTGTACTTCAGGATCTTCCATTCCTAATATATTGTAGCTGTTGTGAAGAGAAATTAGTGGATTTATTTGTATTTTCTGATTGATTTGATTTGCTTCTGATTTGCTTTTAGAGGTTTGTTCCTAATTTTGATCACTTGTTTTGATTTTAGTAGACATTGCTATTTGATCTTTGTTAATCTCTTCTTGGGTTGTTATTAGAGTTTCAATTAGATTTTTAAGTTCAGTAATTAGTTTGGGTAGGTCTTGATTGTTTGTTTGATTAGATTGGTTTGGTTTTTGAATGACTTCTGCATAAGTATTTGCTTTTTGATAGGATTCCACTATTTTCCTCGCCTCTGGGAAGGATATATTTCTCTCGTATTTTACTTCTGAGATTCCTCTTTCTTTTTTAAGGTTTTACATATTTTGGAGTATGCTGGGTGATTTTCATGGCAGTTAGAGCATTTTGCTTCATTTGAGCATTCTTCTTTGGTATGATTAGGTTCGTTTTCAGCACATTTCCCGCATACTCCGTGCCCTCTGCAAGTTTTTTGTGGTACCCAAATTTGTGGCATCTAAAGCATCTCAAGGGGCTGGTATATATTTCAATTAAATATCCAATTTTGATTTCTTTTGGTATGGTAGGGGTGTTAAAAGTAAGGATATAAGTATTGGTGGATATAGATTGACCGTTCCTTTTAGGTTGATCCGAACGTGATCTATTACTCCTTGTTTTCTTAAAGCAGTTTTAATGTCTTCGGATGTTGTTAAGGTTAGCTCATGACTTCTTATGATACTTTTTGAAGTATTATGTTTTTCATGAGTAAAGACTTTGTAGGTGTAGAATTTTTCAAACCTGAAAGATTTTGTTAATTTCTGTAGTTATCTACTTCGACAAGTAGAGTTCCGTTTTTCATTTGTTTAACCGTTTTACGGTTAGGGTTAAAAAATTTCGATCAGAAAAGGAGATAGTTCGCTGATTTTTTTTCCTTCCAAGGTTTTAATGACTAAGAATTTTGGAAAGTTTTTCTATTTACTTGTTCAGTCGAATTGTTTTTCTCTGGCTTAGTTTCTTGCTTGGTGTCAGAGTTGGAGTTGTCAAACACATCATAGTGAGTTCTTTTGGTTTTATAGTTTCCATGTGGCTGTGTTTTATTTATTCACCTCTCTTGCTCCTCACCCTCCTCGGAGCCCAAAAGTGAGAAATGTTAGGGGAAGCCCATTCACCCTTTCACCCCAAAGATACAAGAAAGGTATACTCACTTTCTTGAGTTTCCACCATCAGTTACCGATTTTCCTTTCTGCTTTGTCTTCCCAGTTTTACAGAAACATCAGGTAAGGAACAGATATGTGATTTCATCTAAAAATATTGATTGACCCTTTCCATTGCCTTCTGACATTTAAATGGTTTACCTGTGTTTATTGTAAAGGTAATGCAATATTTTTAGGTCTTGTTCCTTGGAGGTGTGGTCAGAATTTGCAGGTATAAGAGTTAGGGCTTGACATGACTAGCCGATTGATCGGATCGGATCTCTCCGACCTCCCGTCTAGCCGAAGTAAGAGCCAAAGTAGAGTGCTGCAAGGCACATGACCATTTATGTGACCAGGCCACGAGTCGCTCAGCTACCAGTATTCCATCCCCATGGCCAACAGTTAGCCCCATTTAGGGTGGGTGGGGGTGAGGGTAGTTTTGTTTTTTAATTTGCAGAACATAATTGAGTTTTGCAAAGAGAAAAAGGAAAAAAATAAAAACGTCAATGTTTGGTTGATTTTGAGTCAGGAAGTCAGTAACTTTAGACAGCCTGATCTCGTAGCACAAGTAGGTTCTATTTGACCTATAGATGGGGCCCTTACAGGTACTACCACTCCGGGCCAGAGTGGACCTGAGAGCAATGGCAACTAAGGGGCAACTCCACATTTCTCACAGCTCCCAAGTGGGGGCCTCACCACTGGATGTCTTAAGGTCATACCCAGGACGGGAAAATAATTTAAAGTAACATTAAGTTATGTTTAGCATGTGTGTTCATGATTTTTATATATTGAATGTATGTTTGCCCACATTACATTTAAATTTCTGCATGTTGGTACAGTTGGGGAAACAGGGAGCAGGGAAGGAATTCCAAAGACAAGTGGTTCAAGGAAACAAGCTATTAAAGTAGAAAGCTTTCCGGCATCTGGGGACTTATACAATAAAGAGATAAGAATTTACTGCTTGTCGGGGTATTTACATTGAGGGGGTGCAAATCCAGTAAGTTCGTCAGAGCACATTCCATTGAAGTACTCGTAAAATAAGCACAGAGATGCAATATTGTGGTGATGGGACAGGGGTTTGAGCTTGGTAGATAATGTGGGGCCTATTAGGTTAGAGGCTCTTTTTGGACTCTGTCTAAGAGGGAGAAACTAGTGGTTGATACGCCAGCCAGACGTGGCAACAATACTGCATCCATGGGCGAATGGTGGCTTTGTAGAGATATAGGATATTGACAGGTGTGAAAAGTTTTCTAGCCTGATAGAGGGAGCCTACCTTCTTTGCAACAGACTTGGCAGTATCTTCAAAAGGCTTCTTATAATTGTTAAATAAAAGGGGCTTTGCTTTAGTAGCATTAAATGTAACCATCCATTTTTGGCCTCATTCCACTACAGACTGGAGGTCATTTTCTAAGGATCCAGTCATTATTTTGGATATGTATGCATTTGATTTGCCCACATGTCAAGAATAGAGCGTTTTTCCATCAATACAATTGCATAAGGGAGGTCGTTTATGAAAATCAGGAATAATAAAAATCCAAAGATCGATCTGTCATTATAGAAAAAGATTTCCACTTTAACAATCTTCCTAGTTGGATAAAGTATTTTGTGAAAGAAATTTGTTATTTTTCTAAAAAACTGGCTATTTAGAATGAAATATTAATTTTGTAGAATGGAAGTTATCGATGCCAAAAGTCAAGAAAAATTCTGAATTTACTTTATTATATAAATTAATCCTATAGATTACAGGAGACAAGTACTATTTTTACAGAAAAAATTACTTAATCTTCAAAACAATAATTTTTTGTAAATATCAAAGGAATAAATCTCGAATCAAACAGGCAGGATAGATATTAATTAAATTATAAGATATTCAATATGATTATCTTCTGTATGTTGACAATTTTTTTATTACACATGATTATGGTAGAAAATTAAATTTAGGCTTTAATGAGTGAAATATAACACTCATAAATTTTCATTTCCAGTTGTGACCAATTTGAATAGATGTCTCAAACAAACAAGAACCGATATTTTATAAAAGTATTTATTTATTAAACAAGGAAAATACAAGTAAAACAAATGTTTTTAAGAAAAGACTCCTTAAAGTTTATCAGTGTGAAGTTTAAGGCTACATTGCCAAAGTTAGCACAGAAGGCACATATTTATATGAACACCTCTTCATATTGACATTAGATTTGATTATAGGAAAAAGGAAAATGTTTGTAATCCTTTCTTAGAAACAATGAGCCATGAACAAATTTATTTTTTATTATTGATCTTAGTCTGTACAAATATACACAGATCTCAGAACATGTGTATTTTATATATCATTGATATTTCAATGCAACTAGTTCTTTTTAGAGAATTTTTACTCAATTTTTGTTATTGATCCTAAGAAAGTTGTTTTTTTAAATTACTAGTTTCTTTTCTTTTTTTTTGTTTCCTTATTGGAAAGACCTCCCGTGACGACATTGCCTGAGCGAGCAACCGGAATGAGTAATTGCTGATCTTCCAAAGGGAGGAATTCCCGAATGAGAGTTTGAAGACTTCTATTTTTGTTCACGAAGCCAACTCTGAAATAAAAAATGTGAATATAATTTTAACGAAAGTATTTATAAAACTTATTAGTTTAAAATTCAATAAATTTTATTCAAAATGTCAAGAGGCTCAAACATTCTATGTCATGCTGATTTGAGGTACAGGAAAACCTAAGGATTAAAATAATTGAAAGAAAGATAGGTTCAATTTAAGATTTTTGAATCAACTAACAAGATTCAAACCCCAAATAAATGTTTAGATTCAATCACATTTAGAAGAAATCATTCTTCACTAAGCTTTCCCAGATAAAAAATATAAGATTAATTTGCTTTGCAAAATCTGAAGTGTGAGAGATATGCAGTTTTCGCAACTGTTGTTTCTAATACTCTTCATTTGATTTATATTGTGGACTGAGCTTCTGTAAAAAGGAACTCTGTTTTACAAGTATGATAGGTTATTGAAAATTCAAATTCATCACCGTCAGGAATAGAAAGTTAAAAAAAGCAAGATATTTCTGCTCCAGATTTCCACTTTAAATTTTCCCATCCAACCTCATACAACAACTAGACAATTGAGCACACAGAAGCTGTCACAAACTTGAGAAGAGAGAGAGAAAAATCTCTATCTTTATATCAATTACTACAAAATTTTTGACTGCCTCAGATTAGCAAGGCAGAAAAATCTGTTTTAACAAAAGCGTATAATTTGAATTACCTATATTCTAATAAAGCTTTTGTTGATTTTTTAACAGAATTAATGTGTCAACACAGCTTTATATAGATAGAGAAAAAAATTTAGTACAACTTTCTGAATTAATAAAATCTATTAGAAGGTACAAAATATATTTTTTTACCAAGGTTCTTAGTGTTAATAAGAGCTGTCAAAACAAAAGATTTTGATATTTTGCCTCATACCTGAAGTGATGGCATTACAACGGACATGTCGCCAATTTTACAATTACATTTTGCACTATGTACAACTGATGGTTTAGAACCGTTTCATACTACTCTATTGTAAAAATAACAATGCAATAACAAAGCTAAAAAAATTGTAAACAACCACCCTGTTCATACACAACTAACCAAGATGTTCTTGAAAAATTATTACCAAAATTGATCATAAGTCCGTCCTTAGGTTTCAATAAAACATGTTTAATAAAACATTGCTAAAAAATATTACGTCATGAGTCAAAATTTATTTTTCAGATTCAATGTAACAACAACTTATTTGCAAAATTTGTTATGGAAAGTTTATTTTGTACATTACTAACTTAAAATTATATGAATGAATGTAAACGAAGAAAATGAAATGTACAATCGTTGATTTTGTACAAACTCTCAAAAAAATGATATGGCAACAAATGTTTGTTCTTTTAGAATTTTCTGAAAGGTGAAAGTTTACATTCAAAACAGGTACATGATTTAATTGAATAAAATTTAGAATAAACAAATTTATAATTTAAAAAAGAGAATCCTAAAGTAAACATGTAAATATGTATATTTTTTTATATTAAAACATTTGCACACAGAGAAGCTTTTGTGAAAGGTGTTTGTCTTTCCCCCACCCAACCCAATGTGAAATCCATCTTTCCCAGCCTTTTTTACCTTTTTCTTTTCCCCAATTTGGATGACCCTCAGTCATAATTCATTGATCCACTCTAAGCTTGAGTGATAGTACATGTTATGGTGGCAGGATTAAATAGAATCTATTGTTTGCAAACTAAACTATTTATTCACAAAATATATGTCTACAAAACAAATGAATCTATAAATATTTGAAGATTATTAAGAACTTGAAGCATAATAACTCAAAAAGGGTTGATATGCCATAAAACAATCACCCAGAGAACACAGTAGTTTTATTAAAAATTTTTTTTTTTTTTTTTTTTTTTTTTTTAAACATTTTCACCATTAAAAAAGATACTTTTTCAAATGATTTTTCTAGAAGTGTCTTTCATTTTACGAACACTAATTATAAACGATTAGTGGATCCCATGTTATCTTGTATTCTTTAAAACTGAATCAAACTTATACGTACAGAGACGTATTCTTCCTCCACAGTACAGAGGTGCATCAAAGGACATCTCACTGCTGCTGTTCATACATTTGTAGATACTAAATCTCTGAGTTTGCTTGTAACATCAATGTTTTTTTTAAAATCACTTAGAACTTCAATTTAATTTAGTTTAAATAGAAAAAAATATTTTAAATTATTGTTCTAATTTACTTGTTTAAATATTAAAAAAGCAAAATAAAAGCCTTTGATAAGGGTTTTATTTCCAGAGCAATAGCTCTTGATATATAAAAGGCTTTTGATAGGGTTTGGCACAAAGGTCTGCTTCACAAGCTTGTTAGCGATGGAATATCTGGAAATGTTTTCTCAACCATCGAATCCTTTCTCTCTAATAGGTTTTAAAAAAGCAGTTGTTGATGGTCAGAAGTCTGAAGCACATTGTATTAACGCTGACATGCCTCAAGGATCCATTCTGGGGCAAACCCTCTTTCTGATATTCATCAATGATCTCCCAAATCACATTCTAAGATCATTCGTTGATATCTATGCAGATGACACAACCATCTATGGGAGCACTTCGAAGACCATGAATGCTAAAGATCTTTCTGATTCTCTCTTCTGACTTGGAGCACATTGTGCAATGCGGAAGAAAGTGGCCACTTATTTTTAATACATCAAACACCAAGCCTCTCTTATTTCACTACAAATACTCGGATCATCACTTTGCCCCAGTTGAAATTCTCCTTAAAAAAGGACCCCTGTTCTGATAAGCTTCTAGAACTGACATTCACCCCAGATCTGAAGTGGAAGGCTTACATCAGATCTGTTGCTAAGGTCACTGGAAAAATGGTTGGGTCATCCTACCACCCCAGAAAGTATCTCACTCCTGATGCAATCCTCTACCTGTACAAGAGCCATATACGGCTTGAGATGGAGTACTGTTGCCACATCTGGAGAGGTTCTGCTCACAGCACTCTCTCCTGCCTAGACAGAGTACAAAATAGACTTCACAATCTAGTGGGGGATGTTCTCTTCTCTTTCTGCAGCTTCTTTCTCACAGAAGAGACGTTACTAGTCTTTCTCTACGCTATTGTTATTTTCATGGTAAGTGCTCAGCTGATCTCCAACCTCTGGTTCCCCCAGTGAAACATTCACAGCAAAAACACGTCTAGCTACAACCACGTATAAATATCTTTCTTTTCTTCCTCTGTGTACCTAAAACTAAACGAAACATCCATAAAACTAAACGGAACATCCATGAGAATAGTTTCTTTCCAAGAACTGCCCGTTTGTGGAACGCAATACCACGGGACTGCTTCCAAGTTTACTACAGCAAGGTCATTTTCAAGTCCAATGTTAACAAATTCTTGTTGAGCTGTCCCATTAAGTAACAAATTTCAGCCCAGATCCAAACAGGGTCTACAATCCTTAAAGTGTTTATCTCACCATCCGCCTAACACAAACCATTAACCCTTGCTTTCAAGTGGTCTTTGGGCTTTGATGAGCGGTGACTCGTTAGTAAAACAATAAAAAAACAATACGAGTATTTTCTCAAACAGATGTGTACCTTTATGTCATCTAAACATCTGAAAAAGTTGAGATGCATGTGTAAGTAATAAACATTGATTTATAAGTGAAAGCGACAAAGAATAATATTTACCTTTTCAAATACAATTCAACATCTGAATCTTCAATTCTTTTGTGAGATGCATGATTCGCATAACTGTTAAGGGCGTCAAAAAGATTATCAAGGAAGTGTTCGGATCTAGAAATGATTAAAAAAAAAAAAAATGCAAACAAACTTTAAATCTTTAATTAGCTGCTTACACTAAAACAATGCATTCAAAATGAACAGAGCACAAATGGAAGAAATCGAACATGATAATGTTTCTCATTTCTTTTAGGATTAATCATTTAAAAAATATGAAACGAGAAAAGAATTTTAATAAAAAAAATCCATAAACTAAAGATAATTTTGAAAGTTAGTCCATAGTAAAAATTATTTAATAAAAACTATCAGATTTTAATTTTTACAGACAATGTAACGATGTGCTGCTTGTAAGAGGCCAAACATGGAAAGCTTACAAAAGTAATTATAAGATCAGGAGAAAAGGGAGGGTATAAAAAAAAAAACAAGATTAAAATATTTACGTATGGTAGACATTTGGCAGAGGGCGAAAAGAAAAAAAATGTAAACAAATTCAAGCTAAGATTTACAAACGAAAATTTTACAGTACGTAAATAAATTTATTGAATAGAAAGTGTTTTGAATGCAAAAAAAAAAAAAAAAAGAATTTTTTTAAAGTGTGTTTATTAAAGTTTCAATAAATATTAAATCAAAGCAAAAATATTGTGATGTATAGCTTAAAAAGAATTTCGATAACATTGAGAGCTTTAGAGACTTGGATAAGGTAAGGTAAGTTATTGCTTAGTGGCACATCAACCCTAAGGGTCATTTCATGCCATTAAATGTGGAAGGAAATATCCTTGATTTGAGTTGTATTAGTTAAGAGCTTTGTTATTTTTAATTGTTTGAAATTAGACGCATCTTCATGTTTTAGGGCTTAAATTTCAATTTTTATTTTGTTTCTTTTGTATTGGATTTTAAAAGGTTTATTTTCTTTAGAAAATATAATATTTTAAACGGTGTCACTTTTCCAAATAATGTTTTTAAGTTTTGTTCGTTAAAAAATTTCTTACGGGTTTTTCCCATGTTTTTTACAATCAATTAATATGTGTTTTATGGTTAGTTCATGATCACATGTTCTGCATCGAGGTGCAATTTCTGCTTTTAGAAGGTATTCATGAGTCAGTCTTGTATGACCAATTCGGATTCTGGTGAATTTAGTGTCTAATTTTCGTTTTGGTATTGTTTCTCTGTCTTGTCCAACATTTGGGTGAATGTCTCTGAGTTTATTGTTTTGTTGTTCATCCCATAGTTTTTGCCATTTGGTTTTAATGTATGAGTTGATTTTGTTTTTCCTATCTGTGTACAGGATTTCTATGTTTGCTGGTATCAGATTTGTTGCCTTTAGTCAGTTTGTCAGCTTCTGAATTTCCTCTTATGCCGACATGACTTGGGATCCATACTAATATTATTGTTTTATTATTTTTTGTTTGGTGTTGGTATATTTCCATAATTTCCTGGATGAACGAGGTTTATATTTCTCTCTTTTAGTGCAATTAGGCTGGACATAGAGTCGCTGAAGATAATGAATTTTTCCTCGTTAGATTCCTGGATTAATTCTAGTGCCATCTTGATGGCTTGCAATTCTGCGAGAGGGATATTTGTCCTTGAGTTCTAAGAATTTGTTTTTGTATAATTGATCGTTTGTGTTTTTTAATTGTTTTAAGTGTTAAATCAATATGTGGTTCTGGAGTTGTCTATGGCGGAATGTTTTCTATTTTGTGGGTTAGAATATTTTGGGGGTTTTCATATCTTTTTTTGATAGCTTTTTGGAGGCGGTATCTTAGAGGTTTGATTGTTGTAGGTTTACTTGCGTAGAAGTGTACGTATTTTGGTGTAAATACTTTTTCATAAGCAGGGTTATCAGGGGTACTTCTGAGTTTTAGGGTGTATTGGAGCGAGAGTTTTTCCCATCTCAAGTGGATGGGGAGTTCATTTGCTTAAGTGTGTAGACTATGAATGGGAGAATTTCGGAAAGCCCCAAGACAAAGTCTAAGGGCTTGATTCTGTATGGTTTTTAGTTTGTTTAGGTATGATTTTCTAACAGAGTTGTAGATGATGCAACCATAGTCCAGTTTGGGTCTTATAAGTGCTCTATATAGTAAGAGCATGGTCTTTTTGTCTGCTCCCCAGTTCGTGTGAGATATTATCTTGAGTATGTTCAATGCTTTTTGGCATTGTATTTTTTGTTTGTCTATATGTGCTTTGAAATTGAGTTTATTGTCTAGGATTATACCCAGGTATTTTATTTCTTGCCATTGGTATTGTGTTGTTATTAATTTTAAGTTGTGGATCGTGGTGATATTATTTTTTTTCAGAAATGTAGACAGACTGTTTTTGTTTTGGAGAAGATGAACCCATTTTCGTTAGTCCATTTTTCAATTTTATTGAGGCATTCTTGCATTTTATTTTCGATTGTTGGCATATTAGGGGATGAGCAGATTATTGAGAAGTCATCTACAAAGAGAGATTTGTCGATGTTTGGAGCTACAACTTTGCCAATATTGTTAATTTTCAGGAGGAAGAGTGTGACAGACAAAATGCTGCCTTGTGGTACTCCCATCTCTTGTTTATATAGATCAGATTTCTCTCCTCTGAGGTGCACTCTAAATATTCAATCTTTTAGGAAGTTTTGTATGAATATAGGCATTTTGCCTCTGATAGCTAGGTTATGTAAATCTTTCATTACGCCATATTTCCATGTGGTGCCGTATGCTTTCTCTAGATCGAAAAAGACCAACACCACATGGTGCCCTCTGACGAGACTGTCGCGTATGAATGTTTCTATTTTAACAAGTTGATCGATGGTGTTTCTTTTTTTCCTGTATCCGCATTGATGTTTGTCGAGTATTTGTTTTTTTCTAGTATCCATGAGCCGGTCGTTCACTAGCCTCTCCATGGTTTTACAGATGCAGCTGGTTAGTGAGATTGGTCGGTAATTTGTAGGATTTGCGAGATCTTCGTTTGGTTTTGGTATGATTGTGGATTCCCGCCAGGAATTGGGGAAGTTTCCTGTGTGCCAAATGTTGTTAAGTATGTTTAGTAGAGTGTTTAGTGAGGTTTCTGGGAGTTATTTTAGGAATTGGTAGTGGATTTCATCTGGTCCGGTAGAAGTGTCCTTGCTTTTATTTAGAGCTCTTTTGAGTTCGGATATTGTGAATTGTGTATTGTATTTTTCTGAATTGTTCGAGGTGAAATTAAGTTTTTCTTTTTCTGTTTCCTTTTTAAATACTTGGAAAGAAGAGTTGTGATGTTGTGGTGAGGAATTTTTACTGAATTCTTCAGCGAGTTGGTTTATGTCTTTTTTGTTGGTGCATTTTTCACCATTTGGTTTTTCCAGGTGTGTGGCAGGATATTGGTTTTGTTTTCCATTAATTTTTCTAATCATGTCCCATACTTTTTTTGGTGGGTGTTTTATTATTCAGTTTGGATACATAGTCTTGCCATGTTTCCCGTTTGGCTCTTTTGGTTGTTTGTCATGCTTTTGCACGAGCTTGGCAGTAGTTTTGTAGGTTAATTGAAGTCGGGTTTAGTCTGAATTTTTTTAGTGCTTTTTTCCGTTTTTTTACTGTGTCTTTACATTCTTTGGTAAACCATGGTTTGTGTTTACTGTTTTTTTTGGTAATTTTAGGGACATTTTTTTCTGCTATTTGAAGCAATCTCTGGGTGAAGGCCGTTGTTGAGTCTGATTCCTCCAGCACCCCATCATTTATATGAGTTTCGCAGAGAGTTTGGAATGTTGGCCAGTCAGCTCTTTTTAGCTGTCATTTTGCTGTTCAGTTTTCAGATGTGGGGTAATTTGTTTTAATGAAGATTGGGTAATGGTCACTGCCATATTGTTCATCGTGTACATTTCAATTAAAATCCATATAGATTGTGGGGGAGCTGAGTGTTAGGTCGATGGCGGAGGTTGTTCCAGTGAGGGATGCAGGTAGGTATGATCACCGTTATTCAGTATGCATATGTCTGTTGTATTTATGATGGATTCTATAATTTTTCCATTGTTATTTGGTTGCTTGTTTCCCCATAGATCGCTGTGAGCATTGAAGTCTCCTAGGATGAGAAATGGTGTTGGGAGTTGTTGGATTATTTGGTCCATTTCTATTTTTTCCAATTTGTGTTTTGGAGGTATGTAGATGGAGCAGATTGTTATAGTTTGGTGTAAGAGAACCTTGAAGGAAAGCTGACAACGAGTGACAAACAATACAGAAAGCCCCTCCCTTCATTTGTTTTGCAACAAATGATTGTGAAATTAGTGGAATGCTACAACTTTAATATAACAAAGCATACATGAATTTTCTTTACTGTTTTGGCATTTGCAGGAATGGAGGAAAAAAGCCAACATTATTTCTATACACACAATATTTCCCCACTCTAACAACATTGGAGGAATCAGAAAGTTATATTTGTTTTTATTCTTGTATACCAAAGGTTAATCACTCAATCACAAACAAAAAATAGAAAATAAGTGTCTGATATCATTATATAAAAGTACTTACATTTTTCCTAATTCAGGAAGACAAGAATTTGGAATTTTGAGTCCAGAATAATGGTCCATGAGAAGACTGGTTACTTTTGGAGGAACAGTGTATTTTTTTAAATTTTTAAATGTATGTCTGGGGAAAAAAAAAAATAAAAAAATTACAGTATAAAGCCCAGAAAAAAAGTTTGTATGAGATATACTTTTGGTTTCTAGAATTTTTTATAAAAAAATTATTCGAAAATAAAGGGAAGAATACTGATTTATCTTATACAACAGCCACTTCATTTTGAAGTACTAAAGATATAGAATCAATATATATGGGGTCCCGGATTCGAATCTCACTAGATCTAGCCAGGTTGATGAGTCATAGAGATGATAAAACACGTGTTTGTAGATAACTGGTAATTCGTTTATAACACATGACAAAAGATGTCAAATGTAATCTTTATTACGTAGATTGTAATGAACACCATTTCATCAGCAAATATCAAGTACACGTCCCCTTTTTACAACTTGCCCTGTCTAGCATTCGTTCACACTTACATGTTTTCTTCCCTCCTTTTGCAAAAACAAACAAATAAACATACACTCCTGAATCTTACACATGATTATTACTTTCGCTGAGGTCATCTGTTCCCTTTATTTATCGTAATGATCTTTTAATGGGTTTTCATTAACTTCATGGGGTTTGTGTACACACCCGACAACCATAAGCAATAAATAATTCAATAGTGGAGCCGGGAATTTCTTGACTTAATATATTTTCCCGGGAAATGTCGAGACACAGGTTTCGCTAGTATTAAATATAAAGATATAGTGTATTATTTGTATATTCTAACTACTGTTCTCATCTTGGATGTTATTCTCGCGTTTCGGTCGATGTAAGCTCTGACCTTCTTAAGATGCATCTTGTCAAACCTTGCAAGGACCTATGGCACAACAGATAAAATTTTTTAAGTAATAATCATCTCTAAGTGACAGGCTTCTGGAGTTTGAACATTCAATCCTCAATACAGGTGATACTAAGGTTACAATTATGAATTATTTAAGGCTTCTACCTGGTCATGGGTGATGGAACGAGAGAAAGAAAGTTACCCTCATGGATTAAATAAAGGGTTCCATTCGAAATTCCATTCAGATTCCAAAGTTTGACAAGACTCACCTGAAGAAGGTCAGAGGTTACATTGAGTGAAACATTGTGAGAATAACATCCAAGATAAGAACAGTAGTCAGAATAATCCAAATAATCAATCCTTATATAAAAAATTCCCAAACATAATAAAGATATGAATCAAAAATAATTTCAAGATAAAAAAAAACTTGAATATTTAACTGTAATTCGAAAAAAAAAATAAAAAATAAAAAATAAAAAAAATAAAATAGCAAACTTACTTCTTGATCTTTTTTTCATTTTGATTAGTATCTCCCTGAGGCTGCAAATAAAATTTAAAAAAACAATTTCAACTTGTAAAGAAAAATAAAATAAAAAATATATGGACACCAGAATTAAGTCTAAAGCACACTATTTGAGATTTTAGTTATTAGCTTAATCTCACTATTGTTTTGTCCCTGTTTGAATTTATGTCATTCTTTCTTGGTAAAAAAAAGTTTTGATTAAATTAATGTGTTCATATTTCCGTTTTCATTAAGTAGCCATTTTAGTTTTGTAAAAAAAAAAAGGATCTATCAATTGTTTTTGTAAAATAAACAGTTTTATTGCAGTAATTGGTTTATAACACATGATAAAAGATGTCAAGTGTAATATACCAAATTTTTAGTTTAATTCTAAGATTCAGATTTTATCAAATATTAAGAAATTTACTACTTGAGCTAATTTATTCATTCGTGATGTAAACTATATGCATCGTTTTGTATGGAAAAATTTTCACAAAAGAAATTCATATCTTGTTTGCTTGTTTGTCCACATGCACATTGTTTTAATCGATGATGTCATCCAGAGAAAAATATTGTAATTTCACTTATTCATCACTTCTACATAATGCCAATTTACAAATGGATGTGTACAGAAAAATATTGTAAGTAAAAATGTTATTATTTCTAGTGATACATTTGTTATGACCCTTTGAAGCATGGTTTGTCTACTAAAAGAATCATCTAGACTCCTGGGTATGCAGTAAACAATTTCTCAAATTGTCAAATAATAAACACAAGATAGCTTCAGTAATATTTATGAATACAAAATAAAACAGTAATCTTACCTTTTTAGGGGTAACAGGTTTTTCTATAATAGAAAAGATGTAAATATGAAATGAATGTCATTTTTATTACATTTGTATTATATATATATGTACATAAATCCTTTACTAAAAAAATATTTTTAAATTAATGTCAAGATCAGGAAAATGCTTACATGTACAAAAATGTCATATTTTATAAAGAATTTACTCAAATCAAATACACATATTCACTGTGGATGAATCAGATGAAACTAATTGCAAGTCAATGACAATCAAATAAATTAAAAACGATGACAGAATAATCAATGAACATTCATTTTAAAAATGCTGACATAAGAATGAAAATATTTTATTTTTTCTAATCTATATTGACATTTTTAAATAGACTATAACTCATACTTCACTTTAAATTACACTAATTAAATAACCATTGCATTGCAATTGTTTTAGCTGCTAAAATAACGCGAATATGAAAACAAAGACATTGAAAAATTGCATTTTTGTTAAATTACTTCACACAAATGAGAAAGGGAAGATAATTGATATGAAAAATATTACCAGAAAAATTTTCGAAGAAAATTAAAACAAATTCATTTGCTAATAAATTAAAGCGTGAAAATTCCATTAGAATTAGATAGTTCTTTTATTTTTGGTAGATTTATTATAAAGCTGAAAGTAGAGTTTTGTTTGGAGTAAAAATTCATTATGTTGTGTGATGCAGAATCTAATCAGGCAATTTTTATTGCTTACTTTCTATATTGGAATCATTGGATGTTTAATGGGACTTGGCAAACTATTTCATGTACAAATTCATGAATTTGGCAAAGCATTTCAGTGTTCTTTGGTAAATAAACATTAACATTGCAATATAAAAGCTGCCAATAATATAAAAGTAAGACATTCTAAATCTTTTTTGTTTCAAAACCTATTTCTGCTTAAAATCCTTTTATTTAAATAAATATAACTGCATTACTTTTGCTCAAAATTTGTTTTGTAAAAAGCTTAATGAAATAAATTCACACTACAATTAGAATTACATTTTTAAATGTATTTTTAAAAACTAATCTGATGCTACTTTCTATGAGTGCAGTTGGAAAAGTTGGAAATGTCCGTTTCCTTGGAATAACCAGTGTTAAATAACATTTAGAGCCATTTGTTTCTCTTGTATAGCAGCAGCCTGTATAAAAATAGAGTGCAGTTTATTATGGTAATGCTTACTCACCAGTTGTTTGTTGTGCTGATATTGTGCTATGAAGTGGCCTCCGTGAAAGAATTGGTACATTTTTGGTCGCATTCTCAATGCTAGGAAGTGATTCAATTGGACTTGCAACAGAATACGACTTGTTTTCCGTTTTTTCTAATGACTTCATTCTTGTGGATGATTTTCTTTTGGATGAAGTTCTTTTTGTTAAACCACTTTTGGACGATGGCAAAACACTCGATCCGGGTGATTTCATTTCAACAAAAGCAGAACTTTTGGGTAAGTTCAGGCTTTCAGTCGCCTTGTCCACTTCAGAAGAGGCTGGCGAGGAAGACCTCGAGTGTCCAGAGCTTGTCGTTTCCTTAGGAGAACTTGGAAACAACTCATCATGCTCATCTGTAGAGAGATTCCCTGCTACCAAAGGGCCTGCCACCTCTTTAGGTCTCTCTTTTACCTCAACTTGACTTTTGATTGATTCTTCACCTTTTTCTGCTACCACATTTGATTGGCCAGACATCTCTGTCTGGAATGCAACTGTACTAGTCTCATGAGAAATTGCAGATAAATTTACTTTTTCAACTGAGTGTGCACCTATTTCAGGCATATCTAAACCAATATGTGACGACATCTGTAATTTACCAGATGATGCTAAAGTCTCTCTTCCCCGAGAATCTAAAAGAGGACGTTCCTTTGCAGCATTTGCATTTGATTTAACTGTCCGACTTGATGATTCTAAATAGGAAGAGTCAGCTCTCTCGCTGATAGACCTTTTAGAAACATCAGATTTATTATCTCTTGAAGACTTGATACTTGCTTCAAAATCTTCCCAAAGACTTAGCAATTTAGATTGAGGATCCTTACTATCCTCAGTAGTCTTTGGGTAGATTCCTGGTGAGCCTGGAAGCACTTCAGAAGTTTTTGAAACTGACTGAGAGCTTAGGTCAGCCTGTAAACTTGAATTCTCAACAGCACTATTGATCCTTTTAATTTCACCTATATCAAGGCTGGGTTTGCTTGTTTTTTCTGACTCTTTCTCATCTGTTGTTTTTTCTGACTCTTTCTCATCTGTTGTTTTTTCTGACTCTTTCTCATCTGTTGTTTTTTCTGACTCTTTCTCATCTGTTGTTTTTTCTGGCTCTTTCTCATCTGTTGTTTTTTCTGGCTCTTTCTCATCTGTTGTTTTTTCTGACACTTTCTCATCTGTTGTTTTTTCTGACTCTTCGTCATTTGTGTTTTTTTCTGTGCTTATACTTTTATCTTGAAGCATCTTATTGAGTTCATTAAACATTGACAATGCACTTCTTTCAGTTTCTTTGGGTTTCTCTTGTTTCACATTATTTGTGCTCTTTTTAACAATTTTTTCTTCATTCTCCTGACTTACACTCTTCTCATTACCAACATCCTGTACATTTTCAGCCACCTCTTCACTTTCAGCTACCTCTTCACTTTCAGCCACCTCGACAGTGTAGGCTACTTCTGTTAGATCTGCTTCAGAAACAAAATTTGGTAATTCTGTTGTTTCTACTTCTGATGATCCGGCATCTTCAGCAGAAACCACTTCATCCATGTTTGTTTTTAATCGTAACATTTTAGATTTTTGAACAGTTTCTTCCACCTTTGAAGATTCGTCTTTCATAAAACTTCGTTTTCTCTTTGAATATTTTGCACGTTGCGAACCATGAGAATCTTCTTTTTCTTCAAACCTGTCAGGCGAATCCGTTTTTTTTGGAGACATCTTTTCAACAGTCATCGTTGTATTATCAAGGTTCTCAGCATTTAAGGTGTTCATGCTTGGATAAAATAAAGAGGCATCTGTCTTTGTTGCTTGGGTTACATCACAAGCTCTTTCAGTTTCAGCAGCCATTTCTGAAAAACATTCAGATAAAGAACATTTTCAATTAAACATTTTTAAACTGTATAAATGTAAAGAATTTTAAAGACATACTGTAAAACAAAATTCAGATTTCTTTTCATTCTTTTTTCAACTTTTCTACAATTTTTATTATGTTGAAATAAATCAATCAATAACTTATTACTGGAGAAAAAATTTAGTTTTGCACTCGAAGGTAAAAGTTGCAGGTATGTTTTTGCCATCTTGATTACTACTATCATTAATCTATTGCTATAATGAAATTGTATTTCCAAAATTTAAAATTTTAATAGGATAAAAAAATGATATTTTTCAGATTGTCATACTTTTATTTAAATGCAATGTAATGTCATTTTATGTAGTTCCACAAAATCCGAATTACGATAACAAGAATATTAGTTACTGGCAAAATTTTAAATTATAAAAAATAATGAGTAAGGAGCAAAAATAAACTAATAAAGGGGGTCTTTATTTACAATTCAAACAATTTACAATAGAAAACAACATAGCCACATACAAATTCATATATCAAGAGCAAATAATAGAAAGAAAATAAAAAATAAACAAAAAACATCTACTTGTTTTTACAAAAAAATACAAAGACGTAGAATACTTGGCTTTCTTTTTTTTTTATTATTTAAAGCTCACCCTGTGTACTTTTACTAGTGATAAAGCAAGTTCAATTTCTTGATGAGAAACAAAGTTTGTATGTGGACTCTTCTCAAACCTTTTCTAAAAAATGTTCACACTCGAAAGCAAACAAAATGCAATTCACCCTAGCTTTTTGTTTCTTTCTTTTCAAGGGAAAATTAATAAAAAACATTGTCTACTTAGAATTGGAAGTTGAGAAATATAGAATTGTCTTTTTATCTCTTTCATCATCATCATTATCATCAGTTTAACATATTCTAAATGCTGGCATGTGTTGGACGGCTTTTTGGAATTTATTTCAAAACTAACCTATCCTTGACCAGGTCTTTATCTCTCTTTCTCTCAAATCCATCCTTATCACTTCCCCCCATGTTTTCATTGGTCTTTCCCTGTTAACTGACCAGGCTACATCAACTGTTTTATATCTACTAACCCAGGAACTCTTATCCATTCTTTCCAATGAAGACGTCTGTTCTGCACACATTTTTCTATACTGTCAAGATTCAATATTCCTCTGAGGTCATCAGATCTAAGCCTATCTTTAAGACTCACATTACACATCCATCATATCATTCTCATATCATTTCTTTCCATACAATACATCAACCCTCACTGGCCAGGTTTCACTTCCATATATCACACTATACACATCTCTGATAGACTCTCCCATTGGTCGACAATGGTAATGTTCTGCTGGTTAGTAATTGTAGAAGTTCTCTGAACTTACTTAATCCACTCCTAACTTTTGCAATCACACGAGGTAACAATAGCAAAAGCCTCGCCATCCAAATATACCTTCTTCACATCTGAGTTCTCCTCCATCTTCACTGTTGTACACTTCTTGCACACAAACTGCTTATCATCTCTCAGCCTACCAGTAATTCCACTGCACTTCTTCTTGTGTCTACCCAATGATTACAAGTACTACAACAAATTAACCTGTTCTCAACTCCCTTTCCAAAAACTGAGCAGGGAATATTTCCTCTCTCGAAGGGCTTTTCAACACGACAACCACTGATTATCACTGGGCTTTACTTTCCATAGCATTCAAGTAATTCTCATGAAAATATTTACAAAACAGAACCAAAATGTTATAATTAAAAAAATAAATAGCATGAACAAATATGCCCAAGCGTTGTTTTGCAATGCTTTATCAACAAACGAAATTCAGATTTTTCCATTTGTCTTGAAAATTTGCAACAGTAGTTTCACTTAAACTAATAATCTGATTGGGCTCAAATTTTAACACGTGCCATTTGAAGGTTAGTATTTTATAAAAATCATGTGGATTTTTTAAAATTCATTTTTTTTAATTTTTTTTTTTTTTTTTTTTATTAGCGGTGCATCTATGTCAGGCCCAAAACTTATTGAATGATGTTACTTTGAAGTTAGATTACTAAAAAAAAAAAAAAAAAAAAAAAAAAAAAAAACACTTTCAGGTAGAAAATCTCTTCCATAAAATATTCAATAAAAATTACTAAAAACTGTCCTACAGGTGTGAAAATTTAGAAATAATGATTGAAAGCTCACAATAATAAAATATTAAATAATAGTAGTAGAGAAAATAAAAATAAATTTTCAAGAAAAAGTGGTGATGACGATAATTATAATAATAATAATAATGACTGAGAGAAAAAGTAATGACCCAAATAGAAATAAAGTAATAGAGAAAAAATGTAATTGCAAAATTAAAGTACATTGCTTTTTACAAAATAACTGTTGAGCAAAAAGCATAATCTATCTAATCACAATATACACAAATGAAAATCCAAAATAACAAAAACTATTATATAAGGGGAAACTGCACTAGAATTTAAAAAAAGATACAAATGCACATTCAATAACAAAAAGCACAGATATTGTACATCTTTATTGAACCATTATTGGAAACTTAAAGAAAGCAGACGGTCACCTATAGTCAAATAGTAAATTTTGAGATGAACTAGGACATGCAGATATTTAGATAATCTATGTAGATGGTGTTTGAGTGAAAAACTAGAAATTTTTAATTTCAAAAATATAATTTTTTTTTACATAATTGTAGAAGCAAAATAGCCACTACCTGTATACTTTACTTTGGCATAAAAAAAACTAACACACTTAAATAAAAAAAAAAAAATTTTTAAAACTTATATAGTACTAAGGATAAAACTAAAGATACAAAATAAACTTAAGATAGCGATAGTTAACAACAGAAAAATGTAACACATGAAATGTCTTAGTTTTCCTGGGCTAAAGTAAAGATAGCATCACCTTTGTTTGTTTGACCCACTTAAAAGTAAGAAGTGCCAAAATCTCTTTCAAAGGCAGTAATGCACATTGATCAAAGGAAAAGAATAGGTAGAAAGGGGGTAATCAAATCAAGGATTGATTGGTTAGAAGCGAGAGTAGGCACTAATTAGCTATAAATAGAATTCTAAAATGTAAATCCATGCAATTAGCCTGATCATTTTCCTCGAAAATGAAACACAAACGTTTCTGTGTGGCTTACTTGCCATAAGTATATTTTTATACTACCACTCAGCTCGACTAGCACATTGAGCACTGTTGAAGTAAACACTGAAAAATATATTTTATAAGTGTATATACATAAAATAGGAAATATATACTAGCTGTACCTATACAGCATTGCCCAGGAGTCTTAATACTTTAATTTTTATTTTTCTCATTGTCACCACTTCTTTGGTCTTTTTTCTTAATCTCTTGTAAGAAAATATAATTCAATGGAGGAATATGTTGAAATTTAAATCCCATAAATACTTTAAAGTTTTTTGTTTTAACTATGCTATTTTTGTGCTTTTATTACTGCACCATGATATTGATTGAACTACTGCTCTATCTGTAAGTTTCTCTTGTTAGAAGTTTGTAGACAAATGCCATCCATTGGTAAACATACTTTTCGGTTCAATAAAGCTTCAGCTGGTGAACTACCATTAGGGGCATTTGGGTTTGGAGTAGCTCTATAACTTCCAAGGAACATCTCTAGTATTTCTGGAGGAGTTCCCTCCCCTTTGAGTTTTAAGAGTTTAAATGTATCCCCAAAACGTTTGACCTGGCCGTTGGATTGAGGGTGAAAAGGTATAGTACGGAGATGTTTGATACGGTTCTGTTTGCAGAAATCTGAATTTTGTTAAAGTGAATCCAGTACCATTGTCAGAAACTATGGTCTCTGGTACCCGAAATCTGTTAAAAATATGTTGCAATTTTAAGATCGTTTCCACAGAGGTAATGCGGTTCATTTGAAAAATCTCAGGCCATTTATTGTAGGCATCTACTAGTAGTAGAAAACATTTTCCATGAATGCGTCCTGCAAAGTTAATATGAAGACGTGACCAGAGTGAATCCGGAATAGGCTAAGAAAAAAGTTTTGCTTTTCTCAGAGCTTTTACAGCTGACATTTTGAACATTTATGGCTCAGATGTTTTAATTGTTTATCCATGTTTGGCCAATAGACATAGCTACATGCTAAAGCTTTCATTCGGCTAACACCTTCGTGTCCAAAGTGAAATTGTTTTAAGACACAATTTTGCAATTTTAAAGGAACAGTAACACATTCTACAAATAGAATACAACCATCAACCTGAGACAATGATGATTGACCCTGAAACATAACTTTACATAACTCAAGTCATTTTGTACGATGGAAGTGCAACACTGATTTGAGTAAGGGGTCGGAAGCTGTAGCTTCGCGAATGAGTTAACCCCCACCCCCACCTCTGGTAATAGAAATCCTCCAAAATACCCAATTCCCACTTTTTGTCTTCGATCTCTCCCAAATTGCATTAAACTTGGAAGGACACCATCCACTCTTCAAACTCCAACCCACGTTTTCTTTTTTCTCCCACTTCCATTTAGATATTGACCTGCTTGTTTTTGGTTTGTTCACAACCGAAAACAGTGGGCAGTTTATTATTTAGAAAGGGTTGGGAGGATCTTACTAACCAAAATATTCTGTGCCCCCCCCCCCCCCCAACTTCTCGTGTTTTTTCAATTTTTGTACATAAATATAATTTTGAAAAATAAAATTTCCAACAAATTTGGGGATATCTTGAATAAGACGACCCTCCCCCCCCCCGAATAAATGTGGTATTGTGGTAAGTAGGATGATTCTAGTTAAGAGTAGGATAGACATTTTTATTACTTTAGACCAAGGATGAACAACGACCCCCTTCCCCACACTTTTGATGACCTTGTGCCTAATTTGTTTAAGATGTAATTTTTTTAATATTTTCTTCAAATAAATATTTCAAAGTGTAGTCTCTGTTTTCAGCATTTCAGCAACATAAGACATTTTACTATCAATGAAAATATTGCGAATATATAAAAAAATATTGCGAATATATAAAAAAATATTGTGAATATATAAAAAAATATTGCGAATATATAAAAAAAATATTGTGAATATATAAAAAAATATTGCGAATATATAAAAAAATATTGCGAATATATAAAAAAATATTGCGAATATATAAAAAAATATTGCGAATATATAAAAAAATATTGCGAATATATAAAAAAAATATTGTGAATATATAAAAAAATATTGCGAATATATAAAAAAATATTGTGAATATATAAAAAAATATTGCGAATATATAAAAAAATATTGCCATGCAAATTACAAATGTATATAACAGAATATTTATTTATTAGACACTGTTTAAAAAAATAAATATACAAATTTTGAATACCTAAAGCTGTTTTTGGGCGTTTGCAGATTAGTATATATACAGCATTACAAAATGTTATGATGTATCATAGAATTAAATAAGCATAACCCGTTTTGATGTTAATAAATAAGTGGGAAAAAAAAAACTCTTGCATTTATTCATTTAGATAAAATCCTGGTTCGATCTTAATCGATCAAATTTTGGTCCCCATCGACCTAATCCAACTCTCACAATATCAAATTTTGTCATTTTCCGACACACTCACCACCAGTGTCTTCCAGTCAACATTAAGAATTTGGCAATCTGTGTTAAAAACAAAGAGAAATTTACAACATAGTCACTACTAGATATCAATCAATTCTTTAAGGTTGGATGTTGAGCAAATGATCAATTGCAGAATATGATCAAGACTCAAAAGATTAGTAATGACCAAGAATTAAATGCTTCATAAATTTAAAAATTTTAGTACTTACTTTGGGATAATTTGATCCCTGAAGCTATATCTTCAGCAGTTATTTTATTTCTAATTTTCTTTCTCGGATATTTTTGTTGTATTTCTGAACCTGAAAGAAAAAAAAAAATTATATAAAAATAACTAGCAGGCATACTCAGCGTTGCCCAGGATTGAACAAGGACCGTTGTCCTCCTGCTCCTTGCCTTGAAGTGAATATTTCCTTTTTTATTCTTATTTTTTTAAAAACTTTTCATTATTTTCAGGTTTGTGGATGTGCCCAACATTGTTCAGGTAAGAGGCGGATGTCATGTCCAGTAACCAATCCTCTTAAATATTTCCAGTCTTAGGGCTAAAAACTTGACACAGTTGATTGCTTTACAGCATATCAACCTTTTTGAGAATCATTTAATGCCAATCCAAATTTAGCTTCTTATGTTTTGAAGTTTATAATTAATTTATGTAGTACATTTATTTTACCTTACCAATTTACTGATACTAGTTTGTGTTAGTGCAAGTGTACCTTGATAGTGAATAATATTCAGATCTTTAAATTTTCCTGTATAAACTCACAGCTTTAAGGAAGGAAATCATGCTATCTATTTTAGGTTTTTTAAACAGTTCCTTCATGTTGATTGTACTACAAAAGGTTTCCCTTATAGGACTCAAATCAATGCATTCAGTGTGAATACGTTTTACCATGTATACAGTTTGGTATGCATGACATATTGGTTGTTGTTCTGCTTTAAGTAAGTAGGAATGTGTTATCCTTGCACGCCCTATACAAAGTCTTGATAATATCACTTCCTCGTTTGGGTTTTTTCCTGAAGTTCTGCTTCCATTTTGCCAAAGTAGGTTGAATTTACAGTAATTTGCTGTTTATTGCTGTTCCAGCGATGTTGTCTTTGTTGCAGAGAATATTTGATTATTTTCATTTTAAAGTTTGAGATCAAATGGATTTCAGGCATCCCAAAACAAAGCAAATACGAAAAGGACAGATTCGGGTTGACACTGGTTGCTTTCACTTCCGATTACTCGTTCAGAACACATTGAACTTAGAAGCAGGTAGATAATACTCAAGACCTTTTCTTTTTTTTAATTAAAACTATTATTGTATTTATTTTAAGAAAAAGAGGGGTATATTAAACAAAAACATTGCAGAGATTTTTTTCTGTATGCAAAATGTATAAACAAACGAAATAACATTTAACAAATACATAATTTTATTTACAAAAAGTAGAGAAAAAAAACAAAATTGCACAGACTTTACCAATTTTTTCTTGTAAAACCCTTTTTTAATTAAAACTATTCTGCATTGTTTAGTTTTTCGTATTTATTTTAAGAAAAAGAGGGGTATATTAAAAAACATTGCAGAGATCATGTCCCTATTTACTTGTCTCCCCACGAGGGCGGAGTTCTGCGTTGTTTTGTCAATATCTTTCCTGTCCTCTGTCAGTGAAGGAGAATCCTTCTAGACTGAGGCAATTAAAAAAATTTTTGTCCCAATCTAAAGTACTCTTTTTTTGGGGAGCTACATTAAAAACTGACCTTAGAAATTTATAAAAAGAATACATTTTTAATTAAAAACAAAGTTACACATTTTGTGCCTCCATACTAGGGCAGATGAGACGCAATGTTATTTATTTGCAAGTGCAATGAAGTGTGAGTGCTGTAATATCAGTATGAATTGGACAAAACATTCAAGGACCCTGGATAAATATGTTTGGAAATGCCAGAATAAAAATTGTGAAAAACATGAGAGCAGAATATGTACATGATTAAAGTCATTTTTTTAAAAATCAGTTATCTTTGCAAACATGGGTGTTGGCAATATATCTATCGAGCCAAAAATTCCATGATACAACTCAATGTTTCATTGAAAATGGACAATAATGCAGCATTCCGTGCAATATGTGTGAAACATTTTATGAATAACTCCATAAGACTTGCTGGTCCTGAAACAATCGTCCAGATAGATGAATCATGTTTTTCCAATAAACCAAAGCATAATCGTGGAAGAGGCCCTCACAAGCTATTATGGGTTTTTGGCTTGGTCGACACAAGCAGTAATCCTGCTATGGGATATATGGAGATAGTAGAAAAGAAATAAAGACACGTTACCACCCATAATAAGAAAAATTGTTTTATCAGGAACGACCATTCAAAACGATAAATGGAAAGCATATAGTGATAGAAAAGGATTTGGGATTTTCCCACTAAACTGAACCATTCACGTTATTTTGTGAATCCGAGCAATAACGTCCATACAATAGAAAGCTATTGAAATTGTCATAAATGGTTTATTAAATCAATACTCGTTTGTAGAAAATCTAACTTGGATTCCTATCTGAAGAAATTCCTGTGGCATGAAAGGCACTCAGAAAATACCCTTTTCAAATTGTGTGACACTATCTCTGCACAACATCCATTTATTTAAATGTATTTTGTTTAAATATGTCTTGTTCCCTACATTAAAAACCGACCTTATGTCTAACTCTGTCTTCATGGGAAGACAAGTAAATAGGGACACAATCTCTGCAACGTTTTTTTTAATATTTGTTTGTTTCTTTCTTTATTAAAAAAATTTGTAAATAAAACTATTAAGATTTTATTAGGCTTGTAAACAAATATTTAATATACCTGCCCCCTTTCTTAAAATAAATCTTTCCCTACATTGAAAACAGATCTTGTGTCTAACTTTGCCCTCATGGGGAGGCAAGTAAATACAAAAGTTTTTTTTTACAAAACATAAAAGATATAAAAGGATTTGTAAAAATAAAATTATATATATTTTTTTAAAATGTTATTTCGTTTCTTTTACATTTTGCTTACAGAAAAAAAATTGTAAACTTATTTTTTTTATATTCTGAAGTTTACAAAATTTAAATGAATGTTTTTAATTAAAGAAGGTGCACCCTACATTAAAAACCGACCTTGTGCCTAACTCCAGCCTCGTGGGGGAAAAAGTAAATAGGGACACGATCTTTACACAGAAAATACCCGTTTCAAAACTGTCCTCAACCTTTTTAGTTAGGAGTAAAGTTTAATATCTGTTCTAATACTAAACTTTATCTTTCCTCTCCTCAGTCAGTGAAGAAGAAATCCTTCTAGACCGAGGCAATTTTAATTTTCGTCCCGATCCAGAAAGTTTTGAGGATTATCCCATTGCTTACAAGTTCAATGTGTGCATGCGTGAGTAACCGGAAGTGAAAGCAACCGATGTCAACCCAAATCTGTCCTTTTCGTATTTGCTTTGTTTTGGGGTGCCTGAAATCCATTTTATCAAAAGTTTGTATATGGGATTTAAAAAATAAAATCCAATAACCTATTTACACACACTTCCATCCACTGTCAACTTCTCATTCAACTACTTTTCTTTCCCCCTCTACACTATATTCCTATCTTCCATTACTAGCAAACATTGCCCTCCCCTAACTACTACCTTTCCTTTCCCTTTTCAATGTTCATCTCACCCACCTACGTTCGCATTCACTAATTAAGCTTCAATCAATCAGGTGCCAACATCCATACCGCCATCTACTTACAATCAGACCGAACATTCACTACCAGCTAACATATTCTCTTTTTTTTTACCCACCCCTCAAGGATTCACTGTCATCCCACTACCTCTCCAAACATTTTTATGTTTAAACTAGTTTCAGCAAAATAAATATTTCATTTTGAGAAAAAGTTTTGTAATAGAAACAAAATATCGGATCAATATAAGCATGTTTTTGTGCTATTTTTTCCTGTTCTAACTAGTATTACCCATTGCTTATTACCTTATTTCCACACAGAAATAAACAGATTGGATTTTTTTTAATTAGTTAATTTTTAAAATTATTATTGTCTTCACTTACCTTCAGACTGTTGCTCCAGACCAGCAGAAAACTTTTCCAAGACAGCTTTATATCGAACCCGAGGCATCTTTCTCACAATTTCTTCGTCACATTCAGAATTATCACTGTAAAATACAATGGTCCAATTATTGAAACATGAGTAAAACAAAACCGATGATTAATCAACTAATGTAGAATAATCATAGCAAATAATTAATAAAAAATCATTAATCAAATTGATAATAAAATTGATAATAAAATAACAAAAAAATGTTCTTTTTTTACACACGAAAGTGGAAATGTCTGATTATTTTTAAAGCTATCTTTATATTGCTCATATTGGAAAAACCTGGACAACCGAACATTTGGCATAGAACAGTTGGAGGCGAGTTGAAAGAAATGAACCTTTGCAATGAGGCAGAGAGGAGCAGAAAGGGAAGAAAAAAAACAAACAAGATGAATGTGCCATTCATCTTGTTTGTTTTTTGAATTATTATTTCTTAACTGAGAAAAAAAAAGATTATTATTATTATTAGTAGTAGTAGTAATAGTAGTATGTTTACTACAATCATTTTATATATGCATGACATCATAAGCTATTTAATTCTATTTTGAGGGAGAAGAAAGGCAATATTTTTTACCAGAGAAGCCTAAAATGTCTGAATATTTAAAGGGATAGAAATCTCTCCATGGAGGTTTATGACTAAAGTAGCTAAAAGATCGGGAACAGGGCACTGGAAGCTTCTCGCCCGTGTCAGGACTGGAAGAATCCCTTAAGAAAAAAGGGCCGGCAAAGGGAGCAACATTTTAGGTAGTTTTTGAAAAATTCATTTCTACGATGAATCAGTTTAAGACCATTGCATCACTTAATAATATCTTTAGGTATACATCATGTCTCCCTCCAACTACGGGTGAAATAGTAGTGTAGACCAGACTTTAAGGCCTTGGTAAAGGCAACAAGTCAGGGAGAAGGAAAACTCTGATAAACACTTACAACAAGATAAGTCTCTGACATATGGCACACCATGCACTTATACAGACATTAATTGCCTTGTGGAAAGAGGCGGTCTGTTTCTCCATAATCAAACTAGAATCAAATTGATCTCTGCTGTCATCTCAACAAGAAAGACCATCTTAGAATAACTGTATAAAAATCTTTCCAAAGAAAAAAAAAAAATCAATATGGCAAATGATATTCATACAGAAGTGATATTGTTCAGTTTAATTCTAGATCAAAAAGATATTTTAGAAAAAGGAGATGTCTCTATAGATGCAAGATTGTTCACACCGTTTGATGTGGATGACAAAACATTGGTATAGTTGACAGTTTATTGGTATTGGTAGATTTTGGGCTTTCCCAGATTAAATATTCAACACTTTTCGTATGGATTCAAAAGAAAGGAAGTGATAGGAATGGATTTGAGAGAAAGAAGGATAAATAAAGACTAGGCCAGAGATAGGTTAGCTTAGAAGTTGATTTCGAAAAGCCATCCAAAACATGTTGGCAGGTAAAATAGACATTAAACTGTAGATGATGATTGTGTGCATACTGAAACAAAATCTCATTCATTAGTATAAGTTCTGTATAAAAGATGTCATTTTTTAAATATCTTTTATACAGAAATTATACATGATAAATGAACCCCTTAAACAAATTCAACATTTTTGATCCTGGATGATTTCCTTTTAAAATGAGAGCCAAGTCGTAAAATGTGTATTCATAATTCAATTGTTGATCTAACAATTGATCTGTAAGTAGAATTCAATCTGTTACTCAATTTTTAACAGACTGCTTGTATTTTCGCCATGCATCAGCTTTCAAATGACTTTATTATCAAACAATATTTTCAGATTGTTGGTTTATTCAACAACTGGAATAAAAAGAATGATTAAAGTTTAGATAAATTAATCATTTGTTGTACATTTCTTTTAGTTTTAATGAAATGGTATTCTTTTCATTGAACCTTTTTTGTGAATAATTTTTATATTTGTTATATAAACGTTGAGAAATGAGTATGTCAGAAATCCAGTATTTCCTATTTGACAAATGGATAAAATACTACATCCATTAATTGATTATGGAGTGTTGATAAGACAGTTGCAAGACTTAGTTTAAAACACTGAATCAGATAAAACCCATCATATAGAGCTCTATGGACAGGTGCTGTTGTAGGATTTTTCAGGATTAGAAAAGATATCAGGTCATCACATATAATCAATGCCTGAATTTTAAGAAAAAGAAATATCTGAATTGTAGTTTCTACCAGCCTCCTTGAAACACTATACAATGAAAAGCAAGAAAATTGCTAGGAGAGACATGGTTGCCCTTCAATCATGAAGGCATTTTTAAAATAAAGATCATTCATATAAATTTAGTCATCATCCATAACTTCTTTCCAAACACTAAACTCCTTTGGTTTGAGCAAAAGAAAGCAGAAAGCTCAGTTTCCACCTCTGCAGGCTTTTTACAGGACCGTTCTCTGCAAATGATTTTTAAAAAACTATTGTTCTGTCTAGCGTAGAATAAATCCCTTAGCATTTATCTCTCTTTGCCGGCCCTTTTTTCTTAAGGGATTCTTCTAGTCCCAACACCAGGTGAGAAGCTTTCATTGCCCTGTTCCCGATCTTTTAGCTGCCTTAGTCATGAACCTCCATGAAGAGATTTCTATCCCTTTAAATATTCCGACATTTTAGGCATCTCTGGTAAAAATATTGTATATGCTGTCTAGTAAAAGACAGGGTATCAGCAGCATTTCCATACTGCTAACAAGTTTGTTTTTAAGATGTTCTTACTTGAGTTGATTCGAAACATTTGTTATAGTCCTTACATTAATTGGCTTACTGAGAACTTTCATTTGATAACTTGGTACTCTTATAGAGAACGCACTGTGTTTCCGTGACTTCATGTCGTCAATGTTCGGGCAGGTCTCGGAAGCGCCCGAGAGTTGACGAGGCGAAAACTGCCAACCAATAAATTGAAGACTGGCAGACGATAAATTCAGACAAAGAATATCAAAGTAAGATACATATATACAAATAAAGAACTAACAAACCATAGCTAAACTGTTATTAGATGTTTTTTTGTTACCCCCCCCCCAAAAAAAAAACATTGTTAATCAAATGTTTTTAAATCAAATGTTTTGTTTTTTTTTTGCACCAAAAATTTTCTAAAGATGATTTTATTTATAGAACGAACAACGAAACCACTGTTTTTAACTAATTTCTTGTTTGTTTTTTTTTCAATGTTTTTTTTTTTAACATTTTCTGGGTTTAGAGTTAGAGTTTAGGATTAGTCTTTCGCTAGAAGTGACCGTTGCTGACAGAACTCAACGAGCCATTCGGGAGATTCAACGTGCTGACACAGATTGTAGAAATTCATATTTTTTTTTTTTTTTTTTTACACGCTGCATATCGTAGAAATTAATTTCTTCCAAAAGTTATCGTCTGCTTGCTTGCAACTTTATTGTCTAATGCCTGCTGCAACCTGATTGGTTAATAGTTTCATCAACTCTTGGGTGCTTCCAAGACCTGCTCGAACGTTGACGACACGAAGTCACTGAAACGCAGTGCGTTCTTTATAAGAGTACCGATAACTTAACTGTTTACAAGATGTTTTGAATTAAAAATGTCTGCAAGTTGATATTATTAATTAATTCTGATTATGAAATACTAATAAGAAGGGTTTCTTTTTCGATATGAATTCTTGGCCAGGTATTTTAGATTCATGACGATCTTATTGGATTGCTGCAAGATCTGAAAAACTTAGTTTTATTTATGAACGAATGTGTTTATGATTTGAAATCCTCATTTTTGCGTCCTTTTCTTCTTACTAGTATTTCAATTCTGAATTTGGTGTAAGCGAAAAATCCAAATTACTTAAAAACTGTTAAATGGATTTTCAACATTTAAAAGGCATTTTTCCATTTTGAATGAGGCCAATTTAAAATGTTAACTTGTATTACATCAAATAAAAATAAATTTTGAACTTTAACATTATATTAATAAAGAACATTCAACTTACGACTGGTCATCATCAGCCACGTTTGAAATCCTTTGATGACCAGGAGTCAAATAGACATCGGAGTCAACAGAACTTTCCAAAGAACTACTATCTTGAAAAACTGTTGTTTCTTCTGGAGCTGTTCAAACAAAAAGAATAATAAAACAAGTGTTCAAACAAAAAGAATAATAAAACAAGTGTTCAAACAAAAAGAATAATAAAACAAGTGTTCAAACAAAAAGAATAAGAAAACAAGTGTTCAAATAAAAAGAATAATAAAACAAGTGTTCAAATAAAAAGAATAAGAAAACAAGTGTTCAAACAAAAAGAATAAGAAAACAAGTGTTCAAATAAAAAGAATAAGAAAACAAGTGTTCAAATAAAAAGAATAAGAAAACAAGTGTTCAAACAAAAAGAATAAGAAAACAAGTGTTCAAATAAAAAGAATAAGAAAAGTGTTCAAATAAAAAGAATAAGAAAACAAGTGTTCAAACAAAAAGAATAAGAAAACAAGTGTTCAAACAAAAAGAATAAGAAAACAAGTGTTCAAACAATTCCTTTCTAAGTATTGTTCTCTTCTCCGCATAATGAACACCAAAACCTACTAACGAGATGTGTACAAATTCATTTATTAAATATACTTGTAGAAGTGAGAAAATTCATGTACGTGAGGTGAAGAGACCAAAAAGAATGGATACATTTAGAACAAAGTTATTGCAAACCTAAAACAAAAATTTTCTTAAAGTAATATTGAGACACTAATGTTTTACCAAAAAAGAAGTTTGCTAAGTGAATAATAATGTATTTACAAAGTTAGATGTTTATACTGGGTTTGATATTAGTATACTATTAGAATAGACAGAGATGAAAATGAGAGCATTAAAAATACGAGAACCATGTGAGAAGCAAATACTATGAGTACAAATGAATTAAACATAATCCCTTCCCCCCACAAGGTGTTGAAATCCTTTGGAAAACACCACCAATAAGATGAGACAATTCTTTCTCGGAAAAGTAATGGCGGCTTGAGACGGTGACTCTAAACATTTCCAGCGGAAGAGTTAAAAGCGTTAAATTGTAAAAAAAGTTAACTCATTTAATTAACTGTTTACAGACGGAATGGAAAATTCTTTTTTAGCCATAAATACAATTTGTAAAATAATGAAATCGAGTTATAAATTTCCATTTTGCAGGACTTGAATGGTATATAAAAAAAAAAAAACAAGGCTTTGTTATATGTAAAAGAAAAAGCTATGAGTATTTAAACCAAAAAGAAATGTAACTTTTGCAGTCATGGATATATAGAAGAACTGGTTAGATTGGAAAAACTTGGTATTTCGTGAGCTGTTTCAGTGGTATTTAAACAGCGATAGGGATCTCATTTTGAAGCCAGCTATTGAAATAGCACCACTGAAGTTTTCTGTTCAAAACCAAAGGCATGAACGCTGCATTAAAAATCTTAACAGATAGAAAGAGGTCATAGAGATGAATGGTGACTACATTAACGATTAAATACATCTGATATTCTGTTTTTTTTATTGTTGTATTAAGTCTTTAAAGACATACAGAACTTTTGTCACAACCAAGTATATGTTGTTTAAATCAGTGGATTAAATACATCTGATATTAGAGAAAGAAGAATGAGAGTATGAAATCACAATTAGATTTTCCTTTTCCAAAGTATTTTTCCAACATGAAAAAGAATTAATTTTGGAATAAGGAAAACTATAAAAGAAAATTCAGGTTACAGGATATCTCAAAAACATACCATTTTCAACAAAATTTTTCAGTAAACCACGAGGTGTCTTACTTAATGCTCCGATACTAGAACTACGTCGGGATGATCTTCGTTTAACCTAAAAAGAAAGCAAGTTAAATTAAGAATTATTTTATTAAGTCATCTTGCAAATTAAAAATAATAATCAAGTTTATTAGTGTTTTTACTAAGTACAAAATCTTGTCAAAACTATAATATAAATGCTTCATCTTTCATATTTAAAACAAGCATATGATTAGCTCCAGTGTAGATCTCTGAAACTTAATTCTTTATACATACAGCCTATTCGGGACAAATTTGAGATTTTTTTTAATATTCTTTCATTTCAGAAACAATTGAAATATTTAATGGCAATAAAATTCAATGGATAGCTGTTTCTGTGTACTATTGGTGGGTTTGAGAGCTGGAGCCCATGGACGACTGGAAAGCGCCAGAATATTGGAAGAGAGTAACCTGCATGATGATGATTCGACCGTGAAATGTGAGCTGGAGACTTGTGATAGAGATGTGGAAGCAGTGTAGCAAGATTCAGACAATGCAATGCGGACTTTGACAAGGGCATCTGAGTGGTGACTATAAAGAGAGCGCTACTCCTAATACAAGATTTGCATGGGCCAACTACTCACCGTCTTATGAAAGTCAAGAAACTCCTCAACAAGGTCAAACAGCAGATTGAGCTGGGGATGCTCTGCTTTTTTCTCAGGCTCAGTTACACAACGCGAAGAACAACAGGTGGCTAGCTTACAGTCTGTACAAAGTCCCATGTGTCATAAAAACCAAGTTCCCTCTAACTGTGATGATCTTTGGGTGTGTTTCCGCTCACATCATCGAAAGGGATTCAGACTCAATTCAGATGGCTATATTGAGTTGGTATCCAGTTGCCAAGCGCTGGGTGGAGAGGATGGCAGCAAGACTCCATCTCTGAGAAAACCCAGAAGTGGCCGTCTGAGAACTTCCATGACTTTACCAATATCTGGCCCCTCCCCAACTTGCATAATTGCAACCTCATGGACTATTATGTGTGGAGCACAGCTGAGAAAGACACCAACCGTAATACCTACAACAACAAAGATGAGCCGGTTGCCAGAATCAAACTGGTGTTCAACTGTCTCTCAAAGGACACTGTGGAGGCTGTATGCTCTAAGTTCAGATCCTGCCTGGAGGCCGTGGCGGAGGCTCACGGGTGCTTTTTTGAGTGAGCTGAAAAGATCCTCTAAGGGATGCACCTTGACTTTTGAGAATACATCAATTATTAGCCAAGATATGACATTTATCTTTCCTTTCCAAAAAGTGTCAAATTTATCCTGAACAGTCTGTAAAATGAACATTAACAATATATAAAAAATATAAAATAATTTAGATCATTTTAGATATACAAAGAGGTTTCAAAATATGATTAGCACAAACAGGATGCGAATATAATCATGTCATGAATAAGAGACTTATAGAAATTAAAAGTCAAATTTTATGTAAACAGAATCTCAGCCATTAGCAAAGGACAATTAGTTAAATAAAACTGTGAACTAAGTTGAAGCAGAGCTAAACACTATTGCCAGTTAGGAATAGGACAATTCTCCACCCGTAACAGTGCATCTCGGGTATACTGTTAAGGTTGTTTGTACCTTGGTGCAGATTAGCCTAAATTTGAATTTTGAGTCCCCTCGTCAAGGTTAAAGTCCCTTGGTATATTGAAATTAACGATCAATATGCAATTGATTTCCCTGCTGACGAGAGAACGTAAAGTCTACTTGAGTTAATTACCTCATGAGTAGATATAATTTTTTTTAACCAAGATATAAACTTTCTTACATTTGTGCAGGCGAGAATCCTAGACAGTGCTGAAGATTTGGACTGGGACAGAATCGCATAAAACATTTTTTATCTTATTTTTGGCTCTTAATACCATTACCACTAAGGAATTAAGCATTTACCGTCAGCATGACAAAACTTATTAGATGGTAAAAATTCCATTCTGAAATCATAATTCAAAAGTATAATACTCCATCTCTGCAATCACTTGACAGTATGGGTTGGCAAAATTGTAATTAATTTTTTTTAATTTAATTTTTTCATGGTATAAATCATTGCCAAACTCTCATGGTTGATTTGAGAATTTTTTTTTCAGCAAGTAGTAGTGATCTAGATGCATGAACTACTGCTTTCATTGTTCCATGTCTGCATGTAAAATACAGCTGCAATAGCAACAACTATCTGCCGACTGATCTCAAAATGAGCTAGAAATAAATTGGATGTCAAAATTTCTTTCATTTTCTTCAAAGAATTCCTGGCACTCTTTGATACACTGCCATTTTATGTCTTTTTAAAAAAAAATAAGTTATTTAGTTACAGCAGTAAATTATGCGTATTTTTATAAACATGTAGTAGTTTGCAAGCCCTGAAAATGCTTTTCATATTTTAACATTTTTCAGCGCCAAGATATCCTTAATCACTGGAGACCTAGCAAGGTCTGGAATTCTACCATTTTCATCAATCATATGACCTAAGTATTTTATTTTTTTCATGAACAGATTACATTTCTCTTCACTTAATTTTAACCAAAATCATAAATTTTTTTTAAACACTTTGTGAATATGTTCAAATATTTTACTTTTTGTTACAATATATTTGAAATATGCAATAGCAAAATTAAAATCTCCAAGCACCATATTTATAGATTTACGTACTGAATTCTTACATTTGTCGATAGGTTTTAATAGCGAGAGTTTTAGAATACTCATCACCACAGGTATCTGCAAATACACATCCAAAAAATCAAATTAAAAAAATACTTCTTACCGCTTAAACTGGGTACGAATACGTTTCTAAACAATTGTTCAATTCTGAGTTGGAATCTGCACATCTCTTTTCTTGTTTTAAAATTCTATTTATTTTTATAAAGTGGTTGTAGTCCAGTCAAAATGTGGCTGAACATCAAACAAATTGCTAACAAAGGTTTTTAACTTGGATATTGGGCATGAATAACCTCTCTTTCAGATAAAAAAAAGTTTACCAAAATTAGCCTTGTGGAAAGGGGTCAGCGGGCACCATCTTTAAAATCCAACTTAACAATATTAAAATTTCAAGACATAAAATTCCCGAAATTTCCTGACAAGTATGTCCATTATTCCTGACAAAAATAAACGTTTTTCCTGACAAAAACCCTTTATTAAATTAGAAATAAAAAAATATTTTTTGCATGAAAACCTACACATTTCTTGATGTTTTAAATTGTAATGACTGGTAGCTATATAGTAGATAGCACACAGTCTCTGGAATAGGAGTTGGATCAGTCTCAACTGCTTCATCTTTGCTGAGCGAAACTTTTGACCCAAGTGTAATTGCCTGATCCTTTCTTTTAAAAGTGTACTCGTGGACATTTTCTCCAACCATTGAAGCTATGATTGTCTCTCCTATGGAGTTTGCTCTGTCCACATTCACCTTTTTGTCTCCAGTTACTCCACTGGAAATGCTGTGAATGGACGGATCTTCTGTGAAAGGGTCATATGTCTGAAGAAACGCAAGGAGCTTCCATGTATCCATCACACTTCGCTCTTTTCTTGTTGAAGTAGCCCCCTGGTGCTGGTCACTAGTGCCATAATGAATGCCTGCTAGTTCTTGTATTGTAAACTTGATTTCAGCGCATGCTGGCAGTGATAGTGTCCAAACCCATTGTTGAATTTCGTCCATTCCTCTGCCATGAGTAAGACCTCCAGACGTCTTCATGCTTCTCATTAGCACCTGCTAAATAACCAGATCCGTCGACAAGCCAGCTCAGTAGCGATCACTCCCTCTAATGACATGGAATCCTTCAGAAAATTTCTGGTACACTTCAGGATGGCTTTTCGGCAGCCCCTCCATTTGCTGCAAGTACAAGTAGGCTGACTTTGCATATAGGATGTGTCCTGCTGCAGCGAATATTGGCAGCATTTTCCTTACAGCGTCAAGGTGCAATTCTCAATTCCCGGTGCGCTCTGCCTTGATAAACAATTGCAGGATCTTCACCATATCAAGGTAATGAATCCACAATTTTGCTGTTCGCTGATCAACCATCACATCCTTCACATGATTGATTCTCTGGGTAATCCTGGTCATAGATTGATGACAGAACATTATTCAATGTCTCAGTCCCATCAAGGAGACCTTTCAATAGCCTCTGAGCTTCCTTCAGGTCTTCATTTTGAGGAAATGACTCTTCTGCATCAGTGTTGGGTTGATCATCCTCAGTGACATGTAAAACTGCCAAATCATAGGCTTTCCCTAACAAAATAGCATTCAGAGCAGCATCAACTAAGAAGTGAGCACAAATTGCTCTTGCAATTGCTTTGCCACTTAGCATGTGCTTGACTGTGTTTTCAGCATACACAAGTTCAAAAAGTTCTTGCAATCTAAAACCTGTGATCAAATGACCAATTGACCCCAGAAAGCTCATCTGTGTATGGAGCCCACCAAGTCGTGAAACAAATGATTTCAGGTGACTGGAACTAGGCTGTGACTCGACTATCATAATTGCTTTGTACCAAAGTGGTTGATCGAATGTTAGAATTGGTGTAATGTTGTTTTTCCTGGCTAAATCACTAATGTAACATAACGTTGAGTACACGCAGGTTGGGTTACCAGGGTCCATGTCGATCATTGGTAAAAAAAACTGTGGCTGATTTCTCAGGATATGTTCCTTTGTGCACTTACTGCATAAGGCCTGACCATGCGGGTCTGGACGGATATGAAATTAGTGAAACCTCCCAAAGGATGTCAACATTAGCAGTGAAATCGACAACTTTCTTGGGCTGGAGCTCTTTAAATGTCACTGGTGGTTTGTTGGTGTGCTGTGAATCTAGGTACTTGATGTTGATCCTTCCAACCCTTATTATACCTTCTGAAAGGACCTGAATCCTTGGAACTGGTTTTGCTTTAACTTTCCCGGGCGTAAAAGATGATATGATGCCCATACCGTGGAATGTGTTGAATCCATCAATACTCCTTACATTATGGTCCACTTTATCAGCTACGAACTGCACAAATTCAGTTTCAACAGGGGGAGAGAGTTTCAGCACCATGAACAAGAGCAGCACTTTTTTCGAATTCCTGGACTTCCGAGTAGGATAAAGAGAAGCCATGCTTATTCAGAGTGTCAATTAAGAACCTCGATCCAAATTGGTCATGCATTTCCACTGCTAAACCAAACTGCAAAGGTACAAGAACTCTGGGTCTAGCAGCCTGCATTATCGCTTGATCAACTGATGCAAGTTTCAAATCATTGTCTTTGCCTGCAAATATCTTCCTGAGAAAGATCAACAATGTTTTTGGAACATATTCAAAAAGCTCATCCTATTCAAGATCATTCTTAGACGGGTAATATTCTGAACTTGTCTAGATACCTTCAATGTCATTCTTGATAAGCTTGATTGCCGTCTCTATGATTCTAATGGCCTCTGATTCTGAATTGTCTGTTGAGCAACTCTGCGCATAGAATTCATGGAGAATACATTTTGCTGTACTTAAGAATGTAACAACATTATGTTTCCCATTAATTTCAGTCACAATGATTTTGTCTTTGAAATGTTCTAACAATCGAGATTTTATGTATGAGAAACTGTATGGTTCAAAGCCAGTGTCCTCGAGAATTTTCTCCATTTTTTTAAAAAGATCGACAATGATGAGTTGCTCCTCGTCATTTTGCTGCAAATATTAAGCAACTTCCAGAAATGCCTGTTTTCTCTCTGAATCCTCTGGTGTACCAAGGTTTTGTTTCTTAGAAGAATCAGCAGAAGAGAATGCCTTAGGAATGTTTTTATTGGAATCAAAGTCTGCAAAACATGTTCTGTGATAACGTGCTTCTTTTGAAACAGGGTCAGCTACATAACCTATTCTACCTTTAACAGTGGATGCCCACCCATCATTTTTTCGGACTTTCTCACAAACTTTTAACACACTGTCCTTAAACTCAATAGTTTCTACATGGGAAACATCAACACCTTTTCTTTCTATCAGATTTTGCTCCAGAACCACAAAAAAGACAATGTTCCTTAAAGTTAAACACACACAAAGAGCAGCTTGCACAGAATAGCATTTCATCATGGGTGGACCTGTTTTTACGGTCAATTTCTATGTATTTGGGGTCAATCCAACGCTGTCTGCATTTCTTATGAAAACGTTGACCAATCTGAATTATGCTCTTCTCTCCACGTTGTTCAGAAGCTCTGTTAATGGAATCGATGCCCTTCTGGCTGACAATGAATGTTTCTTCATTACTGGACAGTTCATTGTTGCAAATAGCACACTTGTCAGCATCCATAATTATCGGTACTTCACTTTGGCCAACCTGAAATTAGAATATGACTAAATACTAAGCTCCTGCAAAAAGACAAAAATAAGGCATAAGAAGTTATAATTATATTTAACTTTATGAAAACTGTTGGTTTTATCGAATTTCACATTGCTACATTTGGTATTTTTGAAGATGAATTTACAGAAATTGAGTTGAATCGGCGGTAATCTTTAAAGATGGCGCCTGTTGACCCCTTTCCGCAAGGCTAATTTTGGTAAACTTTTTTTATCTGAAAGAGAGGTTATTCATGCCCAATATCCAAGTTAAAAACCTTTGTTAGCAATTTGTTTGAGGTTCAGCCAAAAAATCAGCTAGATTGACTGGACTATGAGGAAATAATTGAGCAGCAAATAAGAAGTCAGATAAGCATAGATAAAATGCAGCTTGGTTTTATGCCTGAGTGAAATACCACTGATGTTATATTTATCCTGAGACAAATGCAATAAAAGTATCTTGGTAAGAAGAAGAACCTGTATTTTTCTTTTGTGGTTTTCGAGAAAGCTTTTGACAGAGTGACAAGAGATGCTGTCCGGTGGGTGTTGCATAAATTAGAGGCAAGCGACTGGTTGGTAAATGTTGTTCAAGCAATGTACAGAAATGCTTAAAAGAAAAAGATTCCAATGCTCAGTTTGTAGTAAGAGAGTCAGATGCAACTCAATTTTCTGTGGTACTTGTAAGCATTGGGTACACAAGAAGTGCAGTGGAATTACAGGTAGGTTGAGAGAAAACAACTAGTTTGTGTGCAAGAAGTGTAAGACAACAGGGAAGAATGCGAACTCAGATATGGAGAAAATATATGTGGATGGCGAAGTGATTGAGGTTGTTTAGACTTTTTTTTACCTTGGTGATATAATTGGGGCACAGGGTGGAGCAGATGCTTGGGTGATCTCAAGTGTTAGGAGTGGATGGAGTAAGTTCAGGGAAGTGTTGCCATTACTAACCAGCAGAGCGTGACCACTGTCGACCAAGGGAAGAGTCTATCGTGCACGTGTACGGAATGTGATGATGTATGGAAGTGAAACCTGGCCAGTTGAGGACATGCGTTGCATGGAGAGAAATGATATGAGAATGATACGATGGATGTGTAACTCAACTCTTAAAGACAGGATCAGATTTGATGAGCTCAGAGGAAGATTAAATCTGAACAGTATAGGGAGATGTGTGCAGAACAGAAGACTTTGATATGGACACGTTGAAAGATTGAACAAGTTCTAACGATTGAGGTAGAAAAGTCAGTTCACATGGGGAAAGCCAAGGAAAAGATGGGAGGAAGTGATAAAGATGGACTTGAGAGAAAGAGGGATAAATAAAGACCTGGTCAGAGATTGGTTAGCTTGGAAGTCAATTACTAAAAGCCGTCCAACACATGCCTGTATGTAAAACGGACGTTAAACCGAATACGATGATGACACTAGTGTGTTCTTGACAGCATACTTTTTTATTATTACTTCCCAACTTACCTCCAACTTTTAGAATTAAAGTCACTTGAATAAAAACAGTTTTTCTCTTGTTTATAAATAATAATACTCCAAGTGAGTTGCTGCTGCTGATTCTTTTTATTATTTTGCCACTACAAATTACACCAACACATGTAAATAAAGAATTTACTTATACTTATATTTCGAGGACAGAAAATAATAATTTAAAATCTTCTCCGAGATAATGCTTACAGTTTATGAAAATTAGTTTTAAAGTGGACTTGAAATGATGGAGATTTAGCTATACAGATATCTAGTGAATATTGTATAAATATCAGTTTCAAATGGTGTGGCGATAAAAGCACTGGTCCCCATCACCACACTGGGTTGGCGTCAAGAAGGGCATCCGGCCTATAAAAATCTTAATTCAATGAAGGAAGTGACTTCCAAAGAACATCTGTCACATTTCCGGTTACATAGTTTAAATAATGACCTGGCCAGAGATAAAAAATTGACTTTGAAACTAACCTAAAAGCTGTATAATACATGCCAGCATGCAAAACGGACGTTAAACGGCATATGATGATAAAATTCATGGATTTCACATTAAATGATAATCTATAAACTTACCTTCAGTTTCATGTGTGTAACTGTTGGAGAATCATCGGGTTGACTGGCTGCTACAGTTTCATTTATCTCGACATAATTCTCCAACTAAAAAATAGAGAAAATAAAATCTTATTAAAAATAAATACAAATTTCGAAAACACTTTACGTTTTGAATACAATTACATTTTCAATCCGTATTATTCTACTTGATATTGAGAAAAATGAAAATTTGTTTTATAAATATATATTTTTTACATCATCAGAAATTAATTCTTTTTTATTTACATTTTACAACAATGTATCTTGTCTAATTAAAAATCTATTATATAAAAGAAAGTTGACTTTCTGTCTTTCTAGTTAGAACCCAGAAACCACTTAAAATACAGCATTTTCCTGACAAAAAAAACTTTATTAAATTAAATAAAAAAAACATTTTTTGCATGAAAACCCACACACGGCACACCCCAAACCAGCTTGACATTTTCTTGGTGTTTTAAATTGTAATGATAGGAGCTATATGCTTACATATTCTGATTCATTATGATCTCTAGCTGGTTATGGTAAAAAAAAACATACTGTAATATTAATTCACTTGGTGTCATTAGGGACCAAATTAGTGCTTGGGCGGTCAAAAATCAACATTTTTCTTTTTTAATTCAAGGAAAAATTTCTTACTTTCACTGTTACTGGGAAATGTTCAGAATGACCTCATCTTTCTTTCAAGCAGTTGTCAAAGTTTGCACATGAATGAGAGATAGAGAGGGCAGGTTAAAAGAAATAAATTGTTCCTAATTGATAAACCACTTCATTTATTGAGTAATTTTCAGTATGAAGGTGTCAGTAATTAAAAGAAAGAATCTATTTGTTTATAAATTCAGTAGATACATTTTTAATTATTTGTCTGTTCAAGTATGCTGTGTTGCATCCACGTTGATCTGCAAAAGAATACAATTACCATCGAGCTGGAAAAATGCTTTTCATCACTTTGTAAAATTTGTTCATCTGCTTAGTATTCAAAAATACTGATGATCAGTCTTATGCATCTCAATACATAGTGATTAGTCTTCTATGCACCATAAGTTGTTTAAATCTGTGATAAAATCAAGTTATCATCAATCACCTCAGCAAAAGCAATCTACTTAGTGACAAGCAATATGAATTTCATCCTGCAAGATCAACTGATGACATGCTGGTTGTGAATCACTCAACAGGGGCTTTGTTTCTAGGGCAATACCTTTGATAAGGCCTGGCACAAAGGGTTGGTTCACAAACTTATTATAAAATATCTGGCAACATCTTCTCAACCATCAAATTCTTTCTCTCTGATAGGTCTAGAAAAGTAAATGGTGATGGGCAGAAGTTTGAAATCAATGCTGGCATAACTCTACCTATATAAGAGTCAGATACATCCTAAGACAGAATACTGCTGCCACATTTGGGGAGGTGCCGCTCAGAGCACTCTTTCTTACCTTGACAAAGTACAAAATCGACTTCACAATCTAGTAAGGAATGATTTCTTTGTTCTCTATAACCTCTTTCTTACATACAAGTCTATCATTATTTCAATGGAAGGTGCTCAACTGAGCTCCAATCTCTGGTTCCTCCTTTTAAGACATTCACAGCAAGGACCCATCTTATTACCGCAACTGCAAAAAATTTTCCTTTCTTCTTCCATGTGCCTAATATCAAACAACATTTCCATGAACAGAGTTTCTTTCCAAGAACTTGCCATCTGTGGCCGGTTTTGTCGTTCTAGGATTGAATCTCAAATCTTTTTTAAAAGATATAAATAGTTCTTTCTGATTTTGAATTTGTTTTCAAAATGTCGTTTTCTGCTTCTCTGCTCTCTTTTTCCTTCATTCAATATTTCTTACATTTTCCCTCATTTCATCCAAAAATGGCCTTTTCTCACTTTCTCTACCGACTTAGTTTTTTTTGTTCATCTAATTTCATCATTCTTTCATTTTCCATCAACAAATAAGCTATTTGTTTCAAATATTTTCAGGTTATCATCTTCCCAAACAAAATCTTGTCTCATTCACAATTCTATTTGGTAAAACAATCGTTCCAAACATCACACATTCCTTTTCTTTAATAGAATATTTTTGCATTTAAAGATGGATTGAATCAAGACAAGCAAATAAGGAGGATTTTAGTCAATTCTGTTAATTTTGTTCTCTTGATAATTAAAAATGATTTCAAATTTCAATTATAATGTTTTTTAAACCTGTAAAAATGAACTTTCATGTACAAATTTAAAAATTGTGAAATCCATTTTTTCACAATTTAACAATAAATACATCAAGAGTAAAAAACAAAACAAAAGATTTAATGTTATTCATTTTTAATTTAGATATTTGACATTTAAAAAAAAATAGAATTTTATTTGTTATGTATCAGTTAATTCGTTTTCTGGGTCGAGAACTCCCAAATTTTCCATAAAATTCACTTAGAATATCTTTTTAAGCAACACTACCAGTCCGAAACATGTAAAAAATACTTCATTTCAGAAATATTGACAGAAATTAAGAAAGTACAATGAATTAATTTAAAAAAAAAACTATATTATCAAGTCATATTACTTCACAGCACATGATTTGGTCAACAGTGATATCGGGAACAACTATGGTTTCAAGCATATTTTACATTATAGTTTATCATCACATTTTGTCAGCAGAATAAGATCTGATATTAAAATAGAAAAAATAAACTTTTTCAATTTACAAATTATCTAATTTGCTTCTTGTCAATCTATAACAAAACATATCTATATTGAATTATTAATATCTCATTAAGTTGTTGGCATCCGTCTGTCTCAGGAGACAATGGAGTTCTGCGCCTCGGATTAGTCTGTTGCCAAATTGCAGTGTCTGCTGTGACTGTGCATGCCTATCTTAGATCAGCAGGCTCTGTTGCAGTTGCCACAGATGTAGGTGGCATCTGGTTCGGAGAACTGTTTCAGCTTTCTGTAATCTGTGCTCTCTCCTCTCCATCCACTGCTGGTCTATCCTTTCCTCAGTTCTCTTGGAGCATGTCTTCACAGCACTTCTCCAGCGACTGCAGTCTTAAGCCACGGACTTCCAGCCTGCTAAGTCGATGCCACCTGCTCTTATGTCTCACTTGCAAACAGACATTAAGTACATGTATATTATCTCACTGGAAATGTTATTTGCTTAGCATTCCCACCTGTTTTTTTTAAATTTTATTTTAGGTTATTCTTATTTAATAACAGTAGTCATAAAGAGTTCAGTAAATAGAGTTCAAAACTGTTTGAATTATACAAATATTCTCAGTGGTTCAAAAGTTATGAGAATTTAAAGCTCTGAAATTTGTGGTTCAAAATTGACATCATTATATAGAAAAATTACTTAAAATCACGGACCAATTCACAACAAAAAATTCATTAATTTCTTTGTTTCGAATGTTAGAGCAATTTTGATCAAACTTGGCATTCTTATGTAAAACTGTATGTTCTTTCTCACTCTGCACCCAAATTGTATGTATTTCTATGCTGTAATCAATTATTTAGAGAATAAGAGGTACAGCTATCAGCGTTTTTTTAAGAAATCATGTGACGCATACAAAGTATATATATATATATATATTACTAAACTAAAACTAGCATTAAAAGCTGATAATGTCTTTTTATTGGAACATCAGCAAAATTTCACACCTATCTCTTATTTGTGGGCCAATTTTTAAAACAATTATATGGATGGAAAGATAATAGAATTAACAATGAAGTTAATTTAATGTGCCCTTATAAATTAGATTTTTTTATACTCCAAGTTATAAATGAAAAAAAAATGCTAAAAACTGACGTACCAGAAAGGGAAACTGTTTTTTTCCCTTTTATATTTCATACCTTACATTCCGATTAAAATCCACAGGGTTAGATTTGATTGGATATTCTTGAGATTCCACAGGCTATTTAAACCTAGATGACTAGTTCTAGTGCCATGTAATGTGGGTTTTTATGCCCACTAGAACTGAAGATACGACCAATCAAAGTTAACTAAGAGTATTTAAAAATTCATAAGGTATATCGACGTACATCAAGTTTCATATAAATGATAGTTTCAGAATTATTTTTATGTACAATATGTAAATATTTGATAATTTTTAATGGTGCGTAAACTTCTTTAAAACCTTATGTTTGGTTGAATTCAAGTCGCTAGCTAAATAGCTAATGTTAACTTAATTTCACTCAGACACATAGCAAATTCGCATTCCCTTCTCAAAAATAGAAAACCTTTTCATATTGATAGCTAATTTCTTTTTGTGTTTTCATTTAATTAGACTACTCTGAGTTTGACCATTTAAAAAATAATTTCTGTTCAAGTTTTTCAAAGTTTATTGTGAAAAAATAATGGACCGACTGTTTTTTGTTGTTGTTTTATACAATCCTTCTAGACTGAGGCAGTTGAATGTTTTGTCCCAATCCAGAGTGCCTCTTTTTGGGGAGCTGGATTTTTTGACATTAAAAATGACCTTGTGTCTAACTCTGCCCTTGTGGTGAGGCAAGTAAATAGCGATTCTTACTACACGTGTCATACACGCCAGATAAAGTCTATGATGTGTTTCTATTATCTTGCTATTTAAAATTACTCACTTGCTAGAATTTAAATAATTATTTTTAAAAACTGATGAATTATGAATTCAAGATAGAATTGTACTTTTTTCATGAAACTGGAGATATATAAAAAACAAGACGCTTCTTTACCTTCTTTTTAATATCGGAAAACGTTTTTACGATTTAAAAAAAAAAAAGAACGTCTTTTGTTTACATAAAAAACTATTTGTACTTTTAATTTATATCATTTTTTTTTTTTTTTTTAATATCTATCGGTTTGTTTTTCTATACAATGTTTTTTTATTTTTATTTTGTTTACAAAGTTAGCGATTAGAAAAATAGTAGACTACGAATTAAAAGTCAGATAAAATAAAAATAAATTTTTATTATACTTTTAATTCTCAGTCCCTATCTACTTGCCTCCCTACCAGGGCAGTGTTAGATACAAGATACAAGGTCAGATTTTGATGTGGGAAAATCCAGCTCCTCAAAAAGAAGTACTCTCAATTGGGACAAAAACTTTAATTTCCTCGGTCTAGAAGGATTTCTTCCCTGACCCAGGACAGAATAAAATAAGTGTAGTATTATAACAGATATTACATTTTTATCTTAGCTAAAAGGCTAAATGTAAAAAATAAAAATAAAAAAAAAGCATTGCATTTCTTTTTTATTATCATGAAAAAACAAAACCAAATAAAAAGAACCTTGTAAATTGGAAAAATTGCTCATTTTGGACATAATTTTTTTTCTTATGGTGTACAGTAAAAATGGCACAAGTGAATAATCAATAAAAAATGTCACAAAGCAACATAGAAAAGGGACAAACATAATAAATACCTGTCATGTGTGGAAGATGAATTAGTTCAGTTGTCAGTGGTTCAATTATTGAATAGAGGCCAGAACTAGAAATATGTGTTATTAGAAATTATATATTACTAGTTGTCGGCTATGTAAGTAAGAGACAAGTATAATCCTGTGTAGAAAGATGATCACCCACTTTCAGACCAGATAGCGTTTGAATGACGTGTAACAGTTTTAGTTAACTATAAGATGTAACCATGTTCTTGTTTTTTGGGAGGGGGGGGGGCTGTTGCCACTCTGACTTAGGGCCTGGGTGGCAGTGTTAGGGTTACTAAATTTTATCGAATCTTATTTTTCTTTACTTATATTATGGCGGATCTTACAGTGAAAAACTGAAACTAACATGCTGCAATCTTGTTGAAAGAAACATTTTAGTGCAGTATAATGCTTTAAAAAATGGTTTTGTTCTTTAGTTACACAATTTCTTTAAAACAGATAATAATAGTGTGGTTACTGTTATACAGACACTATGTAGTGACGAAAAAGAAATTAAAGTTGTATAGAAATACCTAACAATCTGTATGATACAATGTGCCGGTTTTAAAAACTTTGAAATTTACACATTTAATTTATAATTCACGACTTACAGTAAAGAGATACATCAAATCTGACCACATAAACAGAAAGAGCACATACTTTTACATAAGAGTACCAAGTTTCATAAGAATAGTTTAAAAATAAATAAATGGTGGCGAAATTATTGAATATCTTAAAATGATGAGGTCCGTATTTTGGCTAACTTTTTTTTTTAAAGGATTATTAAAGAAAACTGTCCAATGAAAAATACAAATTTCGGCACTTTAAATTCTTATAACTTTTGAACCACTGATGGTATTTGCATCATTCAAACGGTTTTGAGCTTCTTTTACACAGCTCTATTCACCCAAGTTGATAAAATAACAATTAGTTAAAAAGAAAAAAAAATCAACTTGTAATGCTACTAAAACTTTGTGGACATTGCTTATTATTAGTATTCCCAGTCCATCAGCTGTTATCGTGTAACATTGACAAATTCGCAAAAGAATAGAAATAAAGAAAGCAAGGATCGAGCAAGAAACTAGACTCCGGGAAATTGAAGACAGAAGACAGAGACGGAACGAATTTGACCTTGATAAGCAAGTCAGACTCGTACCAGCATTCAATGAGACTGATGTAGACAAATATTTCCATCATTTTGAGAAAAAAATCGCCTCAAGCCTAGGTTGGCCGTTCGAAGCGTGGACCTTGCTACTACAGACAGTACTAAAAAGCGAGGCACTAAAAATATATGCTCCTCGCTCAGTTATGGATTGCGCTAACATTGTAAAGGCAGCCATCCTTAGAAGTTACAAAATGATTCCCGAGACATACAGGCAAAAGTTTTTAAAAAATGATAGGCAGACATTTGTGGAATTTTTTTGCCAGAAGGAAACATATTTTGACAGGTGGAGATCAGCTAAACGTGTGGGATTGGACCATGACAAGCTAAGACAGTTGGTGTTAATTGAAGAATTAAAATTCTTTTTTTTTTTTACTTTGATACACCCCAAACAAGGAACATTGTCACTGAGATGTAAAGGGCTACTGTGAGTTAAGGGCCATACCTACAGTGGTATCTTAAGTGGAGAGTTTTGCAGCAAGATGTTTGTTCACATTACATTTAAATTTCTGCATGTTGGTACAGTCAGGGAAACAGGAAGCAGGGAGAGGATTCCAAAGGCAAGCAGTTTGAGGAAAGAAGCTATTAGAGTAGAAAGCCTTTCGGCATCTGGGGATCTCTATAGTGAAGGAGTGAATTTTCCTGATTGTCAGGTCGGGCGGTGGTATTTATGTCGAGGGGATACAAGTGCATCGGAGCACATTCCATTAAAATATTTGTAAAACAAGAACAGGGATGGAACATTGTGGCGATGGAAGAGGGGCTGGAGTTTGGTAGATAGTGTGGAACCTATTAGATTAGAGGCTCTTTTTTGGACCCTGTCTAAGAGGGAGAGGCTAGTGGTTGGTGCACTAGCCCAGATGTGACAATACTCCATGCATGCATGAATGGTGGCTTTGACAGGTGTTATTAGTTTTCTCACATGGTAGAGGGAGCTCACCATCTTTGCAGCAGCCTTTACAATGTCTTTTATGTATTTGTTCCAATTCATGTTACCTGCGAATGTTAGGCTAAGGAGTTTGAATGATAGACTCTCAGGTAGGGTGCTATCAGCCATGATAATCAGTGGTTGAAAAGGTTTCTTATAATTGTTAAGGAAAGGAGTTTTGTCTTAGTAACATTAAATATTACCATCTATTTATGCCCCAACTCCACTACAGATAGGAGTTTCATTTTCTAAGGATTTTGCCCACATGTCGAGAATAGAGTGTGGTGTCATCAGCAAATATACCCATCTTGGACACAATTGCATCAAAGAGGTCATTTATGAAAATCGGGAATAATAAAAGTCTAAGGATCGACCCCTAGGGCACACCTGCATTAATGTCATGTTTAAATGTACAGCCATTGAGGAAAACCTGGATCTTTCTTTTGGCTAAGAAGGAGCTGATTATATTAAATATATATATTAGTAATACCGTAAAAATTAATTTTCATGAAAAGACCTTCATGCTAGACCCTGTCAAAGGCTTTTGATATATCAAGCACCATCGTCCTAGCTTCACCTGCCTTGACAAGTGTATGCATTCAGAGATGACCGTTAGGATATCTGTAGTAGAATGTGCTTGCCTAAATCCACACTGTTGGTCAGAAACAAGTTTAGCATTAACGAGTTGGTGAACTATTGCTAGATTGAATAACAATTTAAAGATTTTAGTGAAGACTGATGAGGAGATAATTTTGAGTCAGTTCTGTCACCAGAATTCTTGAACTCTGGTACCACAGAGGCAATTTTCCAGCTGTCAGGGAAGCAAGATTCAGCAAGGCATTTGTTGTAGAGTTTGGAGAGGATAGGAGCCAGCCCAGCAGAGTATTTCTTTATGACTAGAGCAGAGATAAGATCAGGTGCACATGCTTTGGAGATGTCATGGTTTTTTATGATATTGCGGACATGGGAAGGGGTGATGATCAGATCATCAAGTGTAGATTCTGACTGTAATGAGAAATTTGGGAGGGAGTGGTTTGCATAGGTCGAATTGAACCATTGGGGAGAGTGGGGCTTGTTATAGAATTTCCGTGTGAGGACATGTGCTTCTCTGACTGCTTTGACCCATTCAGTTACCTCATTTGTGCACACTGTTCAGCAGGGAGAGAAAAGATTTTACTCCATAGGGGGTCTCTAATGTAATCTCTGAAGAATTCCCAATCAGCCCATTTGTACTATCTTGTCGTTTTGAGCAACAGCTAATCAGCTTGTGGTCAAAGGTTTAGGATGATATCAACCATCATCACAAGGTGATGAACATATATGAGTAGGCTATGGGTATCCGTCACACAAGCCTAAGAAAGAGTAGTCAAGAATAGATTGCGAAGTGAGATTTGCTGATCCTCACGATCTGGGAGATGGGTTGGGAAAGAGACAGTTTATGAAAGGGAATGCGCAACAGAGAAACTGTGTGTTCTCTTACCAGCTGCGTCTGTATCGCTAGAGAAACCAAGCCAATTACTATGGTGAACATTAAAATCCCCAAATACATGGATTTGGGCGCTCGGATCTAAAGAAAGTGCTGCATCTATACTATCAGAAACAGAGTCGAGCAAAGTACAGTTTTGGGTCAAAGGAGAACGGTAGAGGAAATATAAGTAACTAACGCTGTGTTGTAAGGTTAATCTAAAGCACATATAAACCAGATCATCTGATACTAGACTTGGGGAAGGTGTTATGAATATAAATGACCCTAAGATGTTCCTTAATGAGACAAATTGACACGGCGTATGATATGGCCATGCTCGCAGATGAATATGCGCTGACGCATAAGGGAAGTAAAAATAAGCCAAACAACCTATTTGGAAAAAGAAGCTGCATAAACCTCCCCGTATGATAGCTAGAGCTTGTCTGAACATTAGATCAGGTCAAACAAATTACCCCAACCGACCGGCCAATCCGAGAAACAAACTCCATTCTCCCATCTATCGACAAGCGAAGAGATGGAAAACAATGTGTTACTACTGTAGTAAAGTAGGACACATAGCGGCAAACTGCCTAGCAAGAAAAAGCACGGACAGTGGAAATGCGTCTATCTCTTTAGGAAAAAAATGCGTGAAAGAAAACAAGGAGGGAGTTAAGAAGGAATATGAACCATTTGTATCGAACGCTTCTGTACATACTATGTATGACCTCACAAGGAAAACCAGAATTAAAATACTGAGAGACACTGGAGTGACCCAGTCTCTGATATTGGAAAAATACATGCTGCGTGGAGCGAATACTGTCATGGGCAAAATTGTGGTAATCCAAGGAGATGGGAAGAATTTTGTTAGTGTTCCACTCCATAGAATGCCCCTCTAGTCTGATATAGTACACAGTACTATAGAGATCGGAGTGGTCAACGATCTGCCTATGAGAAGCATATCAATGTTATTCGGCAATGACTTAGTCGGGAAGAAAGTGGCACCTGGTGGCAGAGCAGAGCGTCTCAGAGGATACTGAGGCGATGGAAGAAAGGGACCCATCGTGCTTGGTGTCCCAGGCAAAGGCTAAAGAAAAAGCCTAAGAAATATGCACCCAGATAAGAGGAACAAAGTAATTGACCTTTCCCACGCATGTTTAGGTCACAAAGTGGAATCAAACTCTACACTCTGAGAGACCCCCAAGACAGAATCCCGATAGTAGGGAAAAAGTGGTCTGTAAGATTCCGATTTAATGGACGTCAGTTGCCCATGAGCAGAGAAGATAGTGAAATCGTCCTGCTTTTCAGAGAAGCGTTAAACGAAGAACAGTTGGACAAAGTGGCATCCGGGTACTTTGTCAAAAATGGAATTTTACTGAGGAAGTGGAGACTCCCACCCCAACTATAGAGAACTGTTAACCATGCACCAGTCGGTCCTACCAAAAGGATATAGAAATGAGGTACTGATAACAGCCCATGAGACACTTATGGAAGGCCATTTGGGTATCCGCAAAACACATGACCGGATCACTAAACACCTTTATTGGGATCTGTAGAGATGTGTTGAGTCACTGTAGGACTTGCCACACATACAAAATGGTGGGCGAGCCAAAGCAGTAAATCCCTACTTCCCCCGATTCCCACTTTCGAATCCTGGTCCACTTCCAGAACCAAACATGGGAACAGACACATATTGACTATCATGTATGCATCGACCCGATTTCCTGAAGCAATACCCTTCAGTAATGTATCTGACGGGTAAGTCGCAAAAGCCTTGATCACTTTCTCCATGGTCGGACTGCCGAAGGTAGCGTAATCGGACCAGGGATTAAACTTCATGTCCAGGACATCTTAGCAAGCCATGAGTATTACGACCGTTAAATATCATTCGCAGTCCCAGGGACTACTCGAACGCTTCCATTCAACTTTGAAGACCATGGTTCAGACATACTGTTTCGACCATCAAAACGACTGGGACAAAGGTATCCCGTTCTTGATGTTTGCAGCACGAGATGCTACCCAGAAATCGTTGGGATTTAGCATGTTTTAGCTAGTTTTTGGTAATTCGATGCATGATTCACTCTCCCTGCTGAAAAACAAATGGCTGCAAGAAAGTCAAAGATGAGTCACTACTAGATTATGTATCTCGCTTTCGAACCCATGTTAGATACTGCTGACCTTAGCGGGTGTGTACCCAGGTTTCAATCGCTGCTGGTTTTTCCCTCTGCTGTTGAAAAATAAACCAGCGGACACCAGATTTGTTTTTAAGAGGTTTTATGTAAAACAGGACAATCACAGAAACTACAATTAGTGTGTACGAAAAAGATACCATTTCACTTTTAGACACCTGTGCAGAAGTGACCTATTTGGGATATATCATTGGTTAAACTCCAAAGCATCCTAGACATCCCAGCCTCAACTAATGTTATTAGTATAAGACGATTCCTTGGCATGGCGGGCTTTTACAGAAAGTTTTGTAGTAACTTTCCTGAGATTGTGTCACCTTTCACCCAACTGCTGACTAAAGAGTCTGAATTTACTTGGATCCCTTCTTGCCAGAACTCCTTCAAGTAGATCAGATTGCTGTGTAAAAATCTCCCGACTTTTTGTAACCCTTATGTCTAGCAGTCGATGCCAATGATCATGGCATCGGTTCTGTTCTACTTCAGGTCGATTCGATTGGTATCGAACAGCCTGTCAGTTATTTCTCCTAGAAATTTTATTTGTGTCAGAGGAATTACATAACCGTGGAGAAAGAAACCTTAGCCCTAGTCCTTAGCTTGCAACACTTTGACGTATATATATCATAGTCGAGCCAACCTACAATCGTGTATACTGACCACAACCCTCATATCTTGCTACATCTAATGAAGAGTAAGAATAGGAGGTTACTGAATTGGAGTCTGGTTCTGTAAGAATACAATTTGGACATTCGACATATCCGAAGCACTGACGTGTGCCTTATCCAACATCTAATACGATAAAAACTGTAGCAAACATAGAGCATAATATGACTAATAAACTAGTAGACCCCAACTGCAGTCTGTTAAAGAAAATGAGGTGTAACTTACAGAATGTGGGTAGGTGGCACAAAAAGTACTCCACAAGAAGGTATAAAAGTTCAACAATCAGATAAACACAATATTCCTTAAGTAAGAGAGTCAATATGTGTAAGAAAATAGGTCCGGCAAGTATCAAACTGGGGATCTGAATTAAGGGTTGGCGCTATAGTATCCTAAAGTCGGGTAATAAAAGTGTAATCTCCGGTGGATGGACAAAAGTGTCACTGACAGATAAAGGCTTCTGATGGTCAGAAGTTTAAAATCCGATTGTTCTCGGTAACGATAAGATATCAAATATAGAAGAAGAATGTCTTCAAGATATGTCACAGTTTATGAATAGGTAAATAAGTTAGCGATAGGACTTGCTTTATTTTATTTCATTTTGTTTTCATGGTTTTAATTTATTAAATGAGCTTCACATAAAGTTTTTTTTAAGTACATTTTGGAATAAAGAAAAATATCTCCCTTTAAAAATAGAAGTGCCAACAATTTTATTAAAATAATTCTGTCCGTAAACCATTTTGAATTATGTTACAAATTTCGCACATTTAAATTTTTTAAAATTAAATAGCTTAGCTTTTCATAACATCTATATTTTAATATAGATCAAGCTTTTTTAAAAGCACAGTTGTATAATACAAAAAAGTCAAAGTCCGTCGGCATCCACCACCATTTATTTTACTGTGGCGAATATTCATTTAAAGATATACTATTTTTTCAAAATAAAATTTATATAAAATTCTTTTAAAAAAGTTCAGATATTTTTCTTTTACTAATTTAATGTTTTTAAAATCTTTTCGCACAAACTCGTTCTTAATATTATGCATAGAGTGTGGATAAGAAAATGTAATAAAAAATCCACTCGCAACTGACTGCACTCACACTACAGTTCTGGTGCGTTCTGACATTTTTGTTTACATTATAAAATAACTCGTAATTTTTAAGTTCGTTTTTTTCACCAAATTGAGTGTTTCGCAAACAAGCCCGACATTAAAATTTCACATAATTCTGAGACTTTCTTCTATTAATAAGAAGTTGCTCTTTCTTTGCTTATCTTATAATTTTTAAAGGAACTTCTGTCAACTTTACTTGGTCGTGTTTCCACTTCAATGGTCAGAGAAGAAAAGTACAACTTTCTGGTTGTAGTTTAAGATATCTTCTGATTGGTTGTGCAATTTCAAGAATATTCATAAAAATTGGCTGCTTTGATTTTCAAAAACAGACTTACATGTAAAATTTTAGTTTTAAAAAAAAATTCATGCTTGCCATTTTTGGGCTTTTTAAGTTAATACTGTTTTAACTCGCTGTAAAAATAATTCAATGGATAAAAACACATACAAATTACATATTCAGAAAGATTATTTCTAACTATATACATATTTTAAAAATTGGCCACACAATAAGTGAGAAATTGCGAGCTGAACAGATTAAGGTGCAAATTGGTCAATGTTGCATGATAACAGGTGAAGGGCTGGGAATGCTAATCTACTTGATTTATACTTACTAAAGATTTGGGATTATCCGCGTGTTTTTCTTCCTTCGAAAGATCATCATATTTCTTTATTAACAATGATGATCTAGTCTCAGGTGATGATCTAGTGTCAGACATTTTTATACTGCAAAAAAATAAATAAATAAATAAAAAATATTAATACGGTCGGGGTTGAATTTCAATGTTAAAGAAAAAATCTGCAGAATCATCCAAACTAACATCTGGAAAGAGCAGTTCAAAACTTCCTTTAAGCTGAACTGCATGCAAGGTTTTTATGTCTAACAATGGTTTGATTTGTAAACAAAAAAGATAGTAACAATATTAGCTGATTTAGGAGTGCTTTGAAAATGGATTTGTTAAAAATTCAAGAACAAGTTGAAATTATTTTAATTAAAACGAAGAAATACAACTGTTTTTATATCAACAATAATTTAATTAAAATTTTTAAAAATCATTGACAATTATTTCATTTATTTTCAAAATAGAGTCACAACATTTTTTAAATATTAAAAAGGAATGTATATTATTTAAAATATCCAGCTATAGGCAAATAAAATAAATCTTAAGTTGCTTGAAGAAAACTGATAAAGAAAAGTATTACCTACTTTCAATTTTTTGATGAAAAGAGAAATTAGTTAAAAATAAAAAAAATAGTTCCAGAAATTCAATGAAACATTATGTGTAACTAATCTTCTTTTATATCTGGAACAATAAGCAACATGTTTACCAATTTAGGCTGTCGGCTTGAGAGCTGAATCCATCTCTTCATAACTGAATGAATATTGAATTATAGATGGCCAACAAAAAGAAAGGAACACTACACAACATGAAAAACATTTGAATGTGTTGTTGGGTTTTGTTGCTGCACTGCAGTCATGTTGTAAGACTTCACATTTGCTTTTAGCTTTCTTCATTTATAAAATGAAATCAAGTATAACAATGGTCAAAAAAAATATCAAATTCCTAATTTATATTGCATCATATTTTCGTAAGTTACTAATATTATTGTTTGATACTAATGTAGGGCAAGATAAGAATGCAGCTAATTGTAATTATCTTAAAACCATGTTAACAAAACATGGCATTTCATTGGAAAGGCTTTTTTATGATTGTATTAAAAAAAAAAAATTAAATATTTATGTATTAAAATGATGGATATAGACAGTATTAACATGCAGAGTTACAATCAGCAATGTGCAACCTAAATATTTATGATTGTTCTGTTGTAAAATAATAGAAAAAAGAATATCATAGAATCATCAAAACAATAAAATAAATCTTGGCCTTAAATTTACAACAGCCCACCAACATACCCACATATTTTATTACCAAACTTTTGTTTTAATTCTTTTGATGGAATAATATTGATTAAGCACCATTCTGAAAAGGCATTTATAAACTGAATATATGGATTAACACTGGTTGAGATATACTGTATTGATGGATTAGTCATTTGAAAAGTTTTGTTATTTACCTCTTGGAGAGAAGGTCATCTTTAGACTTTGTTGGAGAATGACGGTGTTAAAATAAAAACACCGGTTTCTGGTTAACCATGTAACAAGCTTTTTTGTCAGCCAGCTTATTAACCCCTTTCCTTCCCTATTGGGCTCTTGAAGGGCTTATTTTTTTTTTTTATTATTATGCCTTCTACAAATTCACACAAAAAACACCTATTTCCTATAGTAACATCAGAGGTCTCAGGTCAAACTTTCCCGATGTTCAGTCTCTTCTCTTGAGCAAATCTCCCTACATACTTGCTCTTTGTGAGACTAATTAGAATGCTTGTATTGATAGCCATGATCTACATGTTGGTGGTTATTAGCCTTTTGTCCACACATTTGCAGGGTCTTCCCATTTTTCTTCGCAAGGATCTCCCCATTACACATGTCTCTGAACTTGAATCTCATGGGTGTCCTTTTATCTGTCTGAGGTTGTCTTTGCTAAACTCCACTTCCAATTTGTTCTTTTTGTACTGTTCTACTTCTGACAATGACTTCTGTTGTTGATGCTGTATCCAGCAGTATTGATGATGCGTTGCAAATTCATCCATCAAGCTCCATCTTTGTTTTTGGTGACTTCAATGCTCTTGATTCTGTCATTATAACTCTAAAGATGGTTGCTGACGATGTCTCTTCATTCTCTTTTCCTATCAATGCTGGTGTTCCTCAGCGCTCTATTCTAGGCCCAACACTGTTTCTTCTCTATATAAATGATTTTCCAGAGAATATTATTCAGAAAATTAACATCTATACTGATGATACTACTTTCTATTCTGGTGTTGCTTCTCGCCCATCTCCTTCGGATCAGTTGAAATATGCAGCTGATCTAGAAGTTGACCTGGGTTCAGTTGTGGATTGGGGTATGAAATGGCTTGTTTCGTTTAAACCGTGTTAAATTATGCTCATGAGATTCTCATGGATGGCTCTGCTCTTGAGAAATCGACTGAAACTTCTGGGTTTTTCTTTCTCATCAAATATTTCTTAGAGTTCATACATTAGATCCATTGCTCCTTCTGCTTCTCATAAAGTCGGTTCTCTTTATCGCTCCAAACACTTTCTCACACCTGAGGTTATTATCTATCTCTACAAATCTACTATCAGACCACGTATGAAGTACTGTTGTCATATTTGGGCTGGTGAATCTCTGTCCATTTGAGGGTACTTGATAAGGTGCAGAAACGTATCTGTAATTTGATTGGTCCCACCCTTTCTTCTTCTCTGCACTCTCTCTCTCTCTCTCTCAAAGATGAGATGTTACTAGTCTCAGTGTTTTTATAAATACTATTATGGCATGTGTTCTTCAGAATTGTGTGATCTATTCCCTGCTTCTTTTGTTCCAGCTCGTTTGACTTGTTGGTCTTGTGGAACTCTCTTCCTGCTGATTATTTTCCTCCTACCTATAGGCTTGGTCTTTTCAAGACTATGGCCAATAGGCATCTCCTGTCTTTGCGCTAATCATATTTCGTTCTTGTTAGCTCCTTAGATCAAGTGGCTTAATGCCTTGTCTTGAACGATTTCCATAAAAAAAAAAAATTTTTTTAATGGTATCTTTGGTTTCTTTTATAGGAATTGGCAGTGATTTTTTTTACTACTACTACTAGTCACTGATGTAAGGGAAGTAACTCCGTTTAACTAAGATTCATCATTTTTTTGCAGAAGAGAATTTGGAACACGGAAATCAACGCAACTTAGAGGAATTGTACTTTTTATTAAAAAGATGCAACGATAGTGACAGAGGAATTGTAATTTTTATTAAACAAAACTCGACGACTGTTTTTTTTTTATGTAACAAAGTTTATAAGATTAATAATAAAAAAAATGTTATGGTCTTTAACATTAAGAAGAGAATGAAAATTCAACGATAGTTGCAAAGGAATTGGAATTTTTATTACTTTTATTCTTTTGTTTTTAAATGTTAAAGACCTTAACATTTTAATAAAAAATTCCAATTCCGGGCATTTTCAAGTGTAGTTAACAGAACAGAAAAGGGGTGAAAAAAACAACAAATGTACAACAAATAAATGTTACCAAAGCCAAGATAAGTTACTCTTCTACCTACCTGAATAAGTTTATTTGTGTTTTAACTAATTTTTAAGAATTTTTTTTTTGATAAAAACAGTGTCCACTGTCCACTAGTGTTCAGTTAGAACGAAAAAAAAAAGATGGCGTCGATAAGCAATGCACGTGGACCACTGATACTCGCTCAAAAATCGAAAATTAAACGAAATACTAGTAGAAACACATCCAATAAATGTCACCAATCGTGCGAAAATGTAATGTTCTAACAGTATTTTGTTTAATTTTCGATTTTTGAGTGATCATCAGGGGCCATGGGGTATATGTGCATTGCTTATCGATGCCATCTTCTTTTTCGTTCTAACTAAACACTAGTGGACAGTATGTTTGTTTTTACAAAAAAAAACCGCTTTAAAATAAGTTGAAACACGAACAAACTTATCTAGGTAAGTTGTTGTTGGCATCTGTCTGTCTCAGGAGACAATCGACTTTTGCACCTCAGATTTGTCCGTTGCCGAATTGCAGCGTCGGCTGTGACTGTGCAAGCCTATCCTGACAATGACAGTTTTGTCGGGCATTTATAACGACAGCTAACAGAACGAAAAAAGGGTGAAAAACCAAAACGGCAACAAAGGCAAAATAAGTTACTCTTCTACCTACCTGGGTAAGTTTATTTGTATTTTAACTTATTTTAAAGCGTTTTTTTAGTTGGATTTAAAACTAGTGTCGGGGCAGCATGTTAAAATTGAAAATACAAAATGAAGCCATTTGATCACGTGACGTCTCGACACGAGTTTTAAATAGAACTAAAACACGCTTTAAGTTAAAACAAAATAAACTTATCCAGGTAGGTAGAAGAGTAACTTATTTTGCCTTTGATAACATTTATTTGTTGCCTATTTGTTGTTTTTTTTCACCCCTTTTTCCTTTCGTCTATCTCAACAATTACGCCATTACCTAGTAATTTTGTAGGGTTTTCTAATAATTGCTTCGAGCAAACATCCTAAAGTATCAGTACCATCAAATCGCTGTCTTTTTTGTTACTTTAATAAACTGTTTTTTTAAAAAAAAATGAGTATTTGTAAAAAGAAAAACTACATTTCCGATTCATTTGAGTATTTGTAAACAAAAACAAAAAACGGTATTTCTGCAGTTTACGGACTCAACTGTGTTGCGTAGCACTTTTCCCGGCCGCCAGCGCCAAATGGCTCAACTGACTCAATCGCAGTCATTTAAAAATAAAGAATAGTCTTCAATATTAACGATAAGCATATAATTGTCATTTTATTGCCCCCCCCCCCGAATATAATTTTTTTAGTATCTTTTATGTTATACTTACTCTTTTGCACTTTAAGGACAGCACTGATATAATAACGTTATTATTTAGAAACCCATTATAAATTTAAAAAAACAAAACACCCATTATAAATAATAAAAAAAACAATATTTCATACATATATATATGTGAAATATTGTTGTTTTTTTTAATTTATAATGAGTGTTTTGTTTTTTTAATTTATAATGGGTTTCTAAATAATAACGTTATTATATCAGCGCTGTCCTTAAAGTGCAAAAGATTAAGTATAACATAAAAGGTACTTTAAAAAATTATATTGGGGGGGGGGGGCAATAAAATGACAATTATATGCTTATTTTTAAATGACTACGATTGAGTCACTTGAGCCATTTGGCGGTGGCGGCGGATGGGTGGCACTTTTACCCCAGCCCAGGCCGTCCACCGCTGCCCAGCCCCCGGCGCCAGCATTTTGGCTCACGTGACTCAATCGTAGTCACTTATGAACAGAATAGTCTTCCGTATTAACAATTAGCATGTATCCCACCCCCAACACATTTTTTTTGTTTATTAATTATTTACCTTACGAAATAGAATGAAGATTGATGGATGTTTTGTCCACCGCCGCCCAGCCCCAGCATTTTGGCTCACGTGACTCAATTGTAGTCACTCATGAACAGAATAGTCTTCCGTATTAACAATTAACATGTATCCCCCCCCAATACATTTTTTTTGTTTATTAATTATTTACCTTACGAAATAGAATGAAGATTGATGTATTTTTGCCCACCACCGCACAGCCCGGCGCCAGCATTTTGGCTCACGTGACTAAATCGTAGTCACTTATGAACACGGAAGACTATTCTGTTCATGACTACGATTGAGTCACGTGAGCCAAAATGCTGGCGCCGGGCGGCATGGGCTGGGGGTAAAAGTGCTGCCGGCGGCGGGTGGAAAAGTAGAAAAATAAACCGAAAAAAAAATGTATTCGAGGCGGGGGAGGGAGACAATTATCTTTAATATTGAAGACTATTCTTTATTTTTAAATGACTGCGATTGAGTCACTTGCGCCATTTGTCGCTGGCGGCCGGGAAAAGTGCTGCCGACTGTGTTGAAATAATAACAATAACATTATTTAGAAATACATCGGATGAGGGGTTTTGTTAACTATTCTGTACTTTTACCTAACAATTTAATAAATTAAAAAGACGTAAATGCAATTAAAATCGTTTAATTTTTATATGTGAATTAGAATGTGGAACACTTTCTGAAATGTTATTTCATCCCGGTCCCTAAACTGCATAAGTACCGATAATTGTACACAGAAAAGAGAGAGAGAAAAATTGGTCAGTAAAAACATTGAGAAAAACGGGTGGTGGAGTATTACGAACAACCGTAATTTCATCATTATTTCACGGTGAAACAATACTGTTTTCTTTGGTGAGAAACGCAAATAATGCATATGCAACGTTTGCTGGTGCTTATACAGAGAAGCGTCCGTATTAAATTATTAATACCAGAAAAAAACAGTATTATATACTTACGCAGCAGATTTAAATGAGTAGGGAAAATGATCGGGTAGAATTTTCATTAAAAATAAAAATCAGTTTCATCGTATTTTGGTGAATGCCATTAATTTATTACTTGTTAATATGACAAACAGGGTTATCCCCCGCCTGAATCAATGGCTGAACAGTGAACCTGATTAAACGATATAACGGATTTTAATTTTTTAATTACAATTTTACTCGATAGTTTTTGCTAATTTTTGGTGTACAAACCTATTTTTGCTTGATACATAAGTATTTCAAAGTTTTCCGGTTAATTTAATTGGAACTGCGATTTTCATATGTACGCTTCTCTGTACAAGCACCCGTTTGCTTATAAAACACTGACCAAGAAATATTTATTCTCGGCGCCAATTTGGCAGTTTTAATTAATTTTGACATCTGCCAATTTGAAAGTAATTTCTTACAAGAATTAAAATTTATGGTAAAAATACAGAAGAGTTTCGAGTACATTCAGATACAAACAAAAGATTACATAAACCAGACAATGTTTTGAAACAACCATTTCTGATTATTTTGTGTCTGCAATCTTAATTTATAAAGCCTGATGGGTAAACACAATAATAAATAATCTTTTATTAAAGATTACGAATTAACGTTAAAACTTTTAACGGTTAAAAGCAAATATTTTGCTCTGAAAATAAAAAGTAAAATAAACCGAATGCAAAACCATTTAAAATACCGAAAAAATTGCTTATTTTTACCTTGAATTACAAACTTCGTATGGTGAGTTATTTGAATTTTAAAATGTACCGCTGAACTCTCCTTAAAAAGGAGATCAAAACAGACAGTGTTGCCAACTGAGATTTTCAAAACCCGCTAGATTGAGAAAGCAAAATCGCCAGAAAATCGCTAGATTTTTAACTTTTCGTCATTATTGGCAACTGAGACTTTCAAAACTCGCTAGATCGAAAACAATAAAACCGCTAAAAAAACCACTAGATTTTAATTTCGTATCCTATATATATATATATATATATATATATATATATATATATATATACACCTATCAAAATGACTGCCAAATTTTATCAACTACATTTGTCTGTTTTTCAAAGCTATGACAGCGAAAATATATCCACTGTACAAATATTAATTTGTCTGTTTTTGTCTATTATTTAAACAAATTATTTTGCAAATATTAATTTGTTGTCTGACTTTTGCAGATTATTTTGCAAATAAAAGTTAATTCGTTTTCATAAATATTAATTTGTTGCCACCTGGACTTAGGGTTAGTGGGAGGTTTAATGGAGTGTATATTTTGTTTTGTAAGAAACAAATCATAAAATCAAACAGTATTTATTAAAAATTGAAATATATTACAAATTTAACATCACAATAATGACGTATCTAAATATAGAATATTGCCGAAGAAATTGTCCACGAAAATGAAATTAATATTTGCAAAATAATCCGCAAAAATCGGAAAATTAATTAATATTTTCAAAATAAAAGCTATAAAAAATATTCACAAAAATGAGAAAACAAATTAATATTTGCAAAATGATTTTTTTTAATCCACAAAAATCTGAAAATAAATTATTATTTAGAAAATAAAAATAAAATTTGAAAAATCTGCAAAAATCGGGCAACAAATTAATAAGTGGATTAATTTGCTCTGTCACCGCTGAAAAAAAGACAAAAATACTCGATAACATTGGAGAGAAGAGTTACGATGGCCTTGGCTAACCGCATCAATATACCCATCCTTTTTTTTTCTTTCTTTTTTTTTCAATGTTATTTAAATTGTTATTTGACACTTTAATGTTATTTATATTTAATTTAAATATGAAAAAACAAAAAACAAACGAGGGACGTAATTTATGAACGATTTATTTTAAGTTGCAACTGTTAAAACAAAGTAAATGCAACTTTCTGAAATATTTTTAATAAATGTCAACAATTTTACAAGTTTTCCACAATTCCACTTGTAATCCTGGTGCCCGGTAACGGGAAATTAGATAATAGAAAATTAACTAACGGAAAATTCAGTAATTTGGGGAAAGTAGGAAAATTAGGTAACTATGGAATAAATACTGATCGAAAGTAGATTTTAGGACTGTTCTAGGGGAATTTGGAGGGGGCGAGGTCGTGGTTATGCCACGACAAGGCCCTTACTCCTATAGTTTTAAATAGGGTTCCCCCCCCCTCCCCACCACCACAAAAAATATTTTTAAATTTCTACTCTCTTTCTTTCATTGCATCATTTGGATACGCTTTCCTTTTCGCTCGCCAAGACAGACAAAGGATTTCTTGCAGAAGCGTGTTAGCCCAGTATAATCCAGGCAATCAGAAACTGGCACATCGATAAGCAACGCGAACTTCGTGACCCCTATAAAAGAACAAAGGGAGTTCACATCTTCCTCTTTTCAGCAGACACACAACAAAAGAATGCATGAGAAGGACGCTCTCCCTCGATCTCTCAACTGGGAACAACCAAACAAGGACACTTCAGAAGTACGTACAAGCTTGTCTTGCCTCGCGGCACATGCCCAAACAGTAACAGGACAAGGTAACAATCCTACACACACACACAGATCACATTGCCACTGACGCATGTACACCGCCATGACACACACAGTAGCAGAACAAAGAACCCTTATCCACACACACATACACACACACATTACCACTCAAACGCATTAGCAAATATAGGTAGACACATATCCCTCGTGTTTGCCTAATTAGAATGAATATTTCTGAACCACGAACACAAGTGTATAAACTTTACAAAGAACATTTCACTCATTAAAATGAACTCTGATATTCCATGTAAGCTTATAGCTTTACAAATGCCTTATCTAAAATAAATTGTTTGTTAATTAATAATGTTTACCGTCACTTGTTAATTCACTGTCTAAAATAATGTCTTATTTTCTTCCATTTTTAATTCACTAAATGTTATCCCTGTTTGTAGTCTTTTCCTTCCTGCGTTTATTCACAAAACGCCACACATGTAAAGCTAGCCCTTGCTAGCCGGTGACCTCTAATATATCCATAGCCTTCCTTCGCCATTTCCTTAAGTTTTCATTCACCAAAACCTCATTCATGCATTATAGCCCTATAATAGCTAAGGCTAGTAGTCGTAGCCTCACTATAAGTATAAGCACGGTAGACGGTAGTCATACGAGGAAAAACTCAACGCTTCTTTTAACATTAAACAAATCTTTATTGGGTATCCTATACCGTTGGGGTATAGCATAGAAAAAGGTAGGATTGGTGTCCGGTGGAAGGAAACAAAGTTCTTTTACTGCCCAGGGAGCGGTGCTCGGAAATCCAGTGGATGAGGGGGCAGGAGAGAGGTGAAGAAGAGTTCATTCTAGGTTGACGGCCAGGGTCTCTCTGACGATCCGTTCCACCATTCAACAGGGGTGCAAATAGTCCACAAGGGACTAGCTGAAATCAATATGCCCTGTGAGCCGATTGGTTAGTTTAAGACCAACTTGCCCACAGTGGACACATAAGAAATAGTTCCTATTTCAGACTGCTACAGCGATGGGGCCATAAATGCACTACTTTCGGTTCCTTTTTGTTAAAATCTCGATTATTCTAGCATATTGTTGACATATTGACAGTGTGCTTATATTAATATGTGTGTGTGTTTATCAAGCTGCTGTTCTTGACTGCTGATTATTGAATTTGGACAGTATCAGAGGAAGCTACTTCTACCCACTTTGTATTTTGTTATTCCCGCCAATATTCTTATTTGTATTCAGTTCCAATAATAAATTTGATCATCGCACACGTGTATATTTTTATGTCCTCCATTTCTATAACTTCTTATTTCATTTCTCGCTTTCCAATCATTCTAAAATGAATGAAGCAGCGGGTTATTCAACTAACTTCAACTAAACACATATATTTACACATTTCAAACGTTTTTCTTCAGATGACATGCGTAACTAAATAGATAAAAAAAAAAAACATAAAACCATTTTTATCGCCTATACACAATTTTTCATCGCATACTGTTTAGGCCGTCGATATTAAGGCTTACCCAATTTGGTTCAATTAATAATTTAGTGACCAAACGATATAGTAATAGTTAAATTAACTTTCAAACAGACAGCATAGTTTAAAAAGCAAAAATAAAAATGAAATTAAAAAAACTCTTGCACAATGCCGGATAGATATAGCTAGTTTTGGACAAAATTGATTTTTATTCCTAAATTGTATTTCTTGTCATAAAATAAATTTCTAATTTACTCTTTCAAGTCTTGAAAATGCAACTGTAATTCAGTGTTTTTAATCGTTGGTGGTCATGTTGCTTAAAAATAGATTTGACTAAAACTTTATTTACTTTTTTTCTTTCAAATAAATCGTTGTACCACATTTTATCTTGTTTACGAAGAAAACGAAATGCATTGTGATGGAATTTTAATTTACTACTTTTTTATTGATATTATAGGAGTGCAGACCTTAGCTTAGTAAGATATTGTGTCTTAGAGAAAATGCTAAGATCCACGCTTACATTTAATTTATTAAAAACTCCATTTTGTAGAGACGCGTGGACCACGTGGTGAGAATTAAATTGTGTTATACATTTGTGAAATGCTTAAACAGTGAAAAACAGAGAAAAACGTACAATGGTTGAATAAAGAATAAGGCATGCATATAGTTGAAGGAAGAATAAAACGTAGTTTAAAAGTAACACAAAATATTTATATATGTACAAAATCTTACATGGTGGTAAGATGTTAGTTTGAAATGTTCGCTGAAAGTCAGTAGTAAGCACATGTGTTCAACCATGTTTGTATGTGTGTGTTGTATGCGATAGATAAGGTGTGTGAGTCACTCTGTGTCCATTGTGTGGGACAATATGTGTGTGTGACAGTGGGTGTGTGAGCATAGAGTTGATATGTCGTTTAGGCATTTGTATGTGTGTGTTGTTGTACGCATGTGTGTGTGCGTGCGAGTTGATAATTCATGTGTGAGACAGTGGTTGTACGTCTGTGTGTGTGGTTGCATGTGTTGAAGAATGATAGGAGAGTAGGCCTTTGTGTATGTTAGTAGTCAGCCGGGGCACCCCTCGCCCAAAGGTGAGGAGTAGCCGGATGTGTCTTCTCTGTGAAGCGAAAAAGAGAAAGTTTGGTACTGTGTGATGCTTTATATATTGGCCGTGCGGACGTTTTTATGAGCAACTTACGTGATCAACATTTTTGCGCTTTTTTGTTAGGCTGGTCTCTGGAAGACGAGTTTTATGGCCCTAGTTTTGAGCGTTTTGTTGTTGAAGTGAATTTCTGTTTTTCTATTTATGCCGATATGATAAAATATTAAGATGTCAATCCCATAATATAATAATTTGAAACAATATTACAAGAACCTTGTTCTTAGAACGAACACTTAACTTAGAAACCTAATTTTATTTGCTTTAAAACAACAGTAAATATTCTAAAATATTTATTTAAAAATTTTTTTGTGGGGGGAGGTAGTCGTTTTTACAACTATATCCCCCTCAAATATTTATTTTTAAATATTATCCTGGGAGGGGGGAGGGCTTTTAATACATGAAGATTTGCTAAGAATTTTAAAGCAAGTTTATATGACTTTCTATTCGATAGTTTAAATACTTCCAAATTCCTTTCAAATTTCGAACAGACACAAAGTAATTGATTTATTTTTTCAACTATTAACAAAAGAAACGGAAATGCATTATGATGGATTTAATCTCGTAATAGAATTTTAATTTACTACTCTTTTATTAATATTATGATTGGAAAAGATGATACTTGTGCAGTTTACGGACCAGCTGAAATAATAACATTATTTAGAAAGCCATTCTTAATATAGGAGGGTGGGGACTTTGTTAACCATTCTGTACTTTCACCTAACAATTTAATAAACAGAACTTATCATAAAAGTTGAATTTAACTTGCAAATCTTATCTAAAAAATAGCCGGTCCGTAAACTGCAAAAGTACGAATACCAATAAATATTACTGGTAGGGAGGGTGTAGCCCCTATTTGCAACTATATCCCCCTCAAGAACGGTTCGGTTCGGAAATCTATTTTGAATCGATATTTATTCCATAATTGCCGAATTTTCCTACTTTGCCAAGATTGCCGAAATTTCTGTTGACAAATTTCCATTTGCCCAAATTTCCGTTGCCCAAATTTTCCTAAATTCCTTTAAAAATCGTGAAAACGTTTTCTGATATTAAAAGAAAAATGTGAAGAAACGTCTTGTTTTTTATGAATTTAGGTAAAAATAACACCGGTAAAAATGGCAAAAGTAGATAAATAGAAAAAAATGGCACAACTGAAAAATCTAGATGATAATGAGTTTATACAATACATAAAGGGAAGATTGTCGAATTAAAAAGAAATTATATCTATATTTAAAAGTAGATGAGGACCGAGGCCATTGTTAAGTTTAACGATGGCTTCAATGAAGACCCTCAGCTTAATCCCCCTCCCCCCAAATGAGATTCTACTTTTATAGGCGATTACGTGTGAACACCCCAAAAAAAAACAATTATTTTAAAATTTAAAGTAGGGTGATTAGTTTCGCATAACATTTAACGTAAAATGATCCCTCATTTCCGGGCCACTCTAACTTTTTAGGGCGATTAAATAATTTTTTAATCTCTAACTCCGACTGATAAAGTCGTAAAACCACACTAAATCGTCTTAAAAAGTAAAATGCACAGAATTTATCTCCCATAGCAAAAAAAAATGTTTAACAGTCCTGTTCTAAAATGTTACAATGACCTGGAAATGGGGGATCATTTTACTTTAAATTGGGCAGAACTTTTTATGTCTGCCATTGCCACCAATCATAATCAAGGATTTTTTTGTTTTTTTCGTCTGCTCTGAATATTTAAAAAATGAAAAAACCTGTTTTATGATTAAAATATTTGCTGATTTTACAATATTTTTTTTGCTATTTGGTTTCTTTTTCTTTTCTTTTTTTTCAAAATCGAATTAACGTTAGAGTGTTAGTAAGTATCTGTTCTGATAATTTACTTTATCTTTTCTATCCTCGGTCAGTGAAAGAGACTCCTTCTAGACTGAGGCAATAAAGTATAGTATCAGAACAGATACTACACTTTAACTTTCATTCTATTTTGAAAAGTAAATAATAAAATTAAAATAAACCGAAAAGAAAAACATATTGTAAAATCGGCAAGGGAAGTTTTAGACAGGTCAAGGAAAGTGTTAGACACAAAGTCGCTTTTTAATGTGGGGAAAATTCAGCTCCTCAAAAAGAGTCACTCTGGATTGGGACAAGAATAAAAATGGCCTCAGTCTAGAAGGATTTCTCCTTCACTGACCGAGGACAGAACAGATTGTAACAGTTGCATGAACAAACTATTTCGATATTTGCCATTCATGTTAGCTTTGCTGCCTATTGTAAGTCAGGGCACTGTATTTCCATATATTTTCCAGATTTCTTTCCTTACATCATTCCCTCATAAGGAGAATCTGTCCTTTTAATATTAGTGTCTTTCTGGTCCAATTTCAGTCTGGTGATTAAACAATATATTCACGTTCTATTGACTCCGTTTCATTTTTACGACTGCTTATTGGGAAAGCACATTCCTTTCTTTTCTGTTTTACAATGAGCGCCAACTCTATCCCAGCCTATTCCGCCGATGTGCACATATGGCTTGCGCAGATTGAGACACATCTCGCTGTCCATGGCATAGCGTCAGAGTTGAAACAGCTAAACTTACTACTCAGTGCATTTCCCACATCATTGACAGCCACGGTGAAGGATTTAATTAGAGACCCTCAACCAGGAGCATCCTATGAAGCCGTTAAACTGGAAGTACTAGTCATACTTCTATTTATTCTGAGTATCGTTTCCAAACATTTGTAAACAATGAATTGCTCGGAGATCGTTTGCCTACTCAGTTACTTTGTCATATGCACGAACTGGCTGAAGATGCCCCAGCAGATAGTGGATTATTGAGACAGTTATTTGTATCTCGTAGGTCATCCTCGCCCCAATTATAGAGACCGGTACGGTGGAACAACTTGTGCCTTTGGCAGACAAAGTTATAGGCTATACAGGAAGGACCTCATCTGTGGTGAATGCCAGCTCGGTGGCAGACATCTCGACAGTTTCTGCAAAACCAGCACCTGACCCGGCTTATACTGCTCCCTTGAAATCCTCCTCTGGAGAAGTTATTACTGACAAGAGGAAGCAGATGGATCGCTGGAAAGAACACTACTCTAACCTTTACACAAGGACGAGTGAAGTTTCTGAGTCCGCACTTGCTGCGATGGAACAACTCAGTATCTTGCATGGGCTTGATGAAATGCCAACCATTTCTGAACTAAATAAAGCTATAGACCAAATTGCCCCTGGCAAAGCTCCAGGTAGTGATGAGATTCCATCTGATCTCGTCAAACAGTGTAAGACGGTCCTCCTGAAACCCATATATGACATTCTTTGTTGTTGCTGAACAGAAGGTGAAGTACCACAGGACATGAGAAACGCCAACATTTTTACTCTCTATAAGAACAAAGGTAATTGAAGTGATCACAACAATTGCAGGGGCATATCTCTCCTAAGTATTGTTGGCAAGGTTTATGCAAGGATACTACTTGTAAGGTTATAGGCGCTTGCTGAACGTGCCTATCCGAAGTTTCAATGTGGCTTCAGGACAGGGAGATCAACAATAGACATGATCTTTTCATTGAGACAACTTCAAGAGAAATGCAGGGAACAAAATATGCCGTTGCAGATTGCTTTTGTGGATCTCGCAAAAGCATTTGATACTGTCAGTCGCGAAGGGGTGTACTTGGCAATTTCTAAAATTGGCTACTCTCCAAAGCTTTTGAGTCTCGTAAGATCATTCCACCAGAATATGAAAGGGACAGTATAATTTGATGGGAACCTGTCTGAACCATTTGACATTTGCAATGGAGTGAAACAAGGCTGTGTTCTGGCCCCAACCCTCTTTGGGATCTTTTTCTCAATGCTTCTGAAGCATGTTTTTGGTGATACAAATGAAGGCATCCTTCTTAGGACAGGATCTGATGGGTGCTTCTTTAACATTTCCCGACTCAGAGCAAAACTAAGGTCAGACAAACCATGATAGGGGACATGCTTTATGCTGATGATGCAGGCATTGCTACTCACACTGAGGAGGAGCTTCAATTTCTTATGAATCGCTTCTCTGTTGCTTGTAAGAATTTCGGCCTGATCATTAGCCTCCCAAAGACCAAAATACTGTCCCAGGGCTCAACTGACAAGCCCGCTATCAAAATTGAAGGTGTTGTTGAAGATTTTCCATATCTTGGCTCAAACATCTCAGAATCTCTCTCGTTGGATACAGAAATCAACAAAAGGATTGGTAAAGCAGCAGGCACTTTGTCTAATCTAAATGGTCGAGTGTGGGAAAACTTCTTACTGAAAGTCAGCATAAAAATATAAGTCTATAGTGCTTGCATTATACGCATCTTGCTGTATGGCAGTGAGACATGGACACCCTATGCTAAACAAGAAGACAAGTTGCAGATATTCCATCTGAGAAGCCTGCGTTTTATCCTTGGTATCAGATGGGAACACAAAAAGACAAATGTTGAGGTGCTTGAAATAGCTGGTCTTAAATCCATGTACACACTGTTGAGGCAATGCCGACTGAGATGGCTTGGCCACGTTCACAGGATGGCTGATGGCAGAATTCCAAAAGATCTCCTTTACAGGAAGTTAAAAGAAGGGAAGAGAGACTGTGGACGCCCCCTTCTAAGATACAGGGATGTCTGCAAGAGAGACATGAAGGCCTTTGACATCGATCCGTCATCGTGGGAAAGCCTTGTCTCTGACAGTGATGAATAGAAAAAAACCTCTTAAACAACAGCTTGACATCGGGGAAGCAAAGTGAAAGACGAAAGCCGCTGAAAAGAGTGCAAGGAGGAAAGAAAGGGCAAAAGCAAGTGAGCCTCCTCATCCACCCTCCTCCTTCATCTGTGGCAACTGTGGCAGAGACTGCAAGGCCCACATAGGCTTTCTTAACCACAGCAAGAAATGCTTAGGTTAAGTCAGTATGCACCCTTGGGACATTGGCATTACTGACAAGACTCTGTAAATACTGAAACTAGCCGGCTAGAGCTGCAAATGTCATTCATGGTCGGACACGGCCGACGAAGGCCTACTACTACTAGTAAAATAATCTACTTAACTTCTACAAAGAAAACAATTCAAACTTTGACATTACATTAAAATATAAGTTTAAATATAAACAAAATTAATTAAAAAGAACATGTTAGTCATTAATTTTTAATTCATGAAACTCATTTTTAATTTCTTTAAAATAGTTTAAAATTATATACACTTATATTTTTATGTTGGCAAATTTTAACTGTCTTTCATGTAGTCTGAAAGGAGTGTATTTGTGTCTTGTCAATGGAAGGAAAATGTAACAACTGAACTGCCAAACGTTTTCAATAATATTAATAACCAAAATTCATTTTTATCATTAGTATTGGATTTTATTGCCTTCTATTTCCTTTTATATCATTAGAAATGTTGTTTTACAACCAGTTCAGACATGGAAACTAAAAAAAAAAAGAGGAACTGATGTCAAAGTGTGTTGAGGAATCAGAGAAAAAGCAACTTGACAAAAAAACACCATATAATTAAAAAAAAACATTATTTATATTTTACTTTTAATTTAATTATCAATGATGTATGTCAATATTTTTCTTGACAAAAATATTTTATTTCCTTATAAACATTTTTTGGAACCTTGTAACTGCATTCTTTTAAAGGTTACCTAGTGAGTTTATGCAAAGGTTCATTGTTTTGTGTTTGTTTTTACACAAGTAAAATAAATTTACATCGGAATTTGATGTTATTATGATGTATAGAATTTAGTTTTACTACTATTTTAAGAACATACATATTTATCATTTTATTATTAGTACCAGCAATGGTAGTTAAGTTTTACAAAAATATTAAAAGAATCGTTTTGAGAATCGAAAATTAGCCTCAAATTTTTCCGATTCCGATACCCCCAAAGAGTTCTGATTTTTCTGATTCCCGATTAATCGTTCAAACACTAGTACTGATACTCAATGGTGGATTGGGACAGTTTCAGATCTTTCATCTCTGAAATTCCTCTGCAATCCATTTTCAGAAAAAAATGTGTCCTGTGTCACCTCAGATATATTTGATTGGTTAATTGCTGGTATTTAGAATTTTATACCCTATAAAAAAATTTCAACAGAGATCAAACAGCCAACCATGGTACACTCCTGAGTGTATCACTGCCATTTCTCACAGAAATCACTATTTCAATTACTATTAACGGAATAGATGCTCTGAAACCAAGGCTGCCTTTAGAACTGCCCGCAACTGTTGCAAATAGGAAACACAAAGGAGTCTTATGCTCTGTGGTTTAGTCGTCAATTGAGTTCTTCAGACAGTAGAGTGAAGTGCAGAGAGAAAGAGGTGGAGTTGGAAGTCGGTTGAACATTGGATTGCCAGTAAAACTTCTTTTTTATAAACTTTCTCTTATGGATACAAGTTATTTTGGCAAAAATGGGCGAATGAATGAAATTAAGCAGTGACATCCTGAGACTGTTTAAAGGAGAAGGCGATGTGGTCGCGTGGCTTAATAAGCTGAAGCTGGTTGCGAAACTACAAAAGATTGATGACGTAGCGACATTGATCCCAATATATTTTGAGGGGAATGCGCTAGCAGTCTATCTGGAAATGGGAGAGGCTAACCAGGCAGATGCCAAGAGTATTGAGAGAAAATTGAGGACAGCATTTTCGGAGGGTGCTTTTGAGGCCTATAACAAACTCGGAATAGTTACCTGGACTGGAGAATCGGTGGACGTATATGCAGCATGAATAAGGTAACTAGCAGGATTGGCCAGATATACGGGACAAAGCTTTGAGAAAAAGGTTAAAATGGCTTTCGTGAGTGGTTTTCCTGACCACATCTCGATGGAACTGCAACGAATGACTGAGATTGAAACTATAGAGGTAGAGGAAATTTTGAGGCATGCCAGGATGCTGGCGACACATCCTAGTGAACAATTGCAACCTCTACCACAAACAAGTCTGGTGAAGAAGATCAGATCGTGAGGAGACATAAATTTATTGGAAAATGCTTTAGATGTCAGGGGCCCCACCTGATGAGAGACTAGTGAACCCAGGCTGGGTGTTATCTGTTTCCGGTGTGGCCAGGTTGGACATATTAGTAAAAAGTGCCCTTCACAAAATTTGAGTAAAGGGGTACCATTGCACCAGTAGTCGCCTCTTTAATTCTGAAAAGGTGTGTGAGAGTTTACTGCCACAGATAGTGGTTACTGTCAACTGGAAAAGGGCTAGAGCCCTTGTTGATACCGGCTGTACAACTACGCTTGTCACAACAAGTGTCGCCAACTTTTGGAATTGAGCCAGCAATATTAGAGCAGTAGATGGCAGAGAGGTGAAGTGTTGTGGAGAGACTGATATCGAGATTATAGTAAGAAATATACGGCTACGACTCTGAGTAATTGTGCTGGATACGCTCATTGCGGGAATTTATATGATACTGGGCCTGGATGTTATCAACCGGCTAGGAGGAGCTACAATTGCTAAGGGCGAGGTGAAGTTCAGCAAGCAGTATGAAACTAGGATATAAAGAAGCATGAACAGTAATAATGCCATCCAGCCAACAAAACCCAGGTCATATTAGATCGAGGATGAGGACTTCCAAGCCCATTTTGATGGTGACAAATGAACAGTAGAATGGCAATAGACTGCGGGACCACCTGTGCTGACAAATCAGGTTAGCTGCTATGAAAGCACGCTGAGAAGAGAAATAAGACTGCAGTTCGAGAAGGAAGTTGAAAGGTGGATCGACGAAGGAATTTTAATACCCTGGTTTGGGAAGGTTGAAGGAATTCTGTCACTGGTTCAGCCTACCAAGAAGAAAGTCAGGCCAGTATTGGACTTCCGGGAGTTTAACAAGCATGTGGCCTGCCACACTAAAGATGGAATCGACGTATGTGAAGAAGTCATGAGTGAGTGGAGGAAAAGGGAGCGAGCAACCAAAATCGTAGATTTAAAATCGGTCCTACCTTCAAATTCATGTGGACAAGAAGTTATGGCGGTATCAATTGTTCGAATATAAGGGTCAGATTTATTGCTTGACCAGACTAGGATTTGGACTGAATTCTGCACCAAAAATTATAACGGCAGTTAACGGAGTGCCTCGTCACATATTAGATATGTAGCAGTTTCCTACAAGCCACCATATTGTTTAAATATCAATGACTTTTTAGCTGCCTGCTGATTGGTTCAGGCAAACTACTTCCTCCTATCAGTGGCCTTCTTTTAGGCGAATCTCGCATGGCTAGTATAATTATATAAACATTCGACCGCCATCCACCCTCTCTCTTTTACTTCTGTGGCACGAGACAACACTTGTTTCTTTTTCCTTCTTTGGCACTGCCAAATACACGTCCTCCCTTTCTGGGGACGCAACAGACATTTTCCTGGGCCTTTGGCCCTGGGTTCAACTTCGACAAGACACAACCCTGGAACCAGCCAGGAAGGATCGCCTCAGCCTCTCTCCTGTATTCTTGTCCATTGGACGCTCATGGCGCCTGCTATCTTCACCTGAAGATATTTAAACTTCTTCTTCTTCTTCTTTCGGACACTGTCCTAAGTTTCTTTCTAACTATACCAAACGGTATAAGTAACCTTAAATATACGAATAAACCCCTTTCGTTTATTTCTTTAATTTATTTCGTGTGTTAAATTAAGATAGGTGAGAACAAATCCTCTATTCTTACAGATATACGGAGAGTTTCCTTACCATCAGATGAAGAGGTTGTTGAAGTACCCCAAGAAGCATCTGTACGATGGTCACAACATGAATGAAGACGGCTGGCGTGGATGGCGGATTATGAAACCAATTATTGATCTGGAAGGTTAAGGATGCATGTGGTTTAGTCGTCAATTGAATTCTTCAGACAGCAGAGTGAAGTGCAGAGAGAAAGAGGTGGAGTTGGAAGTCGGTTTAACATTGAGTTGCCAGTAAACCTTTTTTTATAAACTTTCTCTTACGGATAGACCACATGCCACATCTGTTAAATCCAGAGTTGCTGAGCAGAGACTTAGTTCTCGAGAGATGTGGAGAATGATTTGCGATCAGGGCCACCTACTCTCAGAATTTCTCCCTATGACTAAAAATACACTAAGTGACACCCATATATCTGTCCGGGATGTTGACAAACTTATCAAGAATCTTTATGTCAGCAAGGCAACTGATTCTGATAACATTTCAGTTATTGTGCTTAAGAATCTGTAGGCGAAACTAGCTCCTATCCTTACAAAGTTGTTCAATCGTTGCTTTAAGGAGAAATGCTTTCCATCTCCCTGGAAAATTTCAGCAGTTTGCCCAGTATTTAAAAATACTGGAGATGGGTTTTCTGCATCTCAGTACAGACCAATCAGTCACCTGTGCGTTATGAGTAAGCTGTTTGAATCCGTGATAAATCAAGTTGTCAATCACCTCAGCAAAAGTAATCTACTTAGTGGCAAGCAAGTAGGATTTCGTCCTGCAAGATCAACAGCAGACATGCTGACTCTAATATCACACAAGATCAGTAAATCTATCGATAGAGGCTTTGTCTCTAGAGCGATAGCTCTTGACATATCAAAAGCCCTTGATAGGGTTTGGCATAAATGTTTTCTTCACAGCTTACTATTAATGGAATATTTGGAAATGTCTTCTCAACCATCAAATCCTTTCTCTCTGATAGGTCTATATAAGTAGTTCTTTGTGGACAAAAGTCTGAAGCACATACAATCAATGCTCGCATGCCTCAAGGATCTATTCTAGACCCAACTATTTTCCTGATCTTCGTTAATGATCTCCAAATTCTGAGATAATTCGTTGATATCTATGCAGATGATACAAATGTCTATGACAGCACTTTGAAGAGCATTGATGATCACATTCTTGCTGATTCTCTCTCTTCCGACCTGGAGCACATGGTGCAATGGGAAAAAAGTGGCATGTTATTTTTGACACCTCTAAAACCAAGCTTCACTCCTTTCACGACCAACGCTTGGATCCCTATTCTACCTCAGTTAAAAGTGAATTACTCGCTCCTTGAAGAAGCTGCTTACTTTGATAAGCTCTTAGGACTGACTTTCACTCCAGACCTGAAATGGAAGACTTACATCTAATCTGTTGTTAGTCACTGAAAAAAATGGTTCGACCATTCGACAGCTCAAGAAAGTAGCTGACTCCAGATACAATTCTCTACCTATATAAGAGCCAGATACGTCCTAAGATGGAGTACTGCTACCACATCTGGGGAGGTTCCGCTTAGAGCCCACTTTCCTACCTTGATAGAGTGTAAAATCGACTTTGCAATCCCTTTTCTCACAAAAGAGATATTGTTAGTCTTTCTCTACTCTATCATTATTTCCATGGTAGGTGCTCAACTGAGCTCCAATTTTTGGTTGCTCCCTTTAAAACATTCACAGCAAGAACTCGATTTCTACCACCACTGCAAGGAACGTTTCTTTCTTCCTCTGTGTACTTAAAACCAAACAAAATTTCCATGAACAGAGTTCCTTTCCAAGAACTTCCCATCTGTGGAACACAAAACCACGGGACTGCTTTCCTACAGATTACAACATGGTCGTCTTCAAATCTAATGTTAACAAATACTTATTGAGTCGTCTTTTCATGTAGTCAAATTTTGTCCATTGCATCCATCTTTTTCAATCCTCTCATGGTGTTGTTTGTCGTCCAGCTGACAATCTCATTAACTCTTATCCTTGAGTGGCTTTTGGTCTTGGTACTTGGTGAATCATTAGTATTAAAAAAAAAAAAGAACATTGGCAGACCTGCAGAAGTAGATTCGTTATATTCAAATATCACTTTTTCATAAATTAAGGGAACCTTGGAATCTGTCGATAAATGAGGAATGTACCTGAGTGCAAGCAGGGAAGCACAAAACACATCCAAACGGTATATGTTTTTACCATTTTTGTTTGGGTAGAGCTGCCAAGAAGTGCAGAAAACCATGTTGTTTCGATGAAAATCGAATTCATCAACTAGTAGTGGCAACAAAATTGTGGTGTTGTCACTACTCATTGGTGAATTCGATTTTCAGCGGAACAAAATCGTTTTCTGCACTTTCTAGCAACTCTCTCTCTATATATAGGATTCACTCCTAAAGTACTGAATCAATCATTATGAGGTCATTAGATCTGTCTTTAAGACTCACATTACACACCGATTGTATCATTTTTATATTTTTCTCTCCATGCAACACATATCCATAATCCTCACCGACCAGGTTTCAATTCCATACATTATTATGGCAAAAGTTCCCTGAACTTACTCCATCTACTTCTAACTCTTGAAATCACACCAGCACTAGCTCCTCCATGTGTGCTAATGCAACAAAACTTCTGGGAAACTATAATATCAATCGTCTTACCATCCAAATATACTTACCCTAGCACCAGAGTTCTCATCCGTCTCCATTGTCTTACACTTCTTGTACACAAACTGCTTATCATCTTTCAACCTACCTGTAATTCTTGTGTACTCAATGTTTACAAGTACAACAAAAATTGAATTACACTCTCTTTCTACAAACTGAACAGGCGAACTTTCCTCTTTCTGGAGGCGTTCCAACACTCCAACCACTGATTATCACTTTGATCTTAATAACATTCACTCTTAGACCTTTACTTTTCACCAAGTCTTTAATTTAACACGTAGACTTTTCATTGTTTCACAGGCAATTACTAAATCATCAGCATACATCTCTTCCAGACAATCTGTATGTAATTCTCTGGACAACACTTTTAAGACACAAATGAAAAGCACCGGACTCAGTGCAGATTCCTGTTCTGTACTGAGTCCGTTGTAGTGAGTACTCTCACTTTATATTAAAGCTGTCACTAAATGTGTTAATTGGTCCCCCGATTTATAAAATCGGGGGACTTATGTTTTGAGGCATGTCGTCCGTCCGTCCGTCCGTCCGTCCGTCCGGATTTTTCTCCGCAACCATCTATTGAATTTCTCTAAAATTTTGCATGAAGTTGTAACTTTGGTCAGGTTAGAAAGTGAAATTCTTCGATTTTTGAAAAAAAAATCTGGTTAGCCCCCAGGGTGTTAAAAGGCCCCGAAATGGCAAAAAATGACATTTTTGCCCCATAACTTTTCATCCATCCATTCAATTTCTCTGAAACTTGACCAAAATGTGGAGGCAATTGTTCCTAATAGAAAATAAGTATCGCTGACCTTGGAAAAAATCTGGTCGTGCCCCCAGGGGGTCAAAAGCTCCCAAAATAGCAAAAAACGACCCTTTTCTCCCATAACGTTTGATCCATCCATTCAATTTTTCTGAAACTTGGCCAAAATGTAGAGGCAATTGTTCTGGATATAAAATGAGCATCCTTGACCGCAGAAAAATTCTGGTTCGCGCACCCACGGGGTCAAAGGAGGGGGGTTAAAAATACCCCAAATTGCCCAAATTTATTGCATTTTACACTCGCCACATCGAGTCACATACAGAGGGGAACCACACACGCGCGGCTTGTTCTAACATGATTTTGAGCATTTCTGTACATTACTTGAACAATCTTCACAAACCACTCGTTTGTCTCACCAGACAACATCTCTTGGTATTCTATCAAAAGATTTCTCTAAATCCACAAAATCAAAATACAGGTTCTTCTTACTGTTACATTGTCCCTTTGTTCTTTCTACCTCGATATCGAAATGTGTTGCGTTGTTTCTTTTTCTTTCCTCTTCATATCCGTGTAGATTCTTTGTTGTTTCTTTCTTCCTTGGGGCCATGTCATATCTGTGGCTCGGGCCCGTGGTTTGTGTAACTTCATTGAGTTATAGAAGAAGAATTAACACAAGACAGTATCTGAAAATGGCGGTTCATTAAGAGAGAAATAGTAAGTAATCCAAGTACAATTTACTCTTCTTTATGTAGGAGAGAGGCAGTTATAAGTAACTATTAGCTAGATAAATAGACAGACAGATCAGCGCCCATCACCATGTGTGATTCTCAACAGTTTTGTCGTCGTTACGACATTTTGTCAGTGACCATTTGCTTCGAGCTCCCAAACCAGTGTGATTCAAAATCTAACCGTTCTTCCTCACTCTCGTCCCACATGACGTCAAATCTGTGGGCCTTTTCTCCTGCATATCGTTCCCAGCCTTCTCCTCCTCTTACCCCACCTGTCAACTCTCCCAGTGTTGATAGGCTATTCTCAATACACTCTTTTAACTTCCATTGTTCCACACACAGCAAGCTTACTTGGACCCACTCATTCACCTGTGCTAAAAATCTATACTAGCAAACATACTCATCTGTTATCAAACATTACCATTGCATAAATATGTACCCCTGCCCTCCACTAACGTCATCAAAGTTGGCCGTTCTTGATTTTCAGTTGGTCATTTGGTACCTGCTCACAAAGGTTGCTGCTCTGATGAAGACTGCAGATGACGAAAGGTCTTGGTCCGTCAACTACCGATCTCCCTCCGTTGTGATTGAAGACCAAAGGGCAATTGTCCGGCACTAGTCAGCAAAGTTGGTACCACTGAGAAGCAAAAGTTCCTTTCAAACAAAACAAAAAAAAATTTATTATTTGGTAAAACACGTTAGTATACAGGGATATGTTGGTTCAACACTTTTAACTTCTACTTCTGCGTTTTCGGACCGGCAATTATTGACAAGTTCTTGGGGCGATTTTTGGCTTGGTCGATTTCAATCCTAAGTCCAAGGGTCCATCTCTGAACAACATGGGTTTTGTTGGTGAGCAAAAAGGAGTCCCCCAAAGCCCGTTACCCTTCATCTTATATTGAGAATTGGATGTTTTGGAACTGGGCGTGACTCTGCCCATCTTCCAATAGAATAAAATAAATAAATTTCAAAAATGCATCATCGTCATAACGTTTGCAATTTCTAATCTGTGGGACCCGCCTCCCTGGCTCTCGAGTGGTCAACTGGTCTCCACTCCAACCCTCTTTTTTTCTTCCTCATCTATTTCTATCTCTCACTGTTACCTAAATATGGTGGGGGGGGGGGGTCTTCGTCCCCTCGAAGCTTATCTTCATTATAAATAAATGCATTAAAAAGAAATTATCTCAATAATTTCTTGCAACGTTTGCAAATCTCAATTACGGGGAAACCTCTTCTTGTTAGCTAATTAATCTTCAACATCTGGTTTAGTCATTTTGATTCCGGCAATGAATAGCTGCCTTGTTTTTGATTACGAAAAACAGATTTCCCCAGTTATCTAATCCTCCATTCGTTTGCCTGGTCATCCGAACTCTCGGTACAGACAAACAACTTTGAGTAATGTAAATTCTCGTCAAAACAGGGTATTTTAATCCGACAAATATCGTCACAAATATAGCACCACTGGTACTTTTCCCAGGCATAAAACCAAATTGCATTTCATCTATGTTCATCTGATTTATTATTTGCTGTTCAGTTATTCTCTCAACCACTTTCAAGACTTGATCCATCAACTTTAACTCTCTATAATTACCTCTATCCAGAGCTCGTCATTTACCCTTGGAATTCACAATTGTACTAAGATACCAGTCTTTTGGAACATTCTTTTTCATGATCTGATTTGTCAAATCTGTGTGATCACCTTGAGGTCTGTTTCATCTGCAGCTTTCAACATTTCTGTAACAACGCCAGAGGGTTCTGCAGCTTTAGCCTTCTTCATCTTACTCACAGATTCCTGTACCATTTCTTTCTCAATTCATGTGGCTAGTCCAGATAATGCCTTTGCAACTTTGAGATTTTATTGATCTCATGAAAACTCAGTATTCAACAATCTCTCATAATAGCATTAAAACTAGAAAACCCCCTAATTCTATCCCCTGTGAACTCAAACACACTTAATTTTGTGTTCAGTCAGCCAGTACAGTCCATACCAACAGCCAGCAGTAATTCTACTGATCCTCTTATTACGGCTTGCTGTAGTCAGCCTCATGTACCCTGTCAAGCTGATACCACAATATTTTCAGTTCTCTTGCCACCCAGGAAAGATTCTTATTTGGAGCAAGCACAGCAAATTGTTGGAGATAGTTCAAATAAAGATCGTCAGGTCAACACTTTATGTATGAATCAATTACAACAAAATTTTAGTGCATACCGAATTCCAGAAAAGAAAGGAGACCAGTTGTTGCATCCCTTTAAAACAAAATCTGAGTTTTACATTCAACAACATGTGATGGTGCTGTATTCTTATCATGCCTTTACCCTGATCGTCACTGATGGCAGCAAACAATTACAAACTCCTCCCGAGTTACAGAAACTGTTACAATACACATGTGATCAAGAATCAGTGAGACCTCCAGTTGGAATCCTTATGGTGCATAATGAGTTGCAAAATATACACCCCACAAATGACCAATTTGCTATTGCTGTAAATCTGATGAATCGATGGCTTGACAAATCTATAAATCTTGTTTCTAAAAATGGATTGACCAAAAGTGGACTTGTGACACTATGGATGCCGCAAAGTTTGAGACCCAGTCATGGATAGGAAATGACTCATAAACGCACACAAAAAAAAAATACGGGAGTGGTTCGTTTCTATTGTTCAGAGGTGACAAAGAAACCGGACATGAGAAATTTGGGAGTTATAGTGTTTTACGACATTTGACGACAGTGGGTTGGTTTTACAGCAGGCAACGGGTTACGGCAAAAAGTTGACGAGGTTGGGACTCTAAAGAGATTCAGTTTAGTGTCGGCTTCAAGAGATATTAGATCTAGCCGAGCAAACGATGAGATGGACTGATCAACCTAGTGGCGGTGGTGGCCTCGACAGACGAATTATCGGAGTTTGAAGTCAGCTTCTTTCAAGAGTAGGTCGCAAACAAAGCTCAGCAAAGGTGTAGCAAGTGATGAGATGAGCTGACAACTTGAGTAACGACAATCTGGGTCTTGACAATCCGCGATGGTGTCACACACTCTCATAGTTCAAACTAACTTATACACAATGTATATGAGTTTGTGTTCTTTCTCGTGAGTTGTGTTGCTTTTATTTAACTTATGGAACAGTGCTGTGCTCTCGATGATTCGTCAGTGGATAGACGAGTCAGCTAGACGATGAAGACAAGAAGAAAGCCACGGACACACAACGTTGGGGTTGACCATCGTCGAGTGGGGTAGCATGGTTCCACAGACTGACTAAAAATGGACTTGACACCATATTTTTTTCAAATGACTAACATGCCGGCAGTAATGTAATATTTGTGTCTGGGCTGAAAACTGAGGCACAGTTATTTACATTTCCACCTTTTACAAACAGTCAGATTCGAGTGACGAGTTGACAAGATGTCATATTACTTTACTCGCCTCTCACCATGGCTTGGGTGGGAAGTGAGAAAAAAGTTCCAATTGAGATGCCAACGTGAACAGACGTCATATGTCTTGCCTCGTCTCTAGCAACAACTTGGCTAAACACCTGGACTCAATTCCATTTCTATAGTACATACATGTCGGCTGAACCAACCGGTCTTCTATCCTTGTTTTCATAACGCTTTTCAAACCATGTTTTATCTTTTTAACTGAAATTTTGGGACTCTTTTCTTCTTATCAAGCAAGGCCAGTAGGATGGATACAAACGCAGCAACCCTACTACATAATGGAATACAATAAGCTTCTCATCACTCAACCTTTACATGTATATAATATCGTGTGTAGAATATACAACCAGGAGAGGTAGTCAAGAAAGATTTAAAAATTTTCGCTTTAAAAAATAGCAAGTCTAATTTGAGGACAGCTTAACAGTAATGTTCCAAAAGCTTTACATTTGCATTTAGATACAATGTGTATATAGAATATGCAATCAGGAAATAAAATGTTAACAATATTTTCAATTCTACTTTTAATTTGCAGTTCATCTTTTGCCTTTCAATTTTTTTTTATTTTGTTATCTTTGAAAAGTTTTTTGTTTAATATAGTGATGTTTTATTTTCTCATTCATTTTTCATTTCAATAAATTGTATTAATTAGTCACTTCATTAAAGTGAGTTGCAGCAACAATGTATTGAAGATGCTTGTACAAATTCTTTTAGCCATTTTCTGGAAAAAAAAAAAGAAATTTTAATGAGAAAATGTAAATTTTGTGTTTCTTTTTTTTTATTTCTCCAACTGACTGATTTTTGGATTGCAATAGTGTTCGATTGTGTTTAACAGTTGTTTTGATTTGAGAAGATGTATTCTTGTATGGATTTGGGGTAGAAAAAAATATTCAGATTTTTCAATGTTGTAATTATTCTCTGGATAGAAATAAATTGGCACCATATTTTGTTTAACTATAGTTGGTGTTGTGATCCCAAACTATTGGAGTTCTGTTGATAGTTTGAACTTATGTTTTGAGAAATTTTGTTCACAGATCTTGCCGACTCCGTTTTTACAAGAGATTTATTCTTTGCGTTATCGCCGTTTTCTTTTGAATATGAAAGAGATGATGAAGAAGAAAAAGAAAACAATGGTAATGACAATCTGACTTTTGGATGACTGATGCAGGGAAGATGACAAAGTGGAAGCTCCTGCCACTGTGACAAGATGGCCGGGACCCCAGAAGGAATGTCGAGAGGACTGAAAGAAGAAAAAACGAAATACGATGCTTCTAAAATCACAGATACCCATTAATTGTATTTTATTAAAAATCCTAGAAAAGAAACGAACAAAGATATATGATACATTCTGGATGTGTAGCTGTGTGGAAAAAGGTTGTTAGATGAATCGAAATTAGATAAAACTAACAAATTCTAGATTTTTTTTTTAGTTTAAAAAGGGAAAGAAAAACAAACTGCGAAAGATACGTCCAACGTTGTCACAGAAGAGATAAGGCTAGCCTGGCAAATTACTGACTGATGGATGGACGGATAAACAATGGTAAGATATGAGTGTTAGAGAGAGGGGTTACATAGTGACACAGCGTAGGAGCAGCGGACAGAGTGAAAAATAGACAGAGAGTGAGTTGAGGGGCCGGACAGTGCCAGATTGCCTTGCTGGATTATAGTCTGAATATAATCAGCTGCATTTTTTAACTAAGTGACTCTTTTTGCTTTCCTGGGTAATTCACATCAGTTTGGACGGTGAGATAGAAATCTGAGTTGCTAAATAAGTCCTTTTCTTCCTTTATAACAATTCGCCTGAAGTTCGACTAGAGTTAACAAAAAACCTAGGTTGACCCTAAGCACCCGTCCAAAGACACAGGGATCTTATATACGAAATTGGTGTATTCATGTATAGCTGAGTTATTTCTCTGATAACGCATATATATTTCCTTTTACTACGAGAAGAGTAGTCAAGGTGACTCGATTTTATACCCGTATTATGTGAGCTTTCCTTCTCTAGGTGTGTGCCAATCCTGCTGACAACATCAGTCTCCGGACTTCTGTTGGACATGCGGACAGTTTTTTGTGGATTATGGTTTATGGAGATGTTGACTGTGGATAGGCAAGCCATATGAAAGGGGCTACCCTCAGAGGGAACGAGGCAGTTCCATGGATTGGAACTCACCAGGAAGGTAGAGGTTCCACCTATGCACCACCGAGTGGGATCTTAGAGGGAAGTCAAGGTAGAGGGAGAAAAGACAATGGATCTCAAAGCGGACTATTGCTTCCAGCACCCATTTCTACAGTGGCGGCTATGGAGGAGGAAGACGAACAGAAGGACAAGAGACAAAAGGAAAAAGGCATTGTTAACCGAGAAGGAGCTCACCTGCATGTTGTCCATAAGGGACACAAAGATCAAGGTTCTGGGTGGAGGTGTATCAGCGGTTGCAGGTTAAAGAAAAACTGAATTTACCCGACATAGTGGTAAGCCAAGCTGACGGTGACGAGATGGTATATGTGATGGCATGGTTGCTACCGGCAAGGGACATGGATGATTTCTGATTCCATGTAACCCCTGACCTGTGCAGCAAGTTGATACTGAGAGAAGACTGGTTGTTGAAGAAGAAAGCTCAGTTGAGCTTTGACCCGACAAAATTGACAGTAGGGGGAAATGGAGGTTCCCCTGGGGAAACCGGTTGGTGACGAACTGGTTATAGTGACACAGACACATGTGAGGATTTCCACGGGGACGACTATTGCTTGTAAGGGAACAATTCACAGCAAGCTATATCAGATAGCACCCATTAAAGAATACAAAGATAATAAGAAGGGAGTTGCGTGAAGGTGTGATCAAGTGGTTCATGATGATCTCTGTGTTATTGGCCAACACAGCAAGTAGGGACTGTAATAATTGAAAAAAAAAAAGGAATTAGGAGATGCCCGACCAATAAGACAAAAGGAGCTCAGGTGTGGCCAGCTGCAGGAGGAGGACTTGGTCGTTCTTGAAGAATAATGGTCATGGATGAAGCAATTACTCTTAGCCAACACTGACATGATGGTAAAGATGAGAATAGATACAGTTAACCATTCCCCTATTAAGCTTAGACCATACCAAATTCTGATCAATAAAAGAATCTTGGTGAAGGAGGTAGGAGGCGAAATGTTTGATGCAGGAATAATAGAAAGTTTGGAGTCGCCTTGGAGCTTTCCGAGCATAATCTTGGAAAAGAAGGATGGTGGTCATCACTTTTGTATTGATTTATGACAGCTGAATGTGATCACCAAACCGTTGGCGGTACCCCTACCTCTAATCGATGGTACATTGCCCCTGTAAGGAATATCCACTTGCTTTTCAACGTTAGATATAAGGACCAGGTATTAGCAAGTTGCCCTTAAAAAGGAGGACCGAGAGAAAGCAGCCTTTGCATGTCATGCGGAGTTGTTCAATTTCCATTCAGGCTGTCAAATACCCCGGGGGTGTTTACACACCTGTTGATGATCGTATTGAGGGGGGGGGGGCTGGAGTGTTTTGCCATTGTCTACCTACATGATATTATGATGTTCTCCAATAACCCTGAGGAGCATTTTGAACACCTGGAGAAAGTATTTGGAAGACTGCACGAGTATGGGTTGAGACTCATTTTAACAGAGAAGAGAAAATATTTAGGACTCATTATTGATAAGGAAGGGATTTGTCCAGACCTGAACAAGGTAGAAGTCATCCGTGCTATGCTGTAACCCACGACAGGGAGGTAGGTCTGAAGATTTATTGGGGCAATCGGCTATTTCAGACGTTTTGTGCCAGCTTTTAACCAATTAGCTGGGCCACTGATAGCCTTGTGTCATTCTATTTTTGTCAACTGTCCTTTAAACATTGACAAAATGGAGAAAGCAAAATAATTGATTAAGACCTCTGTAAATATATTTTTGATCTTCATACAAATGGACTTCGTTATAGGAAGGTATTCAGTCAGTTAAATGTGCCATTAAATGTGTTCAGTTGGTATGATAGTTCATCGTTCGAAGACGTGTCAATCCATTTTTACCCCAAAAAGCTTTGGTTGTCCTAGAAAGGTAACAAAATGTATGACAAGCTTATTTGCAAGAAAAGGAAGAAGGACTGTCAAGATATTTCTTAGTTTTGCCCAAAAGAGTTTAAAAGAGCCGGAGGTGCAAGTTAAATTTCTGAACTTCGAGCATTCTGTTGCTTTTTTGGTTGATGAACGGTTAGACCTTTAATTTTATGTTGAGCGTCTTGGTATTGCAGTTGCAAATGTTATTGCTGGTAGTAGACGAACGACAGCTGATTTTTCTTGTGTACATGATGACTTTATTTCTGTACATAGATTGATCAGTATAGATGGGATTTATGTATCGATTTGTTTCATGAATGGATCTGCCTTTGAAGTTCCTCAGGGTGTTGTGCCTTTTGGAGATGTGTCAGATTTGTTTCAGTGTCAAGAGTGTCGGCACTTGCATTAACAGCCTCAATTGTAATCAGATTGTTGCCAAGTATTCTGTATGTGCTGTGACGTTTATTTTATACTAGAACTGAAATCCAAATAGTTGGATCCTTTGGGTAGTTTTTCTGGATCTTTTGTGGAAAGGGTTTTCAGTTTGGATGCTCTGGGTGTTGTTGAGGAGGACTTCATCAGTAACTACAACAGACATAATATTGCTTTATTCTTGTACAGAGATAATTGCTATTATGTAAATTTCATCTGGAATGAGGATGAATTACTTTCCGAACTGTAAAGTAGCATTAAGTGTACTTGATCATGTCGTCACTCGTTTAAGGAGAGCTCAAGAATACTGTCAGGCTTTCTTGGATCAGGAAGAGGAGGGTACCATTGAGAGATGAGAGAGTACAAGTGAATCCTAGATATTTGCGGCATATATACGTGGATTTCGCATAGACAAGTTGTAAATTAAAATATAAAAAGAAAGCTGGCAACAAATCCAAATATGAGTCGTTTATAACCAGTTTAGTTTCAAATTTAACGGAAAAACAGAAATGATTTTTGTCTATATAATTTCTCAGCAGAATCATTAAGGACATTAGCCAAAATGGCATAACAATCCATCCTAAACTTCAGCAACAAATCCAACATATCCATGAAGAGGTTAATTCCCGGATACTCAGTCATTCAGCGAGGGACAACCACCTGTTCACAAAGAACAATTGAAAAACCGGCCTCATCCTACTGGAACTCTGGCTATTTGTCTTCACAACTTGTTGAATTTGATACATGATCTACACTGAAGAAAATTCCGGAGAAATCCTTGGCACATTCTGACAACCTAGGGACTGGCTTAGTCTGACTAGAGCCTTATTTGTCAGAATGAGGTAAAGTTCGGCCCAGTCCTAGGAAGCCATCTTCCAGGCATTATCTCCTCCTTCAAGAGGAGGGATTTATTTATTGCGTCTCACCTAAAGCACTCTACCAAGGAAAACCTGACAGACCTAGCTATTTTTGTACCCTTCCAGAATGCTCCCTCGGGAAACTGCCAACATTAAATTGAATTTATAACTATTCTTGACGCAATGGAAAGCGGGTAAATACAGGCCTGAAAATTGTCCTTCAGGCTAAAAACAGAGGGATATGCCCTTCCCAAGGCATTACCTCCTCCTTCTGGAGGGAGGATTGGTTTATTGCCGGTAGCCTGAGGGAATGCCAATGGGTCCAGTCCAAGCTATTTTTATAACTTTCCAGAGTGCTCCCTAAGGGAAGCTGGATTACTCACTAAAAAAATGACCTTGTGTCACATTCAGTCTTTTGTGATCACTTTGGCAGCCGGGCTGCACCGATCTGTCTACATGCCACATTCCTTACCCTCGAAACTATGTAACCATTTTTTTTCAGATATGAACTTGTATCGGATGCCCCTCCCTGAGACTGGCTCGATTTATTTTGTCTGTCTGGTAACAGGACGCTTATTGTGGTTTTGAGTAAACTTTAAGATCCCACAAGTCTCGCTGTAACTAACACCATTTTTGATCCAGTCATTGACCTGGTCAGCTGCTCACACTTCGTCTGGCTGTCAACTACCTCCTATTTGTCCAGCCGTCGACTCAACGAACCCATAAATCAAGCACAACCAATGCCCCTCTTTCTTGACCAGAACCCGGAAATCTATTCGTCCACACCAAAACAAATACTGTAATTTTCAAGACAAAATACTCACTACAAATTATGTGTTTCTACCTGTCCTTTTCAGGACAACTTACTAATTACAATTTAATTCATTATCCACCATTCCCAGAAGAAGTATGGCTAGCAGTCATTCAACCGTATTGTGATGTCTACACTTAACCAGTATTAATTGGAGAGAGAGCAACCAAACTTACCAAACCGTTTCTCCAACCTCAGTGACATCAACCAACGTTGAAGAACTAAACCGACCAGACACTCAACACCTATGACACTGATGCCAACAGCTGATCCAATTCATTTACGGCCAAATAAAACGGTTATTTCATATACAACTTTAATTTCTCTATTTTGTTATTTTTGTATTTGTCTTGTGGCTCTCAAAAGTTGTTGAGTAGCAACTTTCACAACCCATCCAGAGCTTTCCATTTCCCCACATATACGTAAGTGTGATTTTGCTGGTCCTTTAACATTTGGATGTTAAAAGTGCAAAATTACACAGAAAACATATTTTAGCACTCTTATGAAATATATTGAGTGGTTTTCACTTGAGAAAAACGTGTTGAATTATGAACATACTATAACGATTGTCATTGGCTGATTAAAAATGCATTCTGATTGGCTATTCTTATTTCCAGAGTTATGTTCTAATATCTATGCATATATTAGTTAAAACCTTAATGTGTCAAAATTTCAAATGTGAATGCTTATAGTACATTTCTTATGATCTATTACAGAAATTATCGCGCAAAAATTATTCCTTCCATTTTTAAAGGTCACCAGATGGTTTGCTATTTCTAAGAAGGTTCAAACAAATCGGTTATTTAGCTGATTTGCTTGCAGGATTTTTACAAAAGTTTGCAAGTTCACAAATTAAAAAAATATATCAAGAAATGTTCTTGTTAAAACACAGAAATTTAATAAACACTTTTATATTTGCAGAACATTTTATTTCTATTTCTTATTTATTTTTAATTTCGTTTAAATTATTTTTTCTGTTTACATATAAAGATCTTAAAAAAAATGCTTTTGTGTGTGTGAATGTGTGTGTGTGATGGCAGTATGATCAATAATATCGTTTCACTATTGGTATTGTGTGCCAAGTTTCCTGGCGATTGGAGTTCTTTAAGAAAACGTTGAGGCCATACTGAAGGATTGTAGAATTTTTAGGAGCAATTTTCCGGTAACATTAATAAAAACGGATAGTTAGTTGCAAACCTAGCTGAAAATTAATAGTAGCAAAAATAAAAAAGGCCGAAGCACATGAATTACAAAGAAAAAGGTTTATTCAATTGGACATATTAACCCACATTGTTAACAGGAAAAGAAACGTACAGCATGAAAAAAAACGTTAAAAATAGAAATTACATATTCTTTCAAACTTTGTTTATGAACCAAAAGTTGATTTTTCACCCACACTAGGCCTGAAAAAAAAAAAATTGCACCAAACACACATGACTGACATTCAGCAAGATGACATTTTTTTCTTTGTAAAATCTTTGAAAAAATTGTATAATGTTGATGGCTGAATTTAAATGGAGATGACATTTGATTTTCTTTGTTATCAATTCAGGAAGAAAGCTAACGTTGGCAACTTGATTATCATTTCTGCAGAAACATAACCTTATTGCAAGAAAGATGAGAAGCATCAAATTCAATTGGTAGTCACAATTCCAAATTTCAATTCTCCTAAGAAGACATTTGAGAATACATTATATTATTATGATAAAGTCATCAATCAATCTAATATATTCAATAATATTATTTACAAAAAACATCTTCTCAAATAGAGATCTAGCCCATCTTCTATCAGAGATGAATTCTTCATCATCAGGTAACTGAAGTCTTGTGAAATTAATGTAAAAATCCCCCCAAACCTTAAATACAACACACGCCCATGCATATCACCATCATCATATTATTTAACGTCCGTTTTATAAGGCAGTATGTGTGGGGCAGCTTTTAGAAATTGACTTCTAAACTTATCTCTGGCCATGTAATTATCTCATTTTTTCCTTGGTCCACCCCTGCTACTACAACTGTTCTACATCTACTAACCAAAAAACACTCATTTTTCTAATGTGGCCATACAATCAGAGTCTCCTGTTTTGCACACATTTCCCTATACTGTCCAGATCTAAGTCTAAGACTCACATTACACATTCATCGTATGATTTCTCTCCATTCAACACTCACTGGCCAGGTTTCACTTCTATACATCATCACACTGTGTATACATGCTTGATAGACTATTTCCTTTGTCGACAGTGATAACACTCTACTGGTTAGTAATGGCAAAAGTTTCCTGAAATTATTCTATCCACTCCTATCTCTTGCAATCACACCTGCACCAGCTCACCCTTGTGCTCCAATGTAAGTAACAAAACTTTTGAACACCCTCAATAGCCTTGCCATCCAAATATACTTTCTCATCCGTCTCTATTGTTTTACACTTCTTGCACACACACACACACACACTGGTTATCATCTCTCAATCTACCTATGATTCCACTACACATCTTGTGTAATCAGTGTTTACAAGTACCACAAAACATTGAGTTGCACCCAACTCCTTTTCCACAAACTGAATACGGACACTTGCCTTTTTGTGGGGGCATTCCAACACTACAACCACTGATGATCACTTTGGTCTCGGTAACATTCACTCTCAGACCTTTACTTTCCATAGATTTCCTCCAAGTCTCCAACTTAACAAGTAGACCTTTCATTGTTTCACAGGCAAGCATTAAATCATCAGCATAAAGATGTCTTATTAGGGGTGGGATGTAATGAGTGAAAATTTCAGATTCATGCGAGTAGTATTTTTTTGTGTTCATTTATACATAAATAACACTAAACGATCAAACATTTTGAAAATTTTGCAAAATTCAGAAGGTGCAGGCCATTAGTTTTTGGCTATTTTACATTCATGAAAACCCTTTCACAGCCTGAAAATGGTCCTAAATTAAAGTACTATATCAGATTTAACCATCTATATCCATTCATAGCTTTTGAAGATGTCTTAGGACCTGCAGTGTCGCATGAAACCACTTTTTCACCGAAAAATGATGGATTTTGAGTCCCGTGGAGCCCTAACGGCTATTTTTGGCCTGCACCTTCTGAATTTTGCAAAATTTTCAAAATGTTTGATTGTTTAGTGTTATTTATGTATAAATGAACACAAAAAAATACTACTCGCATGAATCTGAAATTTTCACCCATTACGTCCCACCCCTAGTCTTATGTATTTTTTTCTTCTTTCCCTGAAATAAACAGTAATTCCCACTCACATAGAATTCAATTTATAAATTCTCACTTTATTTTTTAAAACAAACTTCTCCATTTCAAGGAAATATTAATTTTGAATAAATTTCGAAACTCCAAAATTGTCAGCAAGAAAAAAAAAAATTCTTTTAAAAGAAATGTCAATAAATCCTGACAAAACTTTGTCAGAAAATGCTCTCACCTCATGGAGGTGAATTGCAGCAATTTCAAAGGCAAATCAAAGTAAAACAAAATATTCAGGCGATATCGTATGTCACCCCCAGCATTAAAAAGAATCAAACATGGACTAATCCTTGCCTTTCCCTCGCAAACCAAGCAGACATTCCTCATATCAACAACCCTGAAATCTTCTCAAAGTATTTCTGGCATGTAGAATCCCAAAGATTATTCCTTGATGGATAATCGAAACATAAAAACTGTCTATCTCCTATCTTTACCAAGATAGCAGCATTATAATTAGGATGGGAAATGAAGGAATAGATATGATATCAAACCCAGAATCACCAGAGCAGAGGTCTGCAAATCGAAATGTAAACATGTGCAATGATCTAAGTTTAGTGGGGTGCATAGTTGCAATGCATGCAGACAACAAGCCTGGATTGGGAGAAATATTTAGCAGAGAGAAGAGAGACCACCCAAGCAAGTGGCTGGCTCTTTTAAATAGCAATGTCTTCTTCAATACGAGGTTCCATGCTGTGATTGTGAACCACTTGAAACTTTGGAAAAATTAATGTCCACTCAAGATTTAAGACCTGCTGGTCAGTAGGTTTTTATGTCCAATAATAAAACAGCTTATCCTTTTCAAGTGTTGGCTGTGTGGTCTACCCCAAATTAGACCAATATCTCTATTATATATTCCACACAGGACGGCCAGTAGGGAGCAGTGAGTTTTCTGTGGGTCTCGGAGACTGATAGACTGTTTGCGTTTGGTTGGAAGATATGTTTGTCTTGATTTTCAGGCTTGTCATTTTGTAGAAGAAAACAAGTGTCATTGTAATTCTTAAAATAAAACAGTTCTAAGCTTTCAACTGGAAGTGTGGTTCTGTTCGGAGGGAGAATTCTTTTGTTACCATGCGACCGGTGTTGGAATCAAGCACCGAATTCAGATGAAGACGAGCAGATGATTACGACGGCATGTGCAGTGAATGCACACAATTGCACGTTAGCAGAAAAGTTCATTCTTATTTCAACCCATGAGAAACAGAAATGTGCACTTCACAAATCAAATTATCACCGACAACTGAATATATATTGGCAGTTACACCATACAGTTTAAAATTTAATAACAGCAATTAGACAAGAATTAGTGGATATTTTGCTTACTCCTAATAGTCCAACGATAGATTTAACAATATCTAAAAATAACCTGATGCATTTTCTTACTGATTTCTCATCTGGAAACAAAAGTCTGGTCATCTCCAAAAAGAAAACTTCCAAATAGAAAGGTTCATAAAACATTAATTCATAAGTGACAATCTACACTAAACAGCCCTTGAATAGAATCTCTTAAAAATGAAAAATATTACTGCAAACTATAAGGTTTCGATAAGCTGTGCTAAGACTCTCTACAGTGACAGATTGATCCAGAATTATAATCTACAATTAAATTAATACAACAATAAATGTTTACAAACTCACAAATTTATTTATTTAAATTTCTTTTGGACAAAACTCGCAAAGATTTCTATGGCAAAACCGGTTGGAATTATATTGAGATTTGCTCTTAGACTAATGTCTGAAATCTTCATGCTCGTTGAAGTCAAACATTTAAAAATGCCCCCCCCCCAAAAAAAAAAATAATAGGGGAAAAATATGGAGAAGAAGGTAGCGACAACAAAAATGGCCGCCAGTACTTGGAAAAGAATGTCAACTCCACTGCCGAAAATACTCTTATTTTTTAAATCTGTCTGCCAAATATATATTTTTACTTAAAAATATCTAACTCTGGCAAAATACAACTGCAGTTTTTCTTATTATGACACAATCGATGTGTTGATGATGCAAGAAACCTCTAAATTTAAATCTATTGCCTGGCATAGACTTCATTAAAACACTCAATGGTGTTTGCATGAAAAAAGTTTGAAGCTTCAGGAGACACAACAAAAGCCAATTTTTGTGAAAAATTCAATAAGTGGCAGGGAGCATTGATTGCAACCTAAAAGTGGTCAGCGGGGTGTGCACCAGTGTCTAAGAAGTTAAAGGAGAAACACAAGCAGAAGTGGTAGACTTTGATTGACGATGTTTGATTGTTGCCATATACTGATGATGAGTTTGACCTGCCAAAAGGACTGATAGTTGTACTACAAACCAACAAAAATATGGTGCATCTTGTAATGGGTCATTAAAACTAAACACCTTTGCTGAAACATTCACAGACAGTGTGAAGAAATTGCATGAATGGAAGCAGCGGGATTTGAATGTATCCATTTTGGACTTTAGAAAGGCATACCATCAAATTCACATTAAGAAATATCTGCGGCCATAACAAACATTTATGTTTAAAAGAAAGAGATATCGTCTAACCAGGTGGAAATTCAGACTGAATGTAATACCTCTGATAATCCACTTTGTTCTCAACAGACAAAGAAAGCTAGGTCAGCATATATCGGTGTTTTTATCCTTTGTTCCGATGGATACTACACCCCATAAACTGGTATCATCTTGGCCTTCGGGGTTTGTTTTACGCCGGTCTATGGATCTGTCCTGTGCAGTTCTAAGAGGTCCCCCCTCCCAGGCTTTGCCTCCCCTCTTTGGGGAGAAGTAAGTTTATTGCTTACTGCCTGAGGCGCCCCTACCGGGGAATGCCGACGGGGCTGCCCAGGCAATTTTTAATGGCCAGAGTGCTCACCTTCTCGGGCGCTGGATTTTCAAGTCCCACTTTCCCACCCCGACCTTGGGTCACATCTTACCTTGTGGGAGTAAGATAAAACTGGCCTTGTGCCTAACCTCCTGGGGAGGTAAATAAAATGTTAGATAGCACATTGGAATTTGCTAAATATTATATAGATATTCTTATTAATGAGATAAACACATTGTAGAAAATTCATACTGTTCCATAGCAATAACATATGGATAAAAAAGACCAAACCACAAACTTTGATGTCGTGATGGGATGCCACAACGATGCAAAGGTATATAAGTTAACAGGAATATATATAATTAATATGCTTAACACAACTTCCATGAGAAAAGTTTCTTTCCAAGAACTACCTGTCTGTGAAACACAATACCACGGGCTGCTTCCCAGCTGACTACAACATGATCGTTTTAAAGTCCAATATTAACAAATTCTTGTTGAGCTGTTCTAAATAATCAAACTCAGCCCAGTCCAAACCATCGTTACCAATCCTCCGGACAAACTCTTGAACCCTTATCCTCGAGTGGCCTTTGGGCCTTGATAAGCGGTAACTCACTCATACATAAAAACAAAAGCTTTCATCAGTAATCAACAAGGAAAATATTGGTATCTACAGGGATGATGGTTTCATTATATTTCATAACATATCAGGTAGAAGTTTAGATTAAAAAAGAAAAAAAAATACAAATATTCAGAAACTTAGCTTTTGACACAGAAATAAAAATGAACCTAAAAGTTAATTTTTTAGATATAACCTTTAATTTAAACAATGAAAAAAAACCTTAAAGAAAACCAAACAATATCTCATTATATATTAATGAACAATCCAACCACCCATCCAGTTTTGAAAAAAAAAATACCTAGGTCAATAGGCTATAGACTAGCCACTAATTATAGCAATATAAATATATTTAACCAACACAAAAAAGAATATAAAACAGCTACAAAACAGCTGATATAATAATAAATTAATAATAGAAACAAAAATAATAGAAAAAAAAATTTAAAAAATCTAATCTGGTTCAATTCGCCTTACAACAGAGAGGTAACGACATAAATTGACAAAATATTCTTTAGAAATACTGTACTGTATTATTCGGACTATCATTCTCATCTCATGTTTCGGCCGATGTAACCTTCGGCCTCAGAGGTTACATTGGCCGAAACGTTGTGCTGTTTCATAGATGAATTCTTTCGAACAGTATTGTTTGTCTCTATAGATTACAGTGTAGTGAAGAGAGATGCCATATGAACGAACACCAAAACATTGAATAAACACCCTCTTTCTTTCTCCGGTTCGTTTAGATACCCTCTCCTGTTTACTTCCAAAAGAAAGTAAGAGTTTTCACAAAGATATGTTAACTAAACATTTCTAAACCAGTCAAAATGGTTCCTGCTCGATTTAAACCCAAAATGTAACAATCTGATACGAAAAGGGAAAGTTCAATTAAAACGGGACAAATGAACAAACAAAAGCAGATCCAGGCCGGCGGACGTCGGAAGAGGTCCAGAATGTATGCTCACCACCTACCTCCACACTCACCCTTAGGCCGGGAAGGCAAAAAGAAAAAGAACACTACAAACGCACGTTTAACCGCCATCATCTCGTGCACACATTTCTACACATTAACAGAACAACGGTAGGCCACACATACACAGTGTCACACCCTCTAATACTCACACACACATATTCACACTAACAAATATATGTATTAACATAAACATCCCAACCCCTCACTGAACATTTTCTACCAAAACAGGAGTTTGGGCAAATGAGCATATGAAAAAAAGAAAAGTCTGAAATTAATATGAATAAAAAAATTGTTGTATCACTTTCAGGCATCCGTAGACACTTTCTTCAACCCTTTTCCACCGGAAGCCAGCGTTCCTACCTGTTATGCTCATTCGCCGGAGTTTGCATAAACTTTCCCAGATGAACATTTATTGATTAATAATGACTTCTATATTCATGTAAAATTATAGTTATAAATGTTTTGTTATTTAATCATGTTTTCCTGGATTTTTCATTTGCAAAACTCTTTTCATGTATTTAGTTAGCACTTGCTAACTGGTAACCTTTATATTCCCTCAATATTTCATTCATGTCCATTTTAATATGCATGCATGCTATTTATCTCCATTTCCTTCATTTATAACCCCATTTTATTAACATATATTAAATGCCGGCATGTTCTTGGCAATTCCCAAAGACACTAACGTCGTCTAAAAATAACCCCACCAAGGCCAGGAGCCATGCCAAAACATATACATTGTCAGAGAAAAACAAAAAAACAATAATTATACTAACATTAGGAATTTTAAAGATTAACATTACATATCTAAAAGTTAATGTGAATATTGTGAGTGTAATTATGTGAGTTGATGTTAAAAGATCTTTGTAAAAATGTTTTAAATATGGTGTACATAATCGACTAAAAGTCAACATGTAGAAAGAAATTGTTTACAAATAAAGTTTTATGAAAATTAAACCTTAGTTTTTTACGGTAAATTTCTTGTTTTAAATTAGTTATCATATTCTGACTCAAACAGCAAATATAAAGAATTAAAAATAATCATCAAAATTATTTTTCTGTTAATTTCGAATTTGATTCCTTATGAGTCTTATTTCGTAATCTAATTTATGAAACTAATTTTCTTTCTTTGTTAATTCTTTCTTTAAATGTGATCAATGTCTCATCAAACGATAATCTTTCTGGTACTTATATAGAGAACGACCCGCGTTTCTGTGACTTTGCGCTGTCAACGTTTGGGTAGGTTACGGAATCGTCCGATAGTTGCAGAAACTATTAGCCAATCAGGTTGCAGCAGGCAGACGATAACTTATGAAAAAAAAATGACTTTCTACGATGTGTGTCAATGCGTCTTCTGCTTGTTTACCATCGTCGTCTGCGCTAAGCACAACAGAACCTGTACAAAAAAATATTCCAGACCAGTTGCCTAGTTTTATTTTCTGTATAGATTTACTATTGGAAACTTTCGAATAAAAAAAAACTAAAAAAACTAAGCCTAAGCCTAAACAAAAACCTTTAATCTTAACCCAAAAAATGTAAAAAATAAAAAAACAAAAAAAAAAACGTTCTTTATTTTTATATATGTATTTTACTTTTAGTTTCTTCGTCTAAGTTTTGTTAGTTGCAAGTTTTCTTGAATTTATCGTCTGTCAGTCTTCGCCTCGGCAACTCTCAAGTGCTTCTGTAACCTGCCCGAACATTGACGATGCGAAGTCACGGAAACGCAGATCATTCTCTATATGAGTACCATCTTACTTTTATTAGAAACCATAAATAAGATGGATGGTTTTACATTTAATTCCATTCATCAACAAGTTTCAGCTTTGTGTGAGTGGCTTCCCCCTCCTCCTGTCATCCAATCACCTGGAGTTTTATCATCTTCATAAAACATAACAGTGTAAAACACTGATTGGAGCATTTAAGATAGAAAAGTTCATATATTTCAACATATTTGAACAAAATAAGACAGGCCATTTAAATATGCGCTTTCAATTTTTTAGTATTCAAATATTCTTTCAAACTTGCTAGCTTTAATAATGTGTTCAAGAAAAGAGTTAGGAATCAACCATGGGATGTATATTGCAGAACACACCCTTTCCCTTGGTAAAATTGTAATTGCTTCTCTAACTCAAACAAAAGTGTATTTACAAAAGCTCCCATCCTTTCATCAAGTGCTTCCCTCCCTAAAACAAAAAAGATATTTACAAAAGCATTCATCCCTTGGTCAAGTAATATTTGCTGCCCTCCCTCCCAAAAAAAAAATATATATCCATGTTTTTGTCAATCAAATATAAACAAGAACATGTACAAAAAAATAAATCAAGCTCTGGATAAAATGGTCTACCTATGGTTTGTATAGGTTTATATGGTGATCAATACAGTTTATGGAAATATTTGATGTAAACAAGATATGAAAAATTAAAAATATCAAAAGTTGAGAAATCAGCCCAAAAGACATGCTCTCATCTGAAAAGATGCAATCACAGCCACAATTAGTAGGACAAATATAAGAAAAAAGTGTTAATTTTTTTCACAAATAAGTCATTCTAGTATTAAAATGTCTAGCATAAGTCCCAAGGTCATTTTAAAAGTTGTGAAGATTTTAGTATAAAAACATTTGTCTTCATATATGAACTGTGCTAAAAAGTATTTAACATTAAACATATAAAAGAAAATGTAAAAAATAATAAAAATGCACAATTTAAATCTACAAGATTGTTAGTGACTAAACAATTTGAAACCGAAAAATGATTATCAAAACGAAATTTCAACTCATTCATATTTAGAAAGAAACGTTTAGAAAACATGGACATAAATAAAAAAAATTATTAGTTCGATTTATATATTTTGGTTCTTTTAATTACGTAAACATTATTACTATAAATATCCAATAAAGGACATTTTTCTCATTTTTAAATCTGGCTTACAGTTAATTTTTCTGAAGAAAAGTTTTCATTTACAATCAAACAAAAAAAAAAAACAATGCTAAACGGGTTAAGACTTCTTTCATGGCAACAATCATAAACAAAGGCCGTTCATTTTTGATTGAAGAGAATCAATGTGAAAGTAATATGTCTTATTTTATCATATCGCTCTATACAGTTTTTGTTTCACTTTCAGCAGTCATCTATAAAAGTATGAAGCAAAAAGAAAGTGCAAACATTTTTACAAACGAAAACTGTGAGAGAGGATAATAATAAAAAAGAAGACATTCTAGTAAATGAATGGATTGTCTACAGATGTCAGCATCAATACTCAAAGAAAAGTTATCAAATGAAAGGATGTGTCCAGCCGAATTGGCAAATCAAAATCATCTAACAACTAGTGCAGTTTTTTCACAAACAAACGGGAAAAAGTGACTATATGTGGAAAATTGTTTTCTGGTTGAAAACTTGGTCTGCCCAAATCTCACTGTGCTCCTTGTATCTAGTGTGATCCGAAGAGTATTAGGAAGACAAGTGCTTAAAAATATTCGGATTCTTAAGAATTATAACAAGTTATCCATTGTTCTAATTGTCATTTTAGACTTTGTAATCTTCCCAAAGTGAAAGATTTACTTAATAAATATCATTCTGCTCTCTTATAACTGGTTTTATATCCAGACATAGCAACTAAAGAGTGGAAATGCAGCTATGTTTCAAATACTGGATTCCATTAAAGAAACTACCCCCCCCCCAAAAAAAAAAAAAAACACTTTATTTTACACTATTGAACAGATATAAAGAAAATAGCATTAAATTTTCTGTTGAGTTTGTGGTCAATTTTTTGACTTGACTAATGACTTGATCATCTTGCTTTACAACTTTTATTTCTTTTAGAATTATATCCAAAAGAATCTTTGTATGATTCAAAAGAAAGAAACAAAACAAAATTGATCATTGTTTTAAATTTACTGTGCAGAAGAATTGGTGTATTAAAAGATTGCCTCAAAATTATTTCCGCAATTTAAAAACAATGGATACTTAATTGATTACTTTGAAAACAACAATCAAAAAACAATGGCCACTTTTAAGCCAAAATTCTCCTTTTTCAAACAAAATTATTTAAAATCACTTGTTTTCATTAAATCTATTAGTGGATTCATTTATGAAATGATTTTTGTGTAAAATGTTTTTTTCTAATGAATTATTCTTAATTTGATGAACTCACAACAAAAGAGCACTAAAAAATTTCAGTCAGATGAATTTAAACAAAAATTTAGTTTATTTTTTTAATTAAAAAATAAAAATACAAAACATATTTTACAATATTTAAAAAAACACTTTTAGTGACTTTTTAGAATTAAAATCTTACATAAAATTATGAATTATGAAATAAAAATTGTTGAAAAATTATTTTACATTTTATATGATTAAAAATGATTTTACAGGTTTTTAATTCCATCGTAGGCTCAGCCTTCGTAAATTTTGTATGAAACTATGTTTCATAATCAAAAAAAAAATGTATGTTTTCTTATCTTTTTAAAAATGTTTATTCATTTCAACATTTTTAAAATATAAATAAGCGATATTGTCAATTATTACTTAGAATATCATATTCTAAGTAATAATTGACAATGTCACTTATCAAAAAGAAACAGATTGATGCTTCCATTCATTCCAACCAGATGCTGAGCTGGGATGTGGTGAGTCTGTTCAGCTACCAAGATTCTTCACAGCTCTTGCCAATGATTCAAGACAAACAGCTAACCCTAACCACGGCCATCGTAAAGGAGGCCTGTCAACTGAGTGGAGTTTTTCTGGTGACGTCATTGATAGTGGAAGTAAGAACCACTATAAATGAGGATCGGAAGTGCGTTGTGGCTTAACGCGCATGCATCCATCTGTAATCAGAGCAAGTAGACTCAAGTCCATCGGATTATTCATTCAATTGGAAACATTGTTAACTTGTTCCTGCTATTGTGACTTTATTCCCCTGCCAAGAACACGGCTACCCTCCTAAAGATTATTCATTCACTTGGAAATCATTTTTAACTCGTTCCTTTTTCAAACGTATTTCCTTTTTTATAGATGTCAAGCGTGAAAAAAAGAAAAGAAAATTACAACATGGCGTCCAACGATTAAGGCATTGTATTAAAGTTCGATTTTCAAGTCTTAAAAAAATAAATTAGAATTTTATTTCGAGATAAAAATACAATTTTAGACTAATTACTAAGTTTCACCACCCCCACAAAAAACATGACTGTTTTAATTTATTACAAATTTTTACTATATTTTAAATAAACTGTTCGTTTTGCAAAAAAAAACCAAAACAACAAAAAAGCAAAACACATTTTAATTCATTTCAATAAACGTTCTATTAATTATTTTGAATTATTAATTTTGTGTTACTTTACTGAATTCGTAATCTTTCATGTTTGATTTACTTTTCATGTTTGATTTACTTTTGAGTTAAAAAAAAATCAAAAAAAATCAGGAAACATTCTGGAAAGAATGAACTTATTTAAAGAATTAAATGAGACAAATTATTTTTCAAAGAAAAATTTTCATGTTTTAAAAATTAAAAAAATTATGACAACATTTTATTATTAAGTATTAATTTTATGTTTGCTGTCTAGCCTACACAAATTACACAAAATAATACATTTTCACTAAGATTTCTAATAAAGTAATGGGTTAATTATATTCCGTGATCATTAATTAACAAATGCTGAAAATTTCATTAAAATTGGTTGATTTTTTTAATTTTTAAGTGATGGGAGGGGTCAAAATGCCCATAGTCTGACTGTTCGACAGATCTTGTTTGTTACTTTAGAGCATGACGTCATTTTCCAGTGCTCTGGCCTCCTTTATGATGGCCGTGCCCTAACCCAACTTAACATATACATCATGTACAATAACAATTATTATGTAGTAACTTTTTCGAAAAATTAGAAAAATGAAAAGAAAAATTTACTTATAAGTTTTTTCTTAAAAAAAAAATGAAAGATTAAAATTATAAACTTTAAAAAATTGCATTGCAAATATTTTCATTACTTGTAAATCATTTTAACTGCTAAAACCGAAGACAACTAATAAAAAATCTTCCATATAATAAAATTCTTCCGATCTGTAATTTAAATAAATAATTTAAAATAAAATTTTTTATACTAATTTTACAGAAAGATTTTGCTGTTTTAGTTATTTTGACTTTGACTTGTAAAATTACAGATGTTCCATTGTCACAGAAAAAATTCTTCAGAATATTAAAATAATCAGTAAAATCTAAAATAGACATCTTAAAGCACAAATTTTATAGACAGTTAAAGAAAAATATACATAATTAATCGAAAAGAAAAAAATTTAACAAAAATGTGATTTAGTAGACCCCTCCCCCACTGGAATAAAGCCTGGTGATAAGATAATTTCACATGTTTGTGACCAAAAATTAATTGTATTATTTTGAGTAAAATAAAAAATAAGACTTTACTTAATTATAACTTTTTACATAGGTTAAAATCGGGGAAGGGGAATGAAAATATATTTTAGAGATTTTATTTTATTGTATCGACATTTCATATTTCTTTAAAATAAGCCCATAAAAATTGAATAATTATTTGATTTTTGGTTGATTTCATTTATATGTAATAAATAAGATGTGACACATGTTTGCATTTTTACCATAAAAAATGTATTTACAAAATTCAACTGTTTTAAATAGCTAAAAATAAATCATATTGATGAGATATGTTTTCTGCCATTCTTCTTGATAATATAGCAACATTATGTTGTATTATTTTTACTTCATGAGTTACAACTTTATTTTTTGTTATGAGGGTTTAAAATGTACAAATACAGCGTAGCAAAAAGGATCATCTGCTCCCTGGAGCAAAAATCATAAGTGGCAACACAGACATATACAAACAAGGAAAAATCAGGACCTCCAACACAACATTCCTTGTGAGGATAACATTGGCTCTCACAAATATGTGGAAGATAATGACCATACACCTCCAACTTAAGTCAGCCAAGTCTCAAGGTGAAGACAATATTTTAAGTAATAATTTGGAAAGAAGGGCAGAAGATCCTCAGAACTAGAAATAATGATGAGCTTGTTTGTCTGCAACTGAAATTACATTGCATTTTTCACAAATATGACATCATAAACTGAAAATTTCTTTTTTGCAACATGAAAATTATTTACATTATTGGTATTATTCGATCACATGGACACGTGGCGCAACGTTGTGAGAATAACATCCAAGATTAAAATAGTAGTCCGAATAATACAAATTATCAATCCTCATCTAAAAAATTTCAAAACATTATTTTGTACCATTTTAATGTGTAGACTGAGATATTAAGATGCAGTGTTTAGTAAATATAGAAAGGGGTGCTGCTTACAATTGAATGTCTAATTTAGATAATGGTTTTAAAAAGCAGGTTTTAATATTTCTATTAAAAATTTCTATTTCATTTTTGCATATGTAAGCAGCATTGCTGTCTATACATTTTATGAGAAAAACATAAAAAAATTAATCTTTTTATATGCACACACACAAAATCGTAAATATTTGCATTTGGAGGATCAATATTTGTTAGTATTATGTCTCTAATGAATGAGAAAAAAGCAAAGAAAAATGTGATATGAGTAAAAGTTAACTAATCATATGTACAGGCAGAAAGAAAGATTTTAGGTTTAGAATTCACAAAAGTTCACCCTATATTGTCTACTGCCAACTCCAATCTCATAGTAAAACTTGACCAACAGCTGATGTACTTTCTACAATCTCCTAAAAAAGTTGCTTCCTGCAATGGTATCATCAGGAAACTTGCACATGCAAAATAGGGAGCTGATATAGCTATGTTCCAAACCGTAACTATCACACTGGTATACATCCCAGTAGAAAACTGTGTTACCGCAATAGTATGGAGTAAACACATCAACATGATAGACACCTCATTCTACATGGCTCTATAAAATCAACACAGAATTGCTCTCAGTTGTGGCTAATCTTAACACTGACAGACCTCCTATGATTAGATGAGGAAACACTAAAACTTTGCATGGCAGTTGCTTTATGCTTCAACATTTGATAAACTTGTGGAATGACGGAAATTCAAATAATCAGGTATAAAGTTAATAATGAATGCATAACTTTTCTCATATTTGATTAATATCAGTTTCAATGAATTGGACATGGTTTCAAATATTATTTTCAATTCATGAATTTTGTTTTCTACAATGCATAAAAATATGGCAATGCCAAATGAATTGATGATGGCAGCAAAAAAAACGAGAATGCTTTGAAAAATAGATGAATGTACTTATCTTTTAAATAACAAAGGTAGAACCGAAAAGTAAATAAACTATGAACGGTTTTTCCATGCATTAAAATATTAGTAAAATTCAAAAGTAGGTTAAGATAATTCGGTAAAATGACCAACATGATTTTTCACAGTAAAGAAGTGTTGCAAATAAATTAAGTTTCAACAAAATTGCCATATTCTGTAATAATTCTTTTAATAAAGAAAGCATTTGTTTATCCCATACATTTTTATAAGCATTCGAAAATTTCAGATAAATTCTTAAATAAATTTTTATTGTATTGTTAATGGTTGCCATTTTCCTTTATTGTTGAAAATGAAAAAAAAAAAAAAAATAACAGATTTAAAAATGTCATTAGATGTGCGTCTCTTTTATTTGTTCGAAATCATTTTTGGATGGCAGATTTGTTTCTGATCCAACAGGAATCAACGTATCATCTGTATTTAAAAGTTGAACAGTTTGAAAAGACAATTGTTGAACAAGGTGTTCAGTGACTCTGGTGTGTTCCCTGGAGTCTGGATTATTTGAGCTTTTTTTGGCATCAACCAGATCAACAGTTGCCATCTTTGGATGCTCATCCAGTTGAGATGAATTCTGATTTTCAATTAAATCTACAGCATATAATGTTTGAGTTTCTTCAACTTTAGTTGATATCACATTTAAATGACATGATTCTGCGGGATTTGTATCGATTGCTGAAGATGAATGCTCACATAATGATACTGATATCATTTCTGTTAATTGCGAAGGACATTGGTTTTTAATAGAAACAGATTCTGCTACTAACGACTTTACTGCTGGGACAGATTGTTTTTTCACTACAATTCTATCTGAAGCTAACCTTGCGAATTCAGAGGAAATTGAGTTGTCTCCCATTTGCAAAGTGGATGACAGCCTTTGGGGTTTAACTTTAACAGTATCTGTTGCTGACGGCTGGGAGGATTGGATTTGCTGACTGGCAGCCAAGTTAGCTTTCGGTTTTACTTTCTTGGAATGCTGTACTTGCTCTGATGTAACACTTAATGGCTCACTTGAGAATGTCTGACTTTTATTTACCAATGTACTTGGTATTTCAATTTCACTGTCTGCTGTTGAGTTCTTCAATTGAAGCACTTTGTGCATATTAGCTAAATTCAAGTCAGTTTCATCTTGCTCTTTTGTATATATTGATTGTACAACTGGGGATTGCTGTTGTGGTTGCATTTTACCAACACCAGTATCCAATGCAACTGATGATACTTTTTGAGCAATGTCAGAAATAGGGTCAGCTACCAGATCCTTTCTAGGTGACCCAGTTTTGTTTCCAAAATCGCCCACTTGTTGATTTGTGTCCTTTGAAATCTTATTTACAATTAACTCTTGAACAGGTTGGCATTTCATTGCATCAGGTTCTATTAACAAACTATTGACAAATGAAGGTTCTAACTCTTCAGAAATCTCTTCACTAGATGTTACATCTTCAGCACCCTGATTAGATTTAATTGGACAAGATGCTAGAAGGTTGGCATCTTCAGTTTTGTCTAAGCATTTGAAATCAGGCACAGATTTCTGGATAAGGTGTCCAGAAGAATGAGGACTTTCTGATTCAGATTTGTTCATATTCAAGATTTTCACTTCAGTTTGAGAAAATTCTTCTGCTGTTTGAGTATCTAATGAGTTTCCCCCAATGTCAGAAGGTTGAAACTGATTTTTCGAAGCCTCAAGACTTTGTGGTGCCTGTACTATTGGACAAGTTAAGAATTGTCCTGGTTCCAAACTAGCAGCAGTGGCTACATTTATTTGGTAGATTTGAGCTTTTTCATCCTTCGTCAGCTTAGACGAGCTCACAAGTTGTACATCAGATAGTGGTTTGACATCATCAAAGTTCAGTTGAAGTTTCTCTTCTAGTCTTGGCGCTTCAACTAGATGCTGCTGCAGTTTTATTTCATCTGCTGAATGTATTTGTAATTCTTCTGGTTGATTTGTTCCAGAAGATTCTAACAATGTACTTTTAGTAGCAGACTGCACACATGAATAGTTGTCTTGATTTTTGGCCTGTGAAGATAACCTTTTATTATCAGTTGATAAAGATAAATGTTTATCACTTGGGGATGTTTGTGCTGATGCTGGTTTTGACTGTAATTGGAATTTTGAAAATGACTTGTTGGGAGAATCAGATTCTAAAAGTTCTACTTTTACGGGCAACTGCGCATCTGATACCACAGGTTTCAGTGTTTGTTGCACTTTAGCTGTAAAAGCTTCTTTTGCTAATATTTTTGCCATTTCCACCTCGTGCATCTTAGTCGTTTGCATTTCCTTTGAGTTTTCAGCCTCATTTTTATGAGGATGAAATGTTGGTTGAGAACTTGGCTGTTCATATTTTACTGGCTTGGGGTCTGCTGTCATCCCTGCATTTTCTATGTGAGTCTCTTTCATCAAGAATTTGTTCTGTACCTTCCAGAATGTTAAATGGGCATTGTCACGTTTTTTCTCTCCTGGACCATTTTCTAATTGTTTTTTGTTTCTTTTCTTTTTTGAGCCATGATTCTCAGTTTTTGCTAAATATAAATAAGAAGATACATGATAAATAACAGTTGGTTATTGAGATGGTTGCAGTGGGATTGGGAGTTTGGAGTTTCACAATTTGCTTACAATAAAAAGAATTTCATAAGTTGCTTACACGTTTGTATTTTTAAAAGCAATGTTTTCAAATAAAGCAAGAAACCTTTGTTTGGTGAATTACAGAAAATTAATGAAAACTTGAACTATGATCTCACAAAAAAAAGGTTAAATGTAAAATGGTTAATTATTTAGAAGGAATTCTTAAAGAAAGTGGCATGTCAAGTTTATTAGTAAACACTAAAATTATTTATATTTTAATATTTTAGCTGCCAAATTATTTTTGTTAAATTTTAATATTTTCTTTTTTTTTTTTTCATATTTATGAATGTAATAAAAACTATGATGATGTTATGAATAAAAATTTGTATTTTGAAAAACAATGTTACATTTGTAAAGCAGAAATCTGACGAGTTTTATAAAATCATGATAAAAAGATGGCCACTGTGATAAAAAGATGAAAAAGGTTACCGTAAAACATTTTTTTGAAAAATTATATTTTATTATATTCTTTGTTATGCATGAGCATTTTTGAGGTCAACATATATCACAAGTTTTCTTTTGTAGTTTGGCTCAGTTTTTCCTTAATTTTCAATAAAAATCACAGAATACATTTGTAATTATTCTTATAACTAAAAGAGGGATTTTCATAGAAATTTTTAATTTAATGCTTTTGTCTTTTGTAACATATGTCAATTCGTAATTTCAATTGATTCCTTCTTTAAATATTGACAGAATAGATTACATAAGTAAATTTAAAAAAATAAATCATGGAACATCAAAACTTGTTTTGCGCATAGATTGTTACTAAATGTTAAGTAGTTAAACTGAAATTTACAACATTTTTTACTATTTTTCCAAGTAAAAACAAGGAAGGAAATATCGCATACAACAACCAAAGCAGTAGACTTTATCATTTGATTTGATATCAGTAAAAATAACATTTTATTAATTCATGATTAAATGAAACTATGGCATTTTATGTTTAGATTTTAAAGTAACAGGAATTTTCTATTAACTTTAGTGATTGCAAAAAATCAAAATTCATTTATTTATATTTTTATAAGACCTATATAAAGCAAAAAATAATTCTTTAAACTCATATAATTTTGTAAGAAATCAATACTGTTTAATAGTTTTTTAATAACATTGTAAACACTATATTTGAATTTAAAAAGAAAAAAGACATGATTAAACAGATTAATGTAAAGAATGCAGAACTATAAGGAGAAAAAGAAGAAAGTCATATCTAAAGAAAAAAACAATATACCAAGGTCATGCAAGAAAATTAAAAATGTAAATATAAACACAAGAAAAAACAACAAAAAATAAGAGATTATAAATAAACAAGCCTTGAAATCAAAGGAAGAAAAAAGAAGAAGAACCCTGCAAATTGAAGAAAATAAAAAGAGAAATTGCAAAGAAAATGAAAAGTTATTGCACTGAATTAAATGAACACACAAATTAAGCAGAGTTTGCAATTTTGTCTCATTCTTTTAAAATTGAAGATTCTACAGTTTCAATTATTTTTTTTATTTATTTACTCACAAGGCGTTCTCACACGAGTCATTATCAACACACTGTCAACAACAGATGGTGTTCCCTGAAGTTTGAGTGACAACAAATGTCCCCAGATTTCTGGTACTCTCTGCTTCTTTTGGTACTGATTACAAATCAATTTGTGTGACAATAAGCCTCCTCTGGATTCCAGTATTCCTTGTGTCCTTCCAGTGGAGGTCTAGATGGTGCTTTTTTTCCTAGGTCTTTCCATCCTCCTTGACCCTTCACAGCCATTTTGTGTGGTACCAACTGATGCTGGTGCCACCACTTTCTAAGGAGAGGATGTCATATCATGGGATTTAAAATATTTTTAAAATTTTTTTATTCATTAGTTTTCACACAAGTCATTATCAGTGATTGCTGATTGACAATAACAAGTGGTGTTCCCTGAAGTCTGAGTGACAAGTCTCCCCAGGTTCCAACACTTTCGTGTGGTATCAACTTTTTTTGGAAGGAGGGGGGGGCGTCAGATTATGGGATTTTTGCCAATTTCAGTTCCCTTGGTTTTGTGTAATGTTCTTTCTATATTTTTTGTTCTATTTCAACTTACCTGTGGTTGGTTGGCGTTACCTGGTTATAAGGGCCAGTTCCACAAGTTCCATTTGCTTCATTTGTCTGCTTCCTTGATTTTCATCCTATGAACAGCTGAGATGGCAAGTTTTTTTTTCCTTGCTTGGACGAGTTTGTCTGTTTGTACTTCTAGAGGATTTTCTCATTTTCATTTTCCACTACTGATTCAGTATGTGTCTGTACCATTTGCTGACATGTTCAAAGTGTAGACATTTGCATAGTTCCCAGTGGACTGCCTTCTTCATACAGTTGTATTTATTTTTTTTACCCTTCCAAGCTAGTTTGCTGCATTCACTTATTATGTGATTTACCATTTTGTCTCTTATCCACAGAGTCTACATTTATTGTTTGCCTGGGTTTTGTCTATCTTAGCTTTTATATAGTTTGTTCTGATTGTGTTGTCTTGTGCAACCGTCCATAGCAATTCTGTTTCTCTGTTCAAGTGTCCTTTTCATAGTCATGATCCATGTGTTTACATGCACCACTTCTTTGGTCAGTCTTATAAATCGTCCATGTAGCTGCTTCTCTTCCCATTTGGCTTTTCCTGCCTTTTTGTTTTCAGTTTCACTATTCTTTGTATTGTTCATTTTGGAGGTGCTTTTAGCAGTGGTAATCAGTCTGTTCGTACTTTCTGAGTTCTTTCATTGCATCATCCATGCAGTCTTTTATACTTACCAGTCTTCTTACTCCTTTCCTTTTTTCATAGAGTCAATAAGTATCATCCTTTGGATGTAGTGCATTGTCATAACTTAGTACAGCATTTACCTTGAGTTAGTTAAGCCGGCTTCCTGTGAAGGAGGAAGTTTCTCGGGAATATTGCATTGTGCATGATCCTTAGTTTCCTAGTTCTTTGGTTCAGGTGTCTGAGTTCTTCTTTTATCCAGCCTATAAAGTGTTTAGAATATCTTACTAGGAATACTGCCCAGCTATTTTTATTCTTTTTATATTTCTAGGATATAATTTCGTTTAAGTAGTTTTCTTGCTCTTCTTAGATATTCTCTTTCAATCTTCTTTCAGTTTTGTTGATTTGATGGCGTCCGTTTCCAGATATTTATAGATATCATGCTCGGCAAGTGTCTTCATCGCTGCTCTGTTGGGCTGTTCGAGTTTTTCCTTTTCATCTCTAGTAGTGCACACTTTTCCATTCCGAATAATCTGACTGAATATAATCTAGTTGTATTTATTAGATTTTCTAGTTTGATTTTGGATTTAAAAAGAGTTTCAGATCGCCCATTTTTTCTTTTTAATCATTCGATTACCTATGCTTGGGAGATTGTTTTGTAGGTTTTCTTATAGCCAACCCATGGCATGGGTATGTTTTATTTATGCTTTTTACATCCTTCAGGATCTTTTGGTTTATGTATAGCAGGTCATGTGTCCCTTTTGTCACATTCTGGCATCCTTTCTTTTCCTTGAGTAGTCTAAGGTAATTAAGGGCGTAGGAATTCAGGTCGCTCAGTTGTGCTGTTAAAATTTTTTGTAGGCTGGTCATCGGTCTGTAGTTGATATTGTTTCCTTCTCGCTGTCTTTTTGTATTAATTTGGTTCTTCTTTTAGTCACCCACTCTGGTATGTCCATTTTGTGTATATATCTTAGGTTTTTAAAATATCATTATTATTTATAAACTGCTGGAGTCATGTGAAGGATCTTCTTTTGAACATCTTATTAAGAGAATTCAGTAAATAAGTTATCAATTACATTAATATAGGACAAGCTGTAATCGTTTTATCAGCAGGTCACGAAAGAAGCATAACATTTTGTTCAAATTTCTTGATGTACTTTAGAAACCTTTTTCAATTATTCAAAGAAACGTTTCATAAACTGAACAAATTAGTTTTTGCGTTGAAGTTTCATGTTCGCCCCCTCCTCTTTTTTAAAGAAAAAAAACACAAACAATATGCCAACAGCTGTTACATATTTTTCTATCAATTAACTAAAATATAAAATTTTAACAATTTAAAAAAGAATGTCATAAAATAAACAGTTTGAATTAGTTAAACGTAAACATCCTTTATGTCATCAAATACAAACAATGACAATGGTTTTTAGACAACTTAAAATATACGGACTGAAAATATTTATTGAAATAGGATCTATTTTCATAATTTTTAGCCCTTTTGTGATGCAGTAATACATACACATAAGTGCACTATGTATGCCAGTGTACAGGCTTGCATTGCTACCCAGGGCAGGATACAGTGTATTAATATAGGGCCAGAGTCACATTGATAAGATTATCTATCAATTTGGAATATGAAAATGTATTGATCTATAATGTGCTATATTTAAAGTGTTGTCATATTATTTTCAGAAATTCACTACAAAAGATAAAAGTAAACATTTTATATTTGAACAATCATTTCATAAGTTTTACTTTATTGTTAGCAAGTACATGAGGCATCTTAAAAAATCAGAAAGAAATGATTAACTTTTGATTTATTCATCATCTACCATTTGTCTTTTCAACTTCTGATATTTTTATCTATTGGTATAATATATCAATTTTGAGCTTGTTTTAGATGATAGACTTGAAAAAAGTGGCTATCCTATTTTCCAATCGATCTCCTTCCTAAAAAATTAGAAATTGCTGATCACACAACACATACATTGCATTTCCATGCAAATTTCTACACAACAGAAACATTAACTCATTGCTCTGTCCAAAAACTGATAGCATTATTTACTTTTTGCTGAAATCTTATCAAATGTTAAAAATTATTCCGCTATTTAAATATAAGAATGAAAGATTTTGATAATCTGAATATATGAGTTAGAATTTTGAGTTTTTTCTTTGATAAAAATTTTGGTCATAAATAACCGAAAATATTGCAAGAAAGAAGAGAATTAAGTCAGAATATTGTTTGAATAGAGTATGAATATGTTTTTCAGATCATTTTTGGCATTAATTTTTCGACACAAAATGTTAATGGTTGAGCAACCCGAAAACGATTGATAGTCGGAAAAGAAAACAACATTTTATACACGTGCAAAATCATTAATAATTATTTTTAGATGCATAATCTTATTTTTATAAATTAAATCGCACAACTAAATCTCACACCAAACGCAATATTAGAAATTTCATGATCCAGCCAAATAGTTATGGAAATCATTTCTGAAATAAGCAGAAAACCATTTAAAACAAATTCACTAAAAAAAAATTTTTTTTAATACATAGTTCAATGTAGTTTAGAATTTTTGTTTCATTCAAAAAAGCAGACAAGACAAACATTTTATCAGTCATAATTCTGTACTTTGAAAACAAAAACGGAAGCATTTTTTTCAAACTTATATACTTAAGTGGTCACTTTCCAAGTCAATAGAAAAGTAGCATACATTCACAAATAACACACATTTTAAATAAGGTTAAATAAGTAAAAACCAATGTTTTAAATATATTTAAAAAAAAAAAAACGTTGCTTCAAATATTTTATTAAAAATAGTAGTAGTTATTTTTGGGCTACTATTTTAATTATTCATTGCGCAATTCATGAAGAATATCAGTTTGGCTTTGTCTGATGCTGAGAAGATCACTTTGGGTTCGTTAACAAGGGTTCAAATAGACGTCTTACATCTGTTCAGTACCTTGTTTGTTATCCTCCAAAACCCATGGGAACCAAGCTTCTGCTCAGCAACCCTGGATCCAACAGATTGCACATAGGACTCTTTAGCATTTTCTATAACCTTTTTACAACAGTTGTAGGCAGTTTTAAAATCAACTTCTGTTTCAGGGTATCTATTTCGTTGAAAATAATTGAAATAGTGACTTCTGTAAGCAATGGCAGTTGTACACTCGGGAGAGTACCATGGCTGACTGTTTGGTTGCTGTTGGAATTTTTTTGAAGGTATAAAACTCTCAATACCAGCGATTAACCAATAAAAAAATCAGAGATTATACTAGATACATTTTTCCTGAAAATGGACTGTAGAGGAATTTCTAAGCTGAAAAATCTGAAGCTCTCCCAATCAGCCCTTGAGTATTTACACACTCTGTGATGGAAGGGGACATTTGTGGTCTTACTGAACTTAGATTTGATCTTAACTGTGACAACTGAGTAGTCCGAGGATTCCAAGCGTGATCGAACAGTACACGTGCGCTGCTCCTGCCAAGTTGTAAGAAAAAGATCAAGAAGGCTTGCAAAATGTCCATTACCATCAGGTATGCGAGTGGGTTTGTCGACAATCACGGTCAATAAGGGAAAACTCATGACAGAAACTTTCATCGTCATCATTTTTGTTTGAGTGGACTAGCCATTCTATATTGTGAACATTAAAGTCACCACAGACATGAATATTAGCAGAGAGCTAATCAGATATAATCTTGTCAATTTTTTCCGAGATTTGCTCAATGATCGTACCTCCATCATTATGGGGATGATAAAAGGCAGAGATGAAACTGGTACAGTGAGCAAATGCAACACGGAAAGTAGATCACATTCGTTATTTTATCTAAAAGTCATCTAAACCGAAATAAAAAAAACATATATTATTTCACCTATTATATTGAAACTAGCAGGGCTAACCGGTGTTGTCCAGGGCCATAAAAAAATAGAAGTTAAATAGTGTGTGTAACATCTTTATATTAAAACTTCTCTCTCTCTCTAGCCATCGTTTTATTTTTCTCACTATCCCCCTCCCGCTCTTTTTACTCCAGCCAACCCATTCCTTTCTCTTTTTTTAATGTGTTGAAAAAAAAAAAAAATAATGTAATTCATTTACTGGAGCTGTCCTGTTTAAATGTAATCTTACATTTATTGCTCCTGAACAACGCCGAGTAGAAAAAATACAATGAGATTCTTGATGCCAGGTAATTCCTATCCTTCCACCTGCTTTAGCAATAATATGAAGAGAAATGAAGTTTATAATGAATATAGTCCAAAGAGATTTAAATGTAATACTGTAATAAGTAGAAAATTTTCTGTTACTTCTCCATTACCAAATATAATACTGTAATGTTAGTAAGGAAGCCTTCAAAGCAGTCAAAAGTATGGTTAAAATCAAAGTATGAAGAGAAATAATGTTGATAATAATTATTAATCCAAACAATGCCGAGTAGAACCAATCGATTCCTAATTTCTTGCTCCCCCTGTTCTATTTAACAATAATATGAAAGTAAATTATGTTTATAAAGGCAATAGTCCAAAGAGATTTACTATATATCCCTTACCAAAAGTAATACTGTAATCTTACAATTTTTGATCCCGGACAATGCCGAGTAGAACAAATTGTTCCGGTCAATTCCTAATTTCTTGCCCTCCTCCATTTCAACATATTAAGAAGATATGTAATGTTGATGAAATCAATAGTCCGAAGAGATTTAATGTATACCCCTTACCAAAAGTAATATTGTAATCTTACAATTATTTATTCCGAACAACACTGAGTAAAATAAATGGTCCCTGTAAATTACTAATAAGAGATGATGGTGGTCAAGTGGATAACGACACAGACTGACGACCTGGGTGTTCCAAGTTCGAATCCAGTCGTTTCCATAATATCACTTAGGGATGCTGTCAACCATCACATGGTCCCTCCTGCAAGAATGCCAACACCAGAATCAAGCCGGTCAACAAACTTGTACCATGTTGATTCACACAAATTTACTTTATTTTCAAAATGTAATAATCTAATCTTTTAATTATTTATCCTGGACAACGCCGAATAAAACAAATTTCTTGTCTCCCCCCCCCCTCCATTTCACAATAATATGAAGGTAAATGATGTTGATAAAGCCAATAGTACAAAGAGAGTTAATATATACTCGTTACCAAAAGTAATACTGCAATGTTACAATTTTTAATCTCGGACACTTACCAAATGTAATACTGTAATATGAGTGAAAAATAAAAATCAATGAAAATCAAAAGAATGTAAAATAAATGAAAAACAATGAATGAGAATAGACGAATGAAAAAATAAAAAATTGAATTAAAATAAATGAATGAAAAATAAAATTTTAAAAGTGAATGAAAAAATGAATAAAAAATAAATGGAAAAAAATAAAATGAAAAAAATGAAAAAACGTGAATGAAAAAACGTGAATGAAAAAATAAATGAAAAAATGGATGAAATAAAAAGAAAATTTTTAAATAAATGAAAAAAAAACGTCAATGAAAAATAAATTAAAAAATTCATGTAACAAAATTGAATGAAAAAAATGAATAAAAAAATGAAGGAAAGTGAATTAAAAAATTAATGAAGAAAAAATGGATGAAAGAAACTGAATAGAAAATTAATTAAAAAAATAAATGGGAAAAAAAATCAAGAAAAATTTGATTAAAAAAAAATGAATAAAACTGAATGAAAAATATCATAAGCACCTATCTTATGTAGTTTCTGAGACTATATCTTATGTAGTTTCTAACTTTTAGACAGGAATACATATACACACAGATTTACACTTACTAAATGTAATACAGTAATCTTAAAATAATGACTTCCGGGCAACGAGTATTTTTTCTTGCTCTCTATATAAAGTAGACTTGATTTTTTCCTCTTTCAATTCAGTTAGAGTAGGCAAGAAAACTAATGCATCAAACACATCAAAAATCAATACTACATATACACCCTGACCTCGACCATGTTTTAAACAACTTACACATATTTTTAACAACTAACATTATTTCCTATTTATCCTATACAACTAACTCTTCTAACTGCATACTCCAGAGAAGATAGCATGCTAATTTCCCTCTATGGATTAATAACTCTTATCCTCCTCAAACACCGTTTGGCAATTCTTTCACAAGGAAATGCGATCAAGTTGCACCGTTTCATAATTTGTAAAACATCCAATCACAGCAAAGCTTACATAGACATTACGCATCAAATTGTTCGCCTAAACACAACGTCTCATTTTAAACAAATATAAACCTTCGTGAAACCAGATAAATATCATTTTTCTTTTCACATTATACTCATATTGACAAATTAAACATCAACTTATTTACGTTACTTCTCATTCCTATATATAATCCAATGAATAAAAACCCAATTTTCTTCTTTTTCATTCCATTTCCGGGGATTCCTAACAACAAAAATTACTAAACTTGCTTTTTACGCAGAACAAAAACAGCAAAATAGGCGAGATATTCCTACAGTCCCTCTACTAAAATTGAACCAAACTTATTTTTCGTTTACATATAATAAAAATACAAAACAAGACTGATACATATTCAAGGGATGTAAAATAGTAATTTTATGAAATCAATCCTGTTTACAACCATGTGGTTTTTGGGTGGTATTATGCGTTTTTTGAGTAACACCTACACATACTTACGTGTAGACAATAAACACCCTGATAAAATTTGCGGAGAGGGATAAATAATTTCATTTAGTTAACTGACCTAAAAAGTTAGAATGGTCCGGAAATAGGTGGGATCATTTTACATTAAATTTATATATGAAATTGATGCCGCACTCTAATTTTGGAACTTATTGTTTTTTGTTTTTGTTTTTCCACCAAATTTTTACGGATCTTTACACATAATCGGCAAAAAAAAGTAGAATCTTATTGAGGGGGGGGGGGGTATGAGGTGGTTTAGCTGAGGGTGTTAATCTACAAATTTACTGTTTTCTGAGTGCCTTGATAATGATTTTGGCATTGCACAACACTATCATACCTACAACCACCTCTAACCCTAAGTCCGGGTGCCCCTCCAAATCAGCTAGCTTGAATCTAACTTTACCTATTAAGGTTCATTTGGGCTCTTAAACAAAAGAAAAGCATTATTTTTCAAATGCACCCCTATTCTACCAAAAAGCTGAATATTCCTTTTTTAATAATATTATTTAACAATTTTTACGTGATTTACATTATCTTTTTTTTTCGTATTAGTAATCGAATATTTACTGACATAGAAAATGCACTAACACGTAAAATAACACAAAATTTTAAAAATCCATTTGAAAATAATTTAATTGCAAAATTAAATTCACAAAACAAAAAAGCGCTTCTACAGATTTTGAACCGGACTTAATCACATCCACTGTGACATAACTGACTTTTTCCGATATACAACTTAGGTTAGACTTCCAGTGACTTTTGGCCTTGGTTAGTAGCCGACTTTTGACGAAATAAAACTTAGGTTAGGGTTCGAGTGAGTTTTGGCCTAAAGCAAAGTACTTTTACAGAAGCGGTTAGGGTAATACAAAAAACAATTTGGTTCAAATTAGTTAGAAGTAGAAAACACACAACTTACAACAAGTTGCATCATACACGTGAAACGCCGAAGTTAAAACTTAGGAGGCTTGCAGAGCGGTACTGAAACCACTCAAATAAAATCAAGGAGGCCTTCAGAGCACCTCTGAAATTACCCTTTCCGCGCTTTTGCCTCCCCCCCCCCTCCGCCCCCAAGAAAAATGTACGAAATGATAAAAAAAAAATTTAAATTTGAAAAAATACTGACTCATTTCCTGTCTTGAAGAATGAGTCGGCAATTTCATTCCAATTAGTAGATAATAAAATTAGGAAATATCCAAATCAGTAGATAATAACATTAGGAAAAGGATGAAAAACCTACCCCCCTAACAAAAACGGGACCAGTTTTTCCTCAAAGAATAAATATTGTTTTCTAAACAACTTTGTGTGTGTTTGTTTGGTATTTTTCAAAATTTAGCGAGACATACAAACATACATACAGACATTTGCTCTTTATATATTAGACTAACAGGGCTACGCGACATTGCTAAGGGCAATAAAAAAAATAGTAGAAGTTAAATAGTGTGTGTAACATCTTTATATTAAAACTTCTATCTCTCTCCCTCTCTCTCTTGATGTCTCTTTATCTTTTCTCTTTCTCCCCCCCCCCATTTTTCTGTCCCTCTCCTTAATCCTTTATTTCTTCTCTTCCCAGTCTATTCCTCTCTTGTTTTGATGTGTTGAAAATAATAATAATAATAATAATAATAATAATAATAATAATAATAATAATAATGTAATTCATTTACCGGAGCTATCCAATTTAAATACAATACTGTAATCTAATTGTATGTAATGTAATGTAATTTATTGCTTCTGGACAACGCCGAGCAGAACAAAACACAATAACATTCTTGATTCTGGGTAATGCTGTTCCCCCACCCGCCATCAACATCATTTCTCTTCATACTATTTTCACAATATGAAGAGAAATGATGTTGATAATGAAAATAGTCCAAAGAGATTTAAATGTAATACTGCAATTTACATTTACTGCTCTCAGACAATGCCGAGTAGAACAAAAGTTTCAGTTACTCCCTCCTCACTTAATAAATATAATACTGTAATGTTAATAAGGAGGCCTTCACAGCACAGCCAAAAGTATGGTTAAAATCAAAGTATGAAGAGAAATAATATTGATAATGACAATGACAATTTTATTACTCTCGGACAACACCGAGTAGAAAAAAAATTTCTGTTACTCCCCTCCTTACTTACCAAATATTATACTGTAATGTTAGTAAAAAGGCCTTAACAGAACTGACAAAAGTACCATTAAAATCAAAATATGAAGAAAAATGATGTTAATAATGACAATTTTATTGCTCCCGAACAATGCCAAGTATAACAAGAGTTACTGCCTCCCTCCCACCCTCACTTACCAAATATACTACTGTTATTTTTAGTAAAGAGGCTTTCACAATACTGCCAAAAGTATGGTTAAAATGAAAGTATCAAGAAAAATAATGTTGATTACTGATCCTGGACAACGCTGAGTAGAACAAATAGTTCCGCTAAATTCCTAATTTCTTCCTTCCCCCTCCATTTTAACATATTAAGAAGATACGTAATATTGATAAATACAATAGTCCGAAGAGAGTTAAGACATTTTAGTTACTAAAAGTAATACTGTAATCTTACAATTTTTTATCCTGGACAATGCCAAGTAGTACTAATTATCCCTGTAAATTCCTAATTCCCTCCCCCTCGATTTCAAGATATTAAGAAGGTACGTAATGTGTATAATGACAAGAATCCGAAAAAGTTACCAAAAGGAAAACTGATAAATTTTTTTATCCCGGACAATGCCAAGTAGAACAAATGACCCCGGTAAACTCAGAAGAGAAGGTGCGGTTAAGGATTAAGCAACCCTTTTCTCACTATAGACGCATCAGGCAGTGCCCGTTCAGAAGGGGAGGTCAGATAGATTTGTTTTATTAGCTATTCAAATATGTCGTCAAATAGCGTACACTTGTCACATATATTGTTTTTAAACTTAAGGAGGCTTCCAGAGTACTACTAAAACAAAAAAAAAATTGATAAGGATGGAAGACTTTTTGAAATATTAAAAATTATAATTAGCCTAATAGAAACCATTAGTCTTATTATAATTTTTAATTTTAATATTTTAAACGATCTTCCATCCTTATCAAATAATGTATATATATATATATATATATATATATATATATATATATATGTTTATGGTTTATTTGCTCATCTCACCATGAATGACACCACAAATAGATGACCACAGAGTTTGAATATAATATATATATGGAAAATGAAAAAGGAAAGCCAAAAACTATATTATTTATGTATTCATCAACGCTTCGTCTTTATTGTAGGCTTTCTCAGGATGAAGAAAAATGCAGAAAAATCATACAGTCATTAATTTTGATTTGCCTGAAAATGTTCAAGTTTCGGCATAGTTGTGGATGAGAAAGGCAAAAATGAAAAACGGCGATTTAGGTTAACCCGTTTATCAGCAGCAGTTTACGCAGTTCAGGGGAAAGGAGGGAAATGGGGTGACAGCTGGGCGTTATTAATTTTTATTTCTATTTTTAGCTAAGGGAAAGTGTCAGGGTTAAATGTGTCAAAACCGAACGTGGCCGATAGTGGATATGGGGGAGGGGCAGAAGTCTGAACTTATTGTAAAGTTTCGAATTAAAAGGAAAGAAGAAAGAAAAATGATTATATTTTTTATGAATATAAACGCGTGGAGAGTTTTTTCTATTTTGAAACGCAAATTCTGATTACAAACTTAAGTTTGTGACAAAATCACTTTTCTTTCTCAAAAATTTCATTTCCATTATGACTCAGTTTTAAAGAATTTAATTAAAAAACTAAAACATTATGTTCTTTTCAGAATATGTATTTACGTCTGAAAATAAAAATGCATACTCTGAAATTTATTCATTCATCTTACTTTTAGAATAGAATATTACCATTGTCTTCAGACATTTACTAAGCACAATTTTAAATTCGGTTATCGCTTAATTAGTATTTTTTTCCTTACAAAAAAGGAAAACAAAATTGAGATTGCTTCGTATGATTATAATACAAAAATATATTAGCTTACTAAATGGTTGAACAACAAATCATAATTACATTTTGATTATTTCTCGTATTCAACTTTTGTGTCAAACAAAACTGCCCAACATGGCATGTTCCACCCATGTACGTTCATTACATTGTTTCGTTTACATTTTTAAGTAGTATGAATGTGAAATAAAACATTGTCTTTTCAGGATACTTATTGAAGGCTGCGAATAAAATGCTAAAACTTAAATTAAATCATAAGTGATTGCTCTTACTTTCAGAATACAATGATACCCATGTCTTGAGACATTTTGTACGTGGGTTTCAGTAAACATGAGTAAATTTGCTTGGTACACTTTAAAAAAGATTAATCTCTTAGTAGTTATCTTATTTTTCCTTGTTAAAATTAAAGATAATTTTTAGATTAGTTTACACCACAAAAAGCATATTTGCTTAAGAACTATACTTCATGAACAGAAACTCGATTTATTTGATGATTTTGCGAATTACTTTTTCCTATTTGGTTACTTTGCAAAACAATCTTGTTTTCTTTTCTGCTTTTAAACTAAGCTTTCCTTTACTTTTTACTGCTTATTGAATTTAGTGATTTTGACAAAATTCCTTCGCTTTTATTTCTTCACGTTGATGACGTTAAATTATTTTCCATTATTTTCTTCTATATTTTATTCCATCAGTCAATCTCTGGCAATACCAGGACGGGTCCCATTTGTATAAAATATATGAATATATTTAGTTAACATTTGAACAGTATATTATGTTTCACGCTGATTTTTTTTGTCGACACTTGTGTTTGCATAGGTAATACCATTAAATAAATGATTAATTTAGTCCACAAAGAAACCAGAAAGTAAAAAATGAGACTCATACAGGATTCGAACCTGTGCCTCTGAAAGACTGATCCCTAACTGGGTGTCGTCTTTATTGCTTGACTAACAGGTGCCCCAAGCTCTTTTATAAATCTATATTTATAAATATTTATTTTTTATGATGCCGAAACATTTGAATGATTATTAAAATACACTTTTAATCAGGTCTTAAATAACATCTATTTCTCTACATTTGCCTATGAATTTGTGTTGTTTAATAATTTAATTTGCTTTTTGAAAATAATTCGATATTTTTCTTCTAAACATAATTTCCAAAATAAGTTAAGATACAAAAATGATAACCTATTTATAAAAGCAGATAACTCTAGAACAAATTAGAAAATCCATAAGATGAAAATTCATGATGATGCAAAATTTTACAAAACGAAAAATAATCAAGAAAAAATCAAGAAAACATGATAACAACTAAGTTAAAATTTGTTTAATAATGAAGGGTTCTATCTTAGCTGTACATTTTATTCTGTTGTCAGAATAAAATGTATAAAAATGCATAAAATTTAATTACTAAGGCAATAATTAAATCGTTTAACATTACTAATGAAAAGAAGTGTACATTCACACAGTTTAATAAAAGAGTTTCATCCTTCAATTTAAGAAAACACGCAAAATATTGCAGTCGAATTTGCAAAATAATAAATATTCTTAAAAATGATATAAACATAATAAAACATTGTAGAAAATATACATTGCATGATAACAATAATATATGGATAAAAAAAGGTCAATATTTTTAATCAATCAACTATCTCCAATAATTGACAAAATAAAACAGAGATGATGGTCTTTTTCAAAATACCTCAAGCAGAAACTTAAATTAAAAAATAAAATAAATAATACAAATTTTAAAATATTTTTGTTTTGACAGTAATAAAGATTAATTTAAAAGTACATTTTAAAAATATATCTTTTAACATAAATAATAAAACATACCCAACGACCGGTATGAATAATTATCTTTACACTGACGATTCCCGAAAGGATGAAAAGTATACGTTGTAGATAAAAACAAATATTTATAATTATATATGTATATATATATATATATATATATATACACACACACACACACCGTACTACATATAATATTGGTTCCATTGTTCAATGTTGTTATCCTCATATTAAAATTATTTTTCAATAGCATCAATTAAGGCATAAATTACTATCATTCAAGCTACTTTAATGTGGGAAATACATAAAAAAAAACACTATATTAAATGGTATGATTGAATTTAAGATACTAAATTACTATCCATTCCTTAGGGTGTCTATTGGTTAATATAGTATAAGGGAAAATGCAAGTCTCAATCTATGGAACCTTATAATAGTTGTATCTGAACCATTTCTTATGCATACAATTAGAGAGAATTTCAAATTTTTTTTTCTATTAAAAACCAGTATATTTAATTATGGATAATGATTCCTCCTAGTGCCACCTGCAAAATCTATCTAAAGGCTTATAAGCTTTTTTTTTTTTTTCTTAACTATGAACAATTTAATGTTATATGAAATATTTTATTTTTAAGATCCCATATATGTCTAGGCAAAGAAGTAAAATTTAAAAGATCTAGATTATTGACTGTGTGTTTATGTTTTGACATCCTTGGCGTTATAAGGAGACCTGATGTGGCTCCGGGGTAGGTGTTTTTTTTTGTATCATTGTCTTTATCAATATCATTTGTTACATCGTTGCTACTGTTATTATTATTATTCCTATTGTTTGAGTTAATACTTTGCTCAATTATACATTTATGTACAACTTGTACACAGTTGTTCTTTAATGGGACATTCTGGCCCTGACACCCACACCACCCCCTCCAAATTTTCTCTCATGGACACCCCATAAAATTTGTCTCAAAAGAAGATAAATCTGCAATTTCAGCTAGATTGGAGTAGGGAAACCCAATTTGTTAGACAGACGAAATTTGTTCAGAAATAAGAAATTTGGGCATTGCGACCACCTATTTTGGACTCCGGCCATTTTAGAAAATCTTAATTTTTTAAGCTAAAAACTATCCATTTAGGCTGTAAATTTACCTAGGTAAATTTTTGAGGACGAGGAAGCTAAAAATGATGGTTAGAAAGTCAGAAAATGAAGAGAAACACCCTATTTTAACCCATTTGTGTGTTGTCGTGGCACTTTTCAAAAGATCATTCCGACCAACAATCCAGAGTCTGAAAATTGATAACTGATGCTTTACACGAAATATCTTTTAGATTTTTGAAATGACATAGAATGAAACCGTTATAAAATCTATAAGTATCTCTTGGCATTTGTGGTATTCCTGCGATATTTATCCTTAGATTTGGACATTCTTCACAAAATTTAGCTGTAAGAATAAGAATATATGAGATGGTTTCTTTGAGCCCAGAAACAATTTACCCTCTAATTGACAGTCCAAAATATCGAATATAGGCTGGAGAGTGCATAGCTATCATCATCACAAATTGCCAGGAGAAATTTTAAATTTTTATGAGTTTCCTTGTGAAAAAAGTTCTGGATTTTGTTTGTTTCCTCTTCAGTGATGAAATATGTTCTTCTCTTTACTGACGTTGTAGACGTCTGGATTTTCATGATTACTTTGTTTCATCACCACCACGAGGCTAATGAAATTGGCTTGATGGTCCATGTGGATGAAAAACTTGCATGCGAGGTCTTTTTGTTTCTTGTTTACTAGCTTAACTAATGCTAGCTGCCAAAATCCATCTAAGCAGCAAGTGATGTAATCATTACATTGCAGTGACTCGAGAGTCTCGTTTTGTGGTACTGGCATGTCCAAGAAGGAACGGGTGACAAAGATGGTTGTGTCGATACTCAGCTGTTTTCCCTCGATGGTGTATTGGGATGTTGGGACAAAGTGGTGACATATGGTACCAGGGACAGTATCACCCAACTCATACCGGGTCTTAAACTTTTCTTAGCATGAAGGTCTTGCAGTACTCCTCAACAGAACGGAACATCGAAGTAGAATCACAACTCCAGTTTTAAAACAAGTAACAGGTTTATTTGTTGGAGGTTACAAATGATACTCGTGTTCTTAGGTTGAATAGCAAACTTGCAAAACGAGATTTTTACCCGGCCAAATCAAAACATGAGTCCAATAAACACAATCCTTTAGCTAACAGCCCCAAAGACTCACCTTGCTTGGAGAGGCACCCAGCCCAACTGCCTGCCAGCCCTCAGAAAAACAAACTGTTTGCCCTGAAATATTTTCACTCCTGGTCTTTTTCAGTGGTCACAATTTGACCACCCAAGGACTGGCTACTTGAGATAATATCCAGCCAGTGTCCACTCAAAAAGGTTTATCTGGAGCCAATCCAAGAATATAACTTTTCTCAAATAGACCGGTCCCAGCATGATTCCCTGTTTTTATGAGGCACTTATTTTATTTCAAACAAAAGACAATTTCTGTGTGGTTCAACTCAGATCAGAGATATTTTCAATTTCTTCTGCACCCCCCCCCCCCACTTCCTTTAGCTGAGTATCTATTACTTGTAACGTCTGCTATTTGCATGCACCACCAAAACATACAGTCTAGTGCATGTTTACAAGTGTATACAGGACATTTTTCGCAACGACGCACCATACACTAGAGATTGGTGGTATCGCACACTACCATAGCCATCAAGTCCTTATAGGTGATGTCAAACCTGGGAACTTCGACAGTTTGTCTTCCTTCTCAGCTTACGTTTCCTCAGCTTTACTTTTTAACTGAGTTTTATTTTTTGAATAAAAACAGTCAACGAGTAACTTGATGTTTTGATGGCAAGTACAAACTAGTGATGGGACGATTCCAAAATGTTTCCCCGATTCCGTTCTAAATTCTCGATTCCGATACAATTACTGATTCTGTTCTAAATTCCCGATTTCGATTCTTTTAAAATTTCTAAATATTTAATTAGAGATTTGTTGCTTTTTTAAAAAAATTTTTCAAATTACTGTAAAACCCCTGTGTAATGTCTGCATATATTTTTGCAAACATAAAAAATATACTGGAGGGGGGGGGGGGTATATTACACGAGTAGATCTTTCTAAATATTTTTTCTCAAAAATTTTCCTTGTAATTGATTGAAAATTGTGAAACAACTTAAGATTTATTTCTCTTTTAAAACAAAGCCGATTTGCATTAGTTAGTTGTTAGTTGACAAAATGCTATTTGAATTTTTTCATAAACAATTGAAAATAGTCGACGATTGGTAGGCAAAATAAGAATACGATGTAGGAACAGAATAGTTAACAAAGCCCCATCCCTATGTTAAGAATGAATTTCTAAATAATAATGTTACTATTTAGAAAAACATTCTTAACATGGAAGGGCGGGGGTACTCTGTTAACTATTCTCTGTTCATGTTTTTTATCCTAATTATAAAGATTTGGCCAGTTATTTGATTGATTTGTTTTACTGTAAAAAGAAAAACAACATACATATAATAGTAATACTAGTAATAACAATAATGGCAAATTTGTAGATTAACACCCTCAGCTAAACTACCCCCTCCTTCCAATGAGATTCTACTTTTTTTTGTGATTACATGTGAACACTGAAAAACTTGTCAGAAAGAGAAAAAAACAATTATTTTAGAATTTAGAGTGGGAGATCAGTTTCATATATAAATTTAATGTAAAATGACCATCATTTCCGGGCCATTCAAATTTTTAGGAATGTTCACTAGATTTTTTACCACTAACCCTAAGTCTGACTGGCAAGGTCATAAAACCATGCGTAATCGCTTACGAAACTAGCCCCCCCCCCCCCCCAATAAACGCACAATTCTCTCAGAAAAATAATTTTTTTTGGTTAACTGCTCTAAAATGCTAATTTTGGCATCATTTTTTCATGGGTTTCTTAGTGTCTGTAGCAACACCAGGCCCAGGCTTATTTTACCTGTGATCCTGTCAGAGGGATAGTGTTTATTTATCTTATATGCAGAAATAACAGTGCACTATCACACACATTGTATGTGTTAAATGTTTACAATAAAAATGCTGATCAGTATTTGTTTCGGTGACCTATGTTTATGGGAACTTTTTTTCCATTATTTATGTCATCGATTTTTCAAACACCCTGTATCTATGTACACACACACACCCATATATATATATATATATATATATATATATATATATACATTGTTCATAAATATAGCATTTTCAATACTGTTTTTGGAAAATGCTATATTTATAGACAATGGTTAAGTTTATTATTTAAAAATAACTTAGTTAAACCTACCCGTCCACTTACACATCTTGTAGTCTCCCCCTCCCCATCTTGATTAGCATCACACACCTCTCTATCCTTCATACTAAATCTAACCTATTCCTTCCACCTATCTACCATTTTAGTTTTTCTGCTAATATGCTCATACGTGTTTTGGGAAAAAAAAATCTTTCTAAAATAAGTTTTAGAGAAATATTTTTCTGATTTTTTCTCATGAATCATTATCCTAGTAGTTTCGAATGATTGAAAACCTTGATTTTCTGGACAATTGAAGAAACAGCTGTTAAAATGAATCTCTTTGCTGGAAAATAAAGATATCCTTGTTGGAATCTACTTTTGTTGTTGTCTATTTTATATATATATATATATATATATATACACACACACACATGTATATATATATATATATATACATTCAGGGAAATGTTATTAAATAACAGAGTATTTTTGTTTGATGAGACTTATATTTTCATTTTCTCCAATAATCTATTTAATATTTCGAGCAAATTAGTGTACATAAGTTCTGTGGGTTTCTTATTCCATTTTTAAAAATTATTTTTTGTAAGTACTTTCGATTTGATTCATCAAATCAACATTTGATTATTTCACAAAATTATAAAAAATTTGGGGCGACCACACAAAATCTTAAAAAGTTAACACCCCACTAATCAACTAAAGATACAGGTTAACAAACTCATTACATCTAATAATGCTGTGAATGATAACTGTAAACTTTCAAAGATAATTTGTGATTACAAACCTAGTTACCTATATGGTATTGTAAAAATTCATAAACCTCACTCTCCTCTTCGCTCTATAATTTCTCAAGTTACTACCACTATATATCAATTAACAGAAACATTTAATGAACTAATAACTCCTTATTTACCAAGTAAATACAGTGTAAGTCCACCAAAAAATAAAAAAAAATAAAATCATCACTTCACTTGATGTTGAAAGCCTATTTACCAATGTAACAGTATACAAAATAATTGATATCATTATATATGATAGCATTATATATGATAGCATTATATATGATAGCATTATATATGATAGCATTATATATGATAGCATTATATATGTAATAACCAATCCCTCCACCCTAAAATACTTCAAAAGTTATTATTAACCAGCAGTCTCTTTCTTAAATGAAGTCCCTTTCTATTTTTCCATAAAGGAATTGATGACGTTTCTATGGGATCAGTTCTTGATGGTCTTGAGGGTTAAGGCGTCGGAATTTGAGTTATAAACATGACTTGTTCCGTAGTTTCGAATCCTACGACTCGCTTGAATAATTATCTTTACACTCACGATTCCATAAGGATGAAACGTATACGTATGTAGATAAACAAATATTTATAATTACTTGTCGCCCCCAATCTAGGCTGGGCACTGTAGTGATTTGTATTAATACAGCCGTCAAAATCATAGCTTTAATGCATATTCCTTCATAAGTTGAACACTGTTTACGTCGGCTGCCTACAATAGGTTTAAAACTCTCACCGTTTATGTAGTTGTTCTTGATGGCCGTGAGGAATAAGGCGTCGGAATTTGAGTTATAAACATGACTTGTTCCAGGGTTTTTAATAATAATTGAATAATTATCTCTACACTGACGATTCCATAAGGATGAAACGTATACATATGTAGATAAAACAAATATTTATATGCATATATACATATATATATATATATGAAGAGTCTATAGTGAAGCAAATGTTGCACAATGACTAGCCACACTTCTCCTGAACCGGCAGTGCCATTGGCCAGTGGCAAGGATAAGTCCAGGACGACTGGAGACAATGCCGAGATAAGCAAAAAAAAGATCGGTGTTATTCAGGGTGTCCCTTCTCCTGTCTAAGACCAAGTTGCATGACCAAGACTTGAGAGTCTAGTTTATCCTACTATTTAATCCATAGCTAAAGGGATGATATATGGATTTATACTTTTCCCCAAACGTATTAGTGAAACAGAACACAAATCTGGCAAACTGATACCACACACACACACTCTTTCCCATACACGCAGTGCCATTGGCCAGTGGCAAGGATAAGTCCAGGACGACTGGAGACAATGCCGAGATAAGCAAAAAAAAGATCGGTGTTATTCAGGGTGTCCCTTCTCCTGTCTAAGACCAAGTTGCATGACCAAGACTTGAGAGTCTAGTTTATCCTACTATTTAATCCATAGCTAAAGGGATGATATATGGATTTATACTTTTCCCCAAACGTATTAGTGAAACAGAACACAAATCTGGCAAACTGATACCACACACACACACTCTTTCCCATACACGCAGTGCCATTGGCCAGTGGCAAGGATAAGTCCAGGACGACTGGAGACAATGCCGAGATAAGCAAAAAAAAGATCGGTGTTATTCAGGGTGTCCCTTCTCCTGTCTAAGACCAAGTTGCATGACCAAGACTTGAGAGTCTAGTTTATCCTACTATTTAATCCATAGCTAAAGGGATGATATATGGATTTATACTTTTCCCCAAACGTATTAGTGAAACAGAACACAAATCTGGCAAACTGATACCACACACACACACTCTTTCCCATACACACACGCAACCACATATTCTTCTGGCTTTGTTTTCAATTGATGCCAATTAGAGACACTTCTGATGATTGATGATACCATGAAACTCGAGTAAAGTGTTAAGTACATTTTATTATCATTTATCATATATATGGATGAAGAAGAAGAATCATGATTTTTCTTAAATGCTGATATACAATTTGTCGATCTCAAATATTGGATATGCATGTGTATGTCTGTAAATAAAAACAAACAGATGGCTGGATATTTTGTAATTCTTAAAAGAAAATATTTTACCAATGATTTCTATAATATTTCATAATCTTATAAAATAATTGGTTGGTTCTAATATGAAAATATAAATTAAAACATTTCTTTTAATTATATAAAAAAGGACTTCAAACTATTACAAATCTAATAAAAGTAGTTTAAATAAGATTTTTTTTCAGTATGAATTTTAAACTATAAAAAGTGATAATTTTTTGAGTTTGCTTTTGGATTACTTATTTTAAAATTAGAAAATGATAATATTTTATGTCATTTTCTTTGTATTTTGCCAAATAAAATCTTTATCAAACTTTTGATATTCAAAGCTCCCAGAATGTAGAGTTTTATAACTTTATATTACTTATTGTCGGTTGCATAAATGTAATATGCTATCTTATAGGTTTCCTTTTAAAAGACTGAAAATGTATTCAAAGCTTAACAGATGACTAAGAGTCTCATTCAAAGAGTAAGTTATACTTTCATATATCGTTATTATTGTTATAGGAATCTCATAATTGATTGAAATATAACAGATTTTTAAATAAACTTTAACATGTTTATTTTCATAACATTTCGAAATGGCAAAATAATCTTTTGACAGTTTAGCTTTTTACACATTTTCAAAGCATACTAGAAGGAAAAGTCTAATAAAGTTGATCATTTATGCAATGGACAAGTAATGTTAACCATAGAAACTATGAAAAGACCCATTTGGAAAACTACTGATAAAGAAGGAAGATTTCAAATGTTGTTAATTTTGTCTAATTTTGTCTATTTAATGAGAAGTGATTTATTTCAAAATTTTAAGGGGGTGTGGAATCTGGGGAAGGGGGCGCGATTTGCTTATTGTCTTGGAGGTAAGCAGGGTAGATGCTCATATCACAAATAGAAAATAGTGTAGCAACAGAAACTGAAAGAAAGAAAAGGTTGAAAACAAGTTAAACTGAAACAAAGATCACATCAAAAGTCTCACCCTGAAATAACAGGATAAAAATATGTAAATTAGAGTAGAAAATGATATCTTTCCTATGTCTACACATCTGTCGATCTATTTATTTCATCAGCTGCAGGAAAGAAGAGATCAAGAATAAAAAAAAGCAGATATATTAAAAGAGATGCAAGAAGAAAGGATACAAATTGACAAATATTTGGTTGATTCTCTGAACAGCATCAAATTGAGCGTCCCTAATAAAGTTTGATTGTTGAGACAAAATAAGTAGGAAATATAGAAAAAATAGAGAAAATAAGTAGGAAATATAGAAAAAATAGAGAAAATATAGTAGCAAACGAGAATACAATGCACTCTTAATTTCAGTAAAATCACAAATAATGAGTAAAAGTGCATTAATACTCTCTCCTTTGAAATAAATGGATGAAGAGGAAGAATCAGGAATTTTCTTAAATGCTGATATACAATTTGTCCATTTCAAATTTCATCAAATGTTCAGTTTCAGATGTTTCAGTTGCTGAACATACATCCTCAAATAACTTTTTTTTTAGCTTTAAACAATCATTATTATATTAAATAAGCATTTTTTCTCAGGTCTTTTTGGACATTGCATTCATCAGCATACAAGAATGTCAATGAAATTGAAAACATAAGGCATATAATTATCTGCTATACTTAGAAATACACCGACCATATTGTTTTTAATATATAAAATAGTAGATTTACTAGCAGCAGTAATAGAATTAATGGACATACAGTGTGTATAGACTAACAGGTTATTAATTTGATGTAAAAAGTGGATAGTTTGTGTGTGCGTGTATGTGTGTGTGTGTGTGTGTGTATAATCACAGCTCAGCCTGCTGAAGAGTAAGAAGGGTTAGGGAGTAGGAGGAGGAGAAAGAGGAGACAATCACTTAAGAAGTATTTTTATTCCTCTTGCCTGATGACTGGGCTTTTCTACGTTTAGTAATTTGGTGTTGGTGTTCCTTCTCCATATCTTTTTCATCCACATTCAACTTCAAAGACTAAAAAAGGAAAAAAAAGAATAATTTTCTCTTTAGAAATGATAAAAAAAGATGTATAATATAAAGAAATTATAATATGGTTAAAAAAAGCAAGATCTAAATAAAACATTTTACAAAGAATTTCTTCAAAATTTCACATGTATAACAAATGAAGATTACAGGCAAATGATGTCAAATGTTGAACAGTTTCATTCAGAGTTATCAAAATGAAAAATAGGGACTATTTATATTTCTTAAAACATGACACAGACTCCTGACTTCCCACTTCAGAGGTTAGGAATCAGCTTAAAAATATCCGATTCCTAAGTCAGTTTAAAAATAAAAAATAAACTGATTCCTAAATAACTCAACTGGATTCAACTTGCTACCTCTACATTTAATACTGAATGGAGAAAAATAATTTTTAAAATACAAACTAGATCAGGCTCATTATTTGGATTCTAGATGCAAATCCACAATGTTGTTATACTAAGCCACACTTAAAACCTCTAAAATTCAACTGTTTTTGAGTTATTGTACATGTTTGCTTAAATTTAGGTGTGGAACTACCAAGCCTTAAAAACGTATGTGCCACTATTGGAAAATGAAAATTTTTCTTTTTCTGTGTGTTCTACACAGTTTAAACTTTCTCTTATTTAAAAATGAAGTCTTGTTATTTTTCCATTAGCTCACAATTTAATTTGAAAAACGGACATTTCTTTTGTGTTTAGAGGGGTTAAGTGCCATTTCTAGCTAGGAAAATGAGACATTTAGAACGGACGGACATATTAAAGGGGGATAACCTGTCAGAGTTATTTCCCTTGAGCTTCCAACGAGAGACAGACATTTGTAAAGACGTAAGTCGTTATCAGCTCCCACTATAAATGCTAATTAATTAGTAAATCCTCTTCTTCAATTGTAAAAAGTAAATAAATAATTAATTGTTGACCATACCAATTTTCTTCTCTCAAATTCTTTCTCAAACTTTTGTTAACTCACATTCACATATTCAAAGTTACACACACTCAGTAACCGAACACAGTCACTTCACGCAACATACCTGAAATCTTAAAAATGCAATATTTTGGAAACCGTTTGGAGTTACAAGGTCAAATTTTCAGGATTGTATAGTTTTTATGATACCAACAACCCAGGAAAGTTTGAAGAAAATCTGAGAGGTATGGATGACATTTTCAAATTTTTCTGAATGATTTGATATTGAATTATCCAGAGGCCAATCAGTAATTTATTTTGGTAGCACACTTAGCCACCAAATTATGACTTAAAAGTTTGTTGTAAATTAGAAAATGTGTGTGCTATTAGCCCAGAAATCAAATTTCACTGTCTATAATTAAAAATGCAGGCTTTGAACAAGTGAAAAATGCCTTTGGTTTGAGTTAAAAATTTGATTACTGGACTGGATGAAGATATATCATCAATAACTTGACCAATGTAAAAGTTGGTGGCATAATATACAGCAACCCATTATCCTTAGCGCTGCTAAATAAAAATATCCTGAGATGGTTCTTCATTACAACTGCTGGAATTATTTAAATGTTCAGCAGATTCACTGAGTGGCTTTTCTTCTTTCTTTCCTTGTTTTAGAGGTGGAGATGAATTGATTGGCTATATTCTTCTCAAGTAGTCACTGAGAGCAGCTTCCAGCTGAACTTTATTTCTACTCGTGTTGATCTTGACACCAAAGACAACCTTGAGATATCTCACTTGGTCTTTTAGCACTTTCAAGACACTTCCTGAAACCAGTTGTATCTCTTTAACGGACTTTACATGACCATCATGCATAATAATAGAGTTGATGATTCTCTATTTCCCAGCAACAGCTTGACACTTTTTCAATCTTTTGCCTTTCATTTTGTATTAACTTTTCTTGGATGCAGAGTTTCACAAAAACTTATTTTTTGGTGTGTCTTTGTCGAAAATGTTTTGAATGTTTTCTTGAAATGCTAAGAATGAATTGGTGCACAGTTGATGATATTCCTCCAAGCCAACTGTTGTCTGGTGCACTTGAGCATATTTGAGGTTGACCAATTGTGTAGCGATGCATGTTGTTTCGTTTGCATGCTAAAATCTAAATCTCACTATTTATATCTTCACTTTTAATCTATCATTGGAGTAAGATGGTGCTCAATTTTTTTTTCAAGCTGGTTGCTTATTTTAGGCTTAAAAGATAAAAAAACTTACACTAATTTAACTGGAAACTACCCCGGACTTAGAGTTAGTGGTACCATAAGCCTATTTTTTTTAATATATATATTTTACGGCTGAAATAAGTGACGATCTCAAAAAGAAAAATTTGACCATAATTTTGCTTGACGAAATTGGTTAAGTCAAAGTAACGAAACAAATTTTGAAATAACAAAACTTACAAATAGTTTCCAGAAGTTTAAAACTATGCAGGTCGATAAAATATCACATTTTCTATCGTTTGGTAAGAGTTATTTATTGTATATTTGTTTTTTTCCCCCCTTTTTCGTTGTAAACTATACTACACTTTCGTCTGTACAGACTGAGTATATTAATGACCGTATTAATTATTCACTTGGTTAGGAAAGAAAAGAAAGACAGAGAGAGAAAGTAAAGAGAGAGAGAAAGTAAAGAGAGAGAGAAAGTAAAGAGAGAGAGAAAGTAAAGAGAGAGAGAAAGTAAAGAGAAAGAGGGAGAGAGAAAGTAAAGAGAGAGAGAAAGAGGGAGAGAGAGAGTAAAGAGAGAGAGAAAGAGGGAGAGAGAAAGTAAAGAGAGAGAGAAAGTAAAGAGAGAGAGAAAGAAGGAGAGAAAAAGTAAAGAGAAAGAGAGAAATAGAACACAGCACTACTATAATGTCGCCGTTGCTTCTACTGCTATTACTACTACTACTACTACACCACCAAGCTTACATTATACTTTTTATTCAGAATTCAGCATTTTAAAGAAAAATGTGCACAAATAAAAATTATCAAATATTTACATATACATAAAAATAATTCTGAAACTATTATCTCTATGAAACTTTATGATATACGTCGATATACCTTATCAATTTCGAAATATTCTTTGCTTGGTTGTAACTTTGTTTATGTGGCTCGTGCGCTGATTGTCGATGTTTGTTCAGCTGCGTTGTTGTAAATATGAATATGGGAGATATCTCTACTTTCGTGCAGCAGGGCAACGTGATTTATCAGCATAATAATATGACAATAACAGATTATTAAAGATGGGATATTTTTCAATAAAAACGTGCCATTTTCAATAAAAACGTGCCATTTTCGGAATGTTTCAAATTACTTTATACTTTAATATTTCATTCATTGAAGTTTATAACTTGGATTTTCTTTGAGAAAGACAACTTAAAACCATATTTTAAGCCCACCAGATTGATGAGTGAACCTTTTTCTCTAAGATAGGACTGTTTTATATGCATAGATATACACAACGTATTGCCTGCTTAATTTGAAAAACATTTTTTTCACAAAAAAAATAAATCGCTTGTCACAAAAAATACTGACTTAATTTAAAGTTGCCTAAAAGAAAAGGTATTAATGGCACAAGAAAATAAATCATACATTTATAAAGAGAAAAGGTTAAATTTTCTTTGCACCCAAATTTTATCAAAATAACCCAAAAAATAAATGAGATATCGCAAGTTAAAGTTAAGGCTAATTTCAATATATTTGCCTATTTTAGCACACAAAACTAGTCCGGTTTGTGATACCTAGTTCTATGTAATTGATTATTTGTACTAAAATGAAATATTATTTGGAGTTACCAGTTCCAGATTAGCATTGTTGTGGCCTTGTTATGAGCCAAAAATAAAGACAACTTCCTAACTACATTTAAAAATAGGGAAACCAAAATTTTATTTACACATGTCAAAAGTATATCTTCCATGAACCTTATTAAGCTGCACTTACCTCTTTGGATATAAATTCACCATCTATCAATTCATGTGGAATGTGTCGTAGTTTCTCCATTGTTTCATAAAGAGTTGGACATTCTACAAGTTTCTCTGGTGTTCCTAGTGTTAATTTGAAGAGCACAAGCGCTATTCGAAACATCACTTTCACACCTGAAAATGGAAAATATTCATTGAAATCAATCACATCAATCAAATTAATGTTTACATCAAAATCAGAAACAAAAGATAACTTTATATATATTTGCATTAAATATTTGCCTTCAACTTGAACATAACAATGTTACATCTGGAGCATTATCATCTGCCACCAATTTCAAGAGATCATTTCTCATTCTCTCTTATTAATAAATGAATAAAAAACGTCTTCATTTAATATTTTTACAAATACAAAAAATATACAAATGTTAACATGAACGGGGGCTTATCTACAAAGTACTCTTCCATCCAATTTCCCAATTTATTTATTCTTCATAACAATAAGTAAAGAAAAAAAATACAAAATACAAAAGATGGCAGTAACATAAAAAAATTTGTTATAAAGCTCTATCTGAAATGATAATGAGCTTTTTGGCGGTGCAGGGTTTGTTATCTTGAATCAACCCTGTTCTAATTTTGTGAAGTTGATTTTAATTATATATATATATTCTTTCCAAATATGATTTAAGGTTAAGATCGGATTTCAACTCTGCCTGATGAAATCTCAGTTTATAACAGCTGTTGATCGATAACATCGATATGCCAGTGTCGCAGATTTTGTAGATGTCTGTGTAAATAAAGATAATCATATAATAAAAGCTCTATTTGATATTGAGCACTTTTTATAAGCCTGGCTGAAATTCTTTGGATTACTATCCCGTGGATGTTTACCTTGCCTGGATTATATATATATATATATATATATATATATATATATATATATATATGTGTGTAGTGATCCCGTGACCCACAGATCTTTAAGAAAAGCTATGGGTCCCCGGGAAAATCTATGAGTCCCCATTACAATTCTAAACAGGCCTCCATTTATATTACAATTCCCAGAACAGGCCACTGTTTATGGAGCAATACATCAAAAAGAGATTGAAGATGAGAAAAAACATAAAAAATCTAATAAGAAAATTGTTTGTATTTAATTTATTTAGAAAACAAAAATATAACAGTATAAATGTGAATTACCCTACCCCCAGAAGAGATCACATGACCAGATTTCAAGAATGTAGTGTTGAACTGTATAGCTCTCTCTGCTTGACAACTTTTCATTTGGTTAGAGCCTCTTCAAAAGGGAACTGACCTTTTTGGACTTAGGTTGACCTTAAGAAGCTACTCTTGATGTTCCAATGAGAGTTGAGATTGAGGTTCTTAGCAGAGAATCCTCGTTCTCAGCCAGCTGTATGTACAGGCAAGGTGGTCGCCACCTGAGCAAGGATGCTGAGGTTAGGGAAGTCTGCTTGCTTGAGACTAGCACAGAAGTAATAAAATAAATTAGTCAGGATCTGCAGATGCTCTTTTAAATCTGCTATTGACTGTTGCTTGAGATGCGCACAACGCTAGGGAGTGGGCAACACAGTGGTTGGATCTAAGCAGTATGCCTGTACAGCTGTTAACATGCACTAGGCAGCATGCTTTGTAGGTTGCATGTTTCCGGTGCATGCGAATAGCAGACTTACTGCAGGTGAGACACGTTCGGCCAAGAGAAGAGGGAGGAAGGGGCCAGAAGAAATTGAAAATATCTTTGACTTTATATTGGCCCACCCAGTATTTTCTTTCTCTTTGAAATAAAAAGTAAGTGTTTCCTTAAACAGGAATTCATGCTGAGAGATGAAGACCCTAAAAAAGTAATGTTCATAGATCGTCAGTAGATAGGCCCTTTTAGGTGAGTACTGGCTAGCCATTATCTCAAGTGGATATCTGGATGGTTCTTCTGGGTGGCCGAATGGGAATGACTGAGAATAAGATCGGACCTTTAGGATTTCCGGTCACAAGTAACTATATTCGATGGGAAGTACAGCGGAGGTCGGTTAGTTTTTGTCCTCTGGGCATCACAGAGGTAGTTTAGTTTGCTAGGGCTGACAGGAGTTGAGTCTGTGTGTCTCTCTAAGCAAGATGGGCCCTGCGACTTGTTTTAAACCTCTGTTATTTGCTTTAAACTGGAGTTGTGGTTTTATTTGGAGGGAAAATTCTTCTATTGCAGCACTAACTGGGATCACACAGTTGACACTGCGACCGGTGTCAGAATCGAACAACTTTGGACTGGAACAACAAGCTAACAATCACGGCCTGTGCAGTGAATGCACACAGCCTTAGTTTCTTCCAGTCATTATGGCAGTTCCCTATGATCACATGCTAATCACTTTGGTTAATGGGATTTCCAATTTTAATAAGACTTCCTGGATAGATTTGGCAATGTTATACCATCTTTATCTGCAAAATGAGTGCTTGGTTGAAAAGTCACAGGATCTAGAATTAGTCTGTAGATTCATCTATAGGCACAGTAATATATGGTGATTGAGTAACTTTTTTTATGCCATATTAAATCTGTATACAACAGCTTTTTGCTGTAGAACTAAGAAATCTAGGACTTCAATTTCTGTCAGAAAGTTGTGCATAGATTCAAATTTTGATAGGGGTATTCCCTCTTGGGTCATCCAATGAAAAATTTTAAGGAATTCTTAGAATAAAAAAATAAAAAAATTTGGTGCATATTCAGAATGAATGCTACTTCCAATGATTTCCGGGAAGGTTAGTAAGGTTTATGTTTTAAGTTTAGAGCTAGTGATAGTGTTCTGGAAATATTGCTTGCAGTAGCGTTCTGAATAAGCACTATAGTTTGTTTTTTTATCAATGATAATGCTTTACACATAATAGATTGTTTTATAATGTCACACATGAAGAAAATCGTAATTTGATGGAAAATGAAAAGTATAAAAACTCCACAGCATAAAAACCCAACTTTAACTTAACTAAAAATTAATTAAAAACAGTGATACTTAATTTATTCTAAAAATAAAAATCACATTTGAAAGTTTAATTTTAACTTTAAAATAATATAAATTTAATAGTGCCAAAGATAAAAACATTTTTTCAGCATAAATGAAATGCGAATAAGATTGTAGTTTCGTGGTTTTTTAATTCACCCTGGCAAAAAAATTAATTTAAACTAGAAAATTATAAATTGTTGTTTGGGAGTTATACCCGAATCATGCCACAACCCATTTCACTCTAAACAATTTACGTGATTGAAATAGAAATTAACTGATTATGAAAGAGGGGAATTGGAAGTCTATCACTCCGACTCCAAAACTCTGTTCCACTGGATTAAACCAACGATCTCTCTGATGCTTCAATAAAAGATAATGTGCCCTACAAATAACTCAATGTCTCTCACTTCTCTCTTTTCTCCTTTTACTTCTCCAAGTCAGCAGATGTCAGACATTAAATTATCTCAGTCAATTCCTTTTGACCAATAAGAACACAGACAATTCCGGGTTCATACTCTTCTTATCAAGGTGGATTCGCCCACTTCAGTGCAACAACCAGTCATACAGTTTCTCATAAGTCATGAGTTCGATCCTTGCTAGCAACCTCTTGGCTTAACATTTCCCCACTTTTCAAACTACATGCCAAGCAAAGACGGATCCTTTTATGGCGGAGACGCAGCAAGTCGAGGCCACTGCCACCACTCGATCCTGTCTCACGACCATCACATTCGCTACAGATTATTAAATCTAAATATCATTGTTCGATTTATTTTATTTTGTTTTAAAATAAAAAATGTGAAAATGAAAAAGTCTGGTTGGTCCTAAATAAAAATGTCGATGACATGGTTATTGCTTTTTTTTATAACTTTGTTAAGTCTGGAGAGTGGATAAAAAATGCTTCTTTGATAGGAAAGGGCACATGTGAAATGCTTTCTTTTTTTGATTAGGAGCACACATGAATTTTTGCTTTTAAACATTAATTCAAGCCAGAAATGACTTTCTAACTGACAGTTTAAAGGTTTAAAATTTACTTTTGAATTTTATATAATTACATTTGTTGTTGTTTTTTTAAATATCTATCCATTATAATTTCCCAATTCACACCATAGACCACATCAAATGCATCCTCATGGCCTCAAATTTCAAGACAACAACACAGATGCAAACATGAAACAAAACTAATTCTGATACTCAGCACTCACATCTAAGTACTGGATAAGGATTTAAAACAACTTAATGAATATTTATTCCACAGACATACAAACTGAACAACAACATAGAGATAGTGTGTGTGCTACGGGACCATTTTCTCATCAGCACTTTTCTATTTTTCTCTTGCATATTTAAACTTTTCCCTTTCCTTCCTTTTTCCCTCTGTTTTTTTCCACTGGTGATAACCGTTGATACCCTAATATATTTCTTTATAAAAGTATTTATGGTTAACTGCTCTTACTTTTTACCATTCATCTCAGTCATGGGTCATCCATTTCATTGTATGGTATTATATTCCAGTTAAGTTAATTAAATTCATCTTTTTACAGAACTTTTAGTTTCTCTGCATAAAATGTTTTTAACTGGTACCCTTTCCACTACAGTATATGTCTTCTCAATACAACATTAAAAATACAATTCCTAATTCCACTAGACACTCTCTGTAGATCAATACTAGCTTAAAATGTTTTCCATTAAAAAATATGGTGTGCATGATGGGTAAAGGTAAATACAATAGAACTAGTAAAATATAGTTTGTAAGAGGGTGAAGGTAAATAGAATAAAACTAATAAAATATGCTTTTGAAAGAGGGTGTTAGGGTTAATAGAATTGAACTAGTAAAATATGGTTTGCAAATAGGGGTGAAGGTAAATAGAATAGAACTAGTAAAATATGGTTTTGAAGGGGGTGATATTAAATAGAATAAAACTAGTAAAATATGGTTTTGAAGGGGGTGATATTAAATAGAATAAAACTAGTAAAATATGGTTTTGAAGGGGGTGATAGTAAATAGAATAGAACTAGTAAAATATGGTGTGTAAGAGAGTGAAGGTAAATAAAATAAAACTAGTAAAATATGATGTGTTAGGGAGTGAAGGTAAATAGAATAGAAGTAAAATAGGGTGCATAAAGCAGTCCTGTTCATTTTTATTAAAAGTTAGATTAAAATGTTATTGAAACTGGAACAAAGAATTTAAATTGAAACTGGATTTATATTTTATCATGCTTAAAATTCACCATGATTAAAAAAAAAACACATTATGTTATGTATAGCTTTAAATTACCTTCGCAAAAAAACATATCCCATACTCGTAGAACTGCTGTCCAAGGCAATGTTCGACTAAAGATACACATAAACCATTCAGTCATATAAAGGATTGGTTCAATTTTCTGTTTTTTCTGGAAAAAAGATCAATGAAAGGAAATAATTTATTTCTGAATTAATAGTTATAAAACATTTGGTTGGCAATAAAGTCTTGGAATATTTTGCAGAGCTAAAAATGTACGATTTGTAAAACATAAAACGAAAACTTATTCAAAATCATCATGAATGTTAAAGTTTTCTGTTACTGAATAAGCATCTGTGTGATTTGATAGAATACCAGTTCTAACTAAAGATGGTCTGTCATTTTGACAATGATTCATAAATACTGTTCTATTAGTATTGAGTGTATTTTGCAAATTCAATCAACCATACTTGAGGCTAAATATACTTCAGCAACTGTTCAAATTAAAAGCTTCACAGTAAATGTTTTACATGTCTCTGTCCAAACGATCACGTATACATTTTGTTATAAAAATCTAACTTTGATATAAAATTACAAGTATTCTATTTGGTCCATTCAACTTGAATTCAATGTCACGTTATTATTAGATTAGCGGGACCTGCGAACAGGCATTGCTTGATTCAAATTAAGAACCCAAGAAACTCCCCCTCTCACTATTGAACCCCCATACTTTTTTTTTACTCAAATTTATAACTATCTATATGTATTAATTATACAGGGTGCTTGAGAAAAATTTGATAATTTTTTAATATACTTTCATTTCAGAACCATTTAAAGGATTTAATAGACTAAGTGATGGAGCATTCGACTACCAGATCCACTACAGGAAGTGTGGAAGAACAGTGGAAAAAGCTGAAGTATACAGTATTGGACATATCAGACCAGACTTGTGGGTGGACGAAAGGTACCACAAGGCATAGGGTAACATGGCGGTGGAATGAGGAAGTTTAGAAGTCTATCAAAGAAAAGCAGAAACAAAGGAGTCAGTAGATAAAAGGTTTAGTGAATAAGAATGTGTATTTGGAGACAAAGAGGGAAGCAAGAAGAGCAAGATACAAAGCCAAGAAGGAGGCCGAGAAAGCCAAGTTTTCAGATATAGTACGAAGGGAAGACCAAAATAATTAAATATTCAGGATAGCTAAACAGATGGCAGAGACAAATATGGATATTATTGGAGAGAAGTGCATTTGAAATGACAATGGAGTGTTAGCAACAAATGAACAAGACAAGAAGGATGCTTGGAAATTCCACTACGAGAAATTGTCGAATACTAAGGTTTTGTGGAAGTGAGAAAATCTAGAAGTTGCAGAAGCAGTATCTGGCCCAAATATAATTGAGAAAAAAATGGTATGGGAAGCTGTAAGATGAATGTTAAGGCTGGTGGACCATCAAGCATTGTTGCAGAAATGTTGAAAGCTGCCAGTGAAACAAGCATTGAGATGTTTACAGATTTAAATTAGATCATAGAAGTAAAGGTTATCCCCAAAACACTGGGAACTTAGTACAATTGTGAATTGTTATAGGGGTAATGGGGAAGCACTAAATAAAGGTAATTACAGAGGCTTAAAGTTGATGGTTCAAGTCTGGAAGTAATTGAGAGATTAATTGAATAACAAATAAGTCAGATAAGCATAGATGAAATGCAGTTTTTATACCTAGGCAAATTACCACTGGTGTTATTATAAATAAATCCTCAGACAAATGCAAGAGAAGTCCCTTGATAAGAAGGAGAACCTGTATTTTGTTTTTGTAAATGTGGAGAAAACTTTTGACAGTGTTAAAAGACGATTTCTAGTAGGCTTTGTGTAAACTAGGGGCAAATGAGTGGTTTGTGAAGGTTATTCAAGCAATGTACAGAAATGTCAAAGTCTTGTTAGAATAAACAAAACATTTAGTGACAACTTTAATATTAAAGTAGGAGTACATTGGGATTCTGTACTGAGTTTGTTACTTTTCATTTGTGTCTTAGAAACATTGTCCAGAGAGATTTGTCCAGATTGTCCTGAAGAGATGCTGAGATAGTTTAGTGTTTTCCTGTGAAAGTTAAGGATTTGGACGAATGCTGTGGAAAGTAAAGGTTTTAGAGTGAATGTTACCAAGATCAAAGTGATTATCAATGGTTTTAGTGTTCGTAAGCTCCCAGAAAAAAGAAAGTTCCCCTGCTCAGTTTGTGGAAAGTTGGGTTCAATTCAATTGTTTGCGGTACTTGTAAGCATTGGGTACACAAGAAGTACAGTGGTATTACTGGTAGGTTGAGAGAAAATAATCAGTTTGTGTGCAAGAAGTGTATGACAATGGAGATGGATGAGAACTCAGATGTAAAGAAAGTATATCTGGATAACGAAGCTATTGAGCTTGTCAAGAAATTTTGTTACCTTGCTATACAATTGGAGCACAGGGTGGAGCAGGTGCTAGTGTGATTGCAAGAGTAAGGAGTGGATGGAATAAGTTCAGGGAACTTCTTCTATTACTAACTAGCAGAGTGTTACCACTGTCAACCAATGGAATAGTCTATCAGGCATGTGTACACAGTGTGATGATGTATGGAAGTGAAACCTGGCCAATGAGGGTTCAGGACACGCGTTGCATGGAGAGAAATGATATGACAATGATTCAATGGATGTGTTATCTGAGTCTTAAAGACAGGCTTAGATCTGATGACCTCAGAGGAAAATTGAATCTGGAGATTATAGGGAGATGTGTGCAGAACAGGAGATTTTGATGGTAAGGCCACTTTGAAAGAATGGATAAGAGTTCTTGGGTTAGTAGATGTATAACAGTTAAGATAACAGGTTCAGTTCACAGGGGAAAGTGTCAAGGAAAACATGGGAGAAAGTGATAAGAATAGACTTGAGAGAAAGATAAATAAAGACCTGGTCAGGAATAGCTTAATTTGGAAGTCAATTTCTTAAAGCTGTCTGATGATGAATAGTGGTAAAGTGCAATGGATAGCAGTTTTTGTGTACTATTAGTGGGTTTAAGAGCTGGGGATCATGGACAACTGGAAAGCACCAGAATATTGGAAGAGAGTGTCCTGCATCATCATGATTTTTACCGGATTCAAAACGTCAGAAATGTTAGCTGCAGCTCAGTGCTCCTTGAAAACCTTGATGGTACTGGCTATGAGCTGGAGAATTGCGATAGAGATGTGTGAAAACTGGCTAGGAACAAATATTATAGCAAGCATTCTGACCATAACCACACAATGAAATTCATCAAGAAGCTACAAAAAAAAGGTGTGGCAAGATTTAGGTAAGGCAATGATGAGCTTAGTGAGAAAAATGAGCGTTGTTGTAGAAACTATGAAGAAAGTGCTGAACACGGGGTTGTTATTACTCCTCATACAAGAGCCAAAATGGTCAATTACTTTCTACCACAAAAATCAAAAACTCCTCAACAAGGTCTAACACCCAGTTCAGCTAGAGATACTCTGGTTCTTATCAGGATCAGTTATGCCACGCGAAGAACAACAGGTGGCTAGCCTACAGTCCGCCCAAAGTTCTACACATCATGAAGACCAAGTTCCCTCAAACTGTGATGGTCTTTGGATGTGTTTCCAGTGAAGGGCACATCATGCTGCCCCCACATCTTCAAAAAGAGACTCAGACTCAATTCAGATGGCTATATTGAGTTGCTGTCCACTGTTGTCAAGCACTGGTTGGAGAGGGTGGTTGTGGAAAGGCCATACATGTGGCAGTTCAGTGTCACACCCCCAGGAAAACCCAGAAATGACTATCTGACAACTTCCATGACTTCACCAGTCCCAACATCTGGCATTCGAGTGTGTTGTGTTTGGCAAAAGAATCTTTTGAGAGATTCACTTTGAATTTTGAGAATACATCAATTATTGGCTAAGATCTGGCATTTTTTTCTTTCCTTTCCCAAAAATGTCTCATCTGTCTCGAACATCCTGTAGTTTCCTTTAATTATTTAAGTGAAAAATGATGAACATTTAAACATTCATATTTATTGCACCAATGTCATATGGACAACGATTTTTAAAATTTTTAATTTGGGTGGTGAGGTTGTATATAATAGTGTCTATACACAAATACTGGAAGGAAGGTACTGTTTTATAGGAATAAAAGTATTTGTAAATAAAGTAATTTTTAAACATTTCATTTTTAAGAAGATCAGCATGTAATTCAAAAAGTGAATTTTCTGTGTAACAATGTCTCTGGACTTTAATATTAATTAAAAGATAAATAAAAATAAAAAATAAATAAAAAATAAATGTATAAGTTTTTACTTATGCCATAAACATTGAAACTTTCATATCATGTTATAACAAAGAACAGATCCCATTAAATCAATGTAAGTTTCTATGGTAACTGACCTACTTTCTCAGGTAACGAGAAACGCTTGCATGCAAAGTGAGTAACTGCTACTACGATGAATATTGTTATGTACACATCTCATTCAGAAAGACAAAACGTTTACAGGACAAAATAATAAATTTTTTAAAGTTTTTAATTTCCCCGGGTTCAAGTGAAAAAAAAAAACTAAGAAAACGAGGGGAAAGGGACTCTAGTAAAACAAAGACAAACATGTTTATGGAAATACAGTTTAAGTTTAAAATGTAGAAGAATTTAATACAAGTCTCGCGGGCATGCGCGTTTCCTCATATTTGGTGAAGGTGAATGAACCGTTATAACAACAACACATTTTTTTTTCCATCCATACGTACTACTACAAACTTATGGAACTATTATTACTTCTCACCGCTCTGGAGAAGCAAGGTTTCTCTTGCAAAATTATTAGCCAAAAGATCAAAGTCAAAAAATTTTTTTTTTAAAATCTGTTCTGATTTTTCATTTTTATTTTATTAATAAATATTGCATCTAAACATGCTTTTATAGGCTTTTCGCCTCATTTATTATTAAATTCTTAAAAAGATGTTTAAAAGAAAAAAATATGAACTCTTCAATTTAATATAAAAGAATTTATTTATATAAGATACATGAGGGAAAGTTGAAACAGAATAAGATTAATAGAGGAAGGGATCTTAATGAATACGTTAAAACAACACGTGTGAGGAATGCATGTATACAAACATCAGTTTATGAGAAAAAAGGAGAGTAGAAAGTGAACTTTTGGCAGCCTCGTAACTCTCGCTTCTCTTATTTTGTCCTTTAGTCCTCACATTCTATGAGCGATGTTTCTGACAAAGGGGGAAGAATTGATGTTTTCAAGGTCGGAATCTATCTATCTAACAATTATCGTTGACTAGTTTTTGACCTTGAAGTAGTATTTTTTTAGCTCCTTACAGCAGTGGCTTCATGCCTTGTCTGGAATGACTTCCATAACAAAAAAAAAGAAAACGAGTTTAACTTACACTATTTACGAGAAATAGGTCTGGAGTATAATAATATATTTGGTCATATGGAGTTCTGAGTATAAGACAGTAGAATAAAATTCGGGTCGTTTCCAAATTTGCATAATGTTCAAGTTGGCATACAGTGAAAGCGCCTTATATTTAAGTTCATAGGATAGTCGATGCACAATCATCCTCCAAGGTTGTTATGATTCGTGTAACAATTCCATTTTCCTTTGTTGCAAACATCAATGGATTTCAGTATAATGCCAAAGTATTAGATATTTCAGACTCCTATCGTGCACTTACTAATTCCACAGGATATATTTTTCAATATGTAAAAGGCATTTTTTCATTTTTTTCCCTTCTTTGTGCAAGAAATTAAATTTGTACATCTTATCCAGCTCACAGCTGGCAGTCGTCTGTCTCATAGGACTCGAGTTTGAAGGGACTATTTGCTGACTGCGTGTCTGACTTGCATAGGTGAACAATTAATTTCAGCAGGTAAGGAACAAGTTACGTGTACTTTTAGCCAGGTCATTATGACCTGTAACACTCAGGTAAAATAATGGAAATAGACCAGACATTTTTGACAGCATTGTATACTTTTAGCGGGAAGGCTTAAAAATAGGAGCTGATGATGAAATTGCATTTCGACTTGCTGGCATATTCTATATATGCAAATTCTGTTTATAGAGCTACACTAGTCAAGCAAATAAGGGAAAATCTTGCTTTACTTTGTTTTTATTACTTGTGTTAATTGATATCCTATTATAAAGGCCTAAAAAATAAAAAATATATATATATATATATATATATATATATATATATATTATACCCTATTATATATGCCGAAATATATTTAGAGAATAAGAAAGAAAATATAAAATATCCAGGATGTAACTCAAGATTTTAGAGCATACACTCACCAGTGATGGCCGGAGTTTGGACCAAAATAGAATTGCTGAAATCTATAACTTCCCAGCACCAACAAATATTAGAGAAACTGATAAATTCTTGGGAATAGTTAACCAAATGGGAATGTTTATTTCAAATGTAGTTGACATGACAATGCAAATCTAATAGAGCACAAAAATGCCCTCATGTGGTATAGTAAACAAGAGCATTCTGTAAACTCCAGAAAAAAAAAAGCAATCTTGTGTTCTGTAACAGTGTTATCGGAGGATGCTTCGTCTTACAGCATTATGGCAATACTGTCACAACAACAAACAGACATGAGATTACATCCTGTGGCAAACGTTTTAAGAGCCATGATAAATATTGAAACTCAATATGATGCACTCTGCCCTACTGATTATGCCATTTTGTAAATAAAATAGGAAAATATTTCACCCAGACTGTTTGAAATCAGTCTTAGCATACCCAAAATGTGTTGTAGTTTCAGAAAATATAGAATTTACCATATTTCTACACTCACATTTCTAAAAAAAATATAGGATTTTTATTCCACAATATTTGTGATTAAATCAGCTGATTTTCACGTTCATAAAAAAATAAAAAATGATTCAATGGTGCTCCTATTCAAACTCAATTTGGGGGTTAGACTAAGGAACATCAAGTTCTAAATGTTTAAAGGTAAAGATAACTTTAAGTGATTTATTTTTTTATGGTTCGAGTGGACTCAAAATTCTAAATTCTTTCAAAATAACAATAACCGTCATTTTCACATTACTATAGTAAAGTGGCAAAATTTAAAGCTTGTATCAAACAAAATAGATTTTTATTTTATTTTATTTTTTATTTTTATTTATTTATTTATTTTTTTTACACAATTTCAGTAAAATATACTTCTGACTCATTTGTTAAAATCAATTTTTGTCCTATTATAACATTGCAATTATGGCCGTTTTTACATGGTCAATATCTCAGTTGGCTTTTATTAATTTACTATTAGAACAAAAATCAATCTGATCTTTAATGTGCTCTGAATCATAGTAAGAAGATTTAATGCGTTAGCTAATTCAGATTACATATTTTATTTTGGATTGAAATAATTTTATTAAATTGTTTACTCACCAAGTGTTTGTAAATTAAAGGTGAAGATTTTTTCAAAAGGCCAAAGAGAACATCACCATCTATATGAACAGCTTCCTAAATAAGAAAAAAGAGATCAGATATGAAGTATATCAACATCTACATGAACAGCTTTCTAAATACGGAATCAAATATGAAGAACATCGCAATCTATATCAACTACTTTCTAAATAAGAAATACAGAATCAAATATGAAGAACATCATCTATATAAACAGTTTTCTAAATAGGAAAAAGGGAATAAAATGCCAGGAAGATCAACAACTATATAAACATCTTCCTAAAATAAAGGGAATCAAATATACAGAACCTCACCATCTATATGAACAGCTTTCTTAATAAGAAAAAGGTAATCAAATTTCAAGAACATTGTTGAGGGTAGTTATATTATGTTGTTATATGTTAATTATCGAGTTGTTATATAAATAGGTTTTATTGAACATTAAAATACAGTAACAGTCGGCCTAGAAATGACGTTAGAGTGTTGTCATGGTATTCCTACGCTAGGGGTTACATTGGGTTTTGCATAGGGAAACTTCATATGATGCTGTTACATCCCCCTCACCAAATGAGAAAAGTAATTGTTGTGGAGCTTGCTAATTTGTTTTGTATCTTGTTGGCTTGTGTATTTTACGACCACTTCTGATTGTGTTAAGTGTTGATTGTTCTGGGGTTTTCTGGTCCAGGATATTGCTTTTGTTGGAGTGTTTGCTATTATTTAGTGAATTGATGCGATCATCAGAACAGACCTTTTTATGAGTGTCTGTTTCTGCCTCTCTTATTTCGATTCTGTTTCGTCTCCTTGGAGATTCATCTGGGAATTTAAGAATGTACGATCTTGGTTCTTTACATTTAATCAGTACAGTTGCTGGTTTCCATTGCCCCATTTAGTGGCATAGCATTGCCAAATCAAGATCTCTTCTCACTTGCTTTGCCTTAAGTAATGTCCTTTTGAAAGTTTGGATCTGTCTCTCCATAAAACCATTTGATTTGTGAAACCTTGGCTATGACGTTACATGATCAAATTACCTTTGAAAGCTTCGCAGGAGTATTGTAGTCCATTGTCACTGATCATCTTGAGGGGGAATACCATGTTCAGAAAATATCTGTTTCATTGCTGAGATGACCATATTACTTGTACTCTGGCTGTCATTTTGCATATGATAGGGAATTTGCTGTAGTAATCAACAAGTATCAGATATTCATAGCCATTGAAGTGAAACAAATTTGTACCAACAACCTCCCATGTTCGACTAGGGATGTCATGTGGCTGTAAAGTTTCCTTTGATTAATGCGGGAAGATTTTCCTGGTCTATTGAGCATTTTTTATCCTGTTCTCAATATCAGCATTAATTCCTGTATATTTTAATCAGAAAATAAATGTTAAAATATTCCTTGGTATTGAGTGATGTTTGAAAAATCTTCCGTTTTAATTATTCTAATTAGCCATAATTTGCAATTTAATCACCAAGTAACCCATCTCTTACTAAGTTTCCATCTATTACTTTCACTCTCTCTTCCATCAGTTTCTCTCTATTTAGTAACAGTCAAAAGGTAATAAAACTTGTCAGGTGGTGTTTATGTTATGCGTGTTAAATGGAAGATGACACTGAATTTTAGGTGTTCCATCGCTGCATCTAGCTCTGTTGTCGCTCGATTGTCATGTTCGGCAATGCTATCGACTGTTCTGCCTGCTTCCTATTGTTTTTGTTTCGACTGACTCTGGCTTATATACCAGGATTTTCCTTGTCGTTTCTTGGGCTAAATTTTGCGGAGAGGCATAGTATGACCGAGTGACCTGTTTTGCCACATTTGTTGCATATGTCATTCTTAGCAGGTCAATATTCTTTTTCAAAAAGGTCACGTTCACAATTCTAACACAAGTGTCTGGAGTTTCTTTCACCTTCCTGACATTGGTGATTACCACAATTTATGACGTCTACTTGTAAAGATGATAGACTGTGTAGTTGTTGTAGTCTGTTTACATATATAGCTGAAGCTTCATGTGTGCATGCTAATCTCACAGCCTCAGGTTTATTCAAAAGTCCTTTCGTAAATCCGGTATGGGTGTATTGGCAATAAGTAATTCTACTAAACATTCATTCAATTTGTGGGCTGTGAAATCACATTTCTTCACTAGTAAACTGACATTTATTAAAAAATGTGTCAGTCAGCTTTTATTTGTATTTGCTGAGTCCAAGCCTATATACCCGGTGGTTGGTTGCCGATTCTAACTGCTCCATGAAAGCATTGAAAATTTTGTGAGTTTTTTTACAGTCCTCTCTTGACAGACCAGCTGTTAAACCTGTTTATTCTTTTTTCGTCAGTTGCAAGTAGAATAATAGGTACTTTTTCTTTGTTGTTTTCCCTCTTAACGGTGAAAAATAGCTACAAACCTTGTTGGAATAATTTAAATGTCTCTGTAATGTTAGACGAATCTCAGTCAAAAGTGAGAACTGGTATTGAAATATTAGCCATTTAATAGAGTTTGTTCTTTTGCAGACCAGAAGACAATTTCGTTTGACCTAGATTTACGTGTGTAAATAGTTAACAAACGACAGCTTGTGGAAATTACGCTTATAAAAGAAAAATAATGTCTTACTTTTAGTGTTCATTGCTTTTTAATTATTTTTCTTCATTTTCATGTCAGGTTGTGTTGTTTGTGTTATGTGCGTTAAATGGAAGGACGAACAAGACGCTTGTTGATGTTTTGCAGACAACTATAGAAAAGCCTGTCTTTGAAGGATGTGCATGCTCAGGTATACACAAAAGTGAAACGAGTTACAAACGAAACGATAACATTGTTACAAAACTAACTATAAAACAGAAGATTGGAATAGTCCATTATAAACAATAGGGAATATCATCATAAGTATTAATAATATTTGAAGAGAGAGAGAGAGACTAATTTTGAATTTTTAAAAAATTTCTTTTAAATTTAACTGGCTTTACAAACTTCTTTTATACCAGCCAAGAGAGAATTCTTGGCATTATTCTGGCAACCTAGGAACTCTCGTGTCTCTTGGCAGATCCTTCTTTGTTGAAGAGGTCATCCTCCCAGGCATCATCTCCTTTGGGAGGTCCGTTCATAGCTATTTTTCTTGAGAGAGCTGGTTTCACTACATTAAACTGACCTTGTATCACATCTTGCTGCCATGGAAAGGAGGTAAATAAAAGGCTTTCTTTTTTCACTTTTTTTCATACTATCTAAGGAATCTTTGACACATTCTGATTCTAGGGTCTGGTTTGTAAAAGGCCCAAACATTACTTACTCCTTCAAGAGGAGGGTTGATTTATTTTTCCTGATTCAAACAATCTAACCCAAACTCAATTGGTGACCACCCAATAAGTCACATTTTTCTAATATTTAATAAATTCCAGTTCAGTGGATAACTTACAATTGGAACATACCATCTACTGTATCAAGATTGATTTTTGCGATAAATGGTGAACTAGAGCCAGAGTTTGGCAGCAGGGGTCAAGTGGGGGATGATTTACCTTATTCACAACAAACGAGTGTCTATTTTGGTTTAGTATGCAGGACATCAGTGTTAGAAAGCGCCATTTGCCCACAGTGAAAACAATTTGCTAATATTTCCAATATAGAAAAAACAGTTTCTAGTGCGATTCGAACCCGCGCTTCGCATTATCCATTTGAGGTTGATTTAACTAAGTAGCATAAACTCACACAATCAAAAGGCCAAGATGTTGAAAAGTGATATGATAAATCATAGGTATATGCAAATTTAATTTCTGAAAGACCTGGTTTAAGAACTTTGGGGACAATAAAAGAATGTGTTTGACAGAGAAAAAGAAACAAGCATATAGGTCAGCTATTTGTGACTGTGTTGTTCATTATTTATGCTAATATGATATTGTGCCAAGTTCCAGTTCTTCATCAGTGAAATGGGATTTCACTCATCCAAATTATTTTCAGTAAAGAAGTATGTTGTCTTCTTTTTTTAAGTTTCAGCTTTAAACAAAATCTACTAAAAATCAAGTAAATGAAAAAAATAAAAACTTTTTTTTTTAAATTGCAACTTTATTTATGTAAAGATTCATTTATGTTAAAAAAAACCAAATGGATTGGCTTAAAGGTTGATATGCAATTCTAATGCATCAATTAAAAATTTTTTTTTTTAACTATTATATAGGCATCGACGCACCGTTGAGCCTATTATCAGTTACTGGTCTGTTTGTTTTAAGTGGCATATCCTATAAAAGTGATATTGTCCATCTCTTTAAGAGTTTCTTGCAGGCAGACTATGTTTTGGTTGTTGTTTGCCAGAAAACATTTAATTTCCTCATGGTTTGGGTTTCACACTTCTGCAATTCTATTGTATTATTTTTGTTATTTTATTAGTTTCAATTGTTTAGTTGGAATTAACTGTTTTGTGGACGTGTCCATGCATTCATAAATTTCTGGTTTGTTTTTAGTTTCTTTGGTTTTTATTCAGGATTTTTTGCTGTCTTTGGCTAGTGTTGTGGACCTAGGTAAGGCCGAATGAATGACACAGGAACACATGGTTTAAATGAACAAAAGTATATATTATATAATAGAAAGAAAGAGATACAAGGAGATGGTGCTCTCAACCGCCATTGCCGGTTTGCCTGGGAAGAAGAGAACAAGTGTCACGTGCTTCCCGTATTTATAAGGTGGACGAGTCCATTAGTTCTCCGTAGGTAGGTATGGCACCATAACAGCTAGTTTCCAAATTTGATTTTGAGATTGTTCTTTTTTTCTACTTTTAAGTGATCAAGAAATTTATTTTAATAAATAATTGATCAATAGTAAAAAAAAAGGAAAAAAACAACAACAACTCAAAAAACAAATACTAATCTATACGTCACCTAGAAACCAGCAATACACACAAGAAGTCTTTGACGTTGCAGGATGACATAATAGACATGGCATTGCCTCGAATGATAGCTATGGAGATGTGCTGGAACATCCAAGCTGTCTGTCAGGGCTTCTTCCTAAAAGTGGCTATCATCTGTGCAATGTCTCATTGAAACGTGAAGTATTGGGACCGATGACCCCTGACGTTTCGACTGAGATAGACTGGAAAATGAAACGGTCAGTGAGCAAGTTGTATTTGTTTTGTTGTTTGTTCTGGTTTCGGTAAACTGAGCTGCGGTACCAGATTGACAGCAGATTCTGCAATTCTTGATGGTGTGAAAGGGTCAGAGCAAGTGGCGTCCCATTTGAGTGGCTTTCCAGCTCTAAAAGAAAAGAGTGCCATGCCATCTGGTCGGCGACCATCACCTCTGTCTAGGCTGACTGACTTGAGAATTGATGCAAACTGGAAAAATCGAGACCCTGTTCGACTATGTCATTGAGTGCGGAGTGCCAAGGCAGACGACTGGCACTGAATCTACAAGACTGGGGGTGCAAGGAAAACTCGTCAACAGTCGCAGCAGCATCAATGTGGATGACATAAACGGAGCCCCAGCCATGTGAGACAGAAATCCTGATAATGTCATTACCTAAAAAGTTCCCAATGTTTGGCATTTATTCTCATCTTCAGTTTCCATATTTTTCAGTGTTTCAAATTTATTTCTTAGAAATTTAGATCTTGAGTGAGACCTAGATTGTGTGATTTCACGTTTGATAGACGATTTTTTTTATCATTTAGTCTTTTTTCTTAGTCTGCGATTTGAATTGAGAGTTTGAGGATTCAGTGTGGTTTAATATAAAATTTTCATTAGAGAGTATATTAGTCCTTTCTTCAGGTTTTGTTTCATTTAGTTTAGATTGTTGAGTTTTGATTATATTTTGTTTACCAGTGTTTGTTTTTAATCCAATTAAGAAGGATTTTAGTTTGTCCAGTAAAGTCTTCAAATCTTTAATCAAGTTTCTATTTATCTTCCTCCCACAAGGTAAGATGTGACACAAGGTCAGGAAAGAACCAGCGCTCGAGAATTTGAGCACTCTGGTTGTTTAAAAATTGCCTGGGCAGCCCCGTCGGCATTCCCCGGTAGGGGCGCCTCAGACAGTAAGCAATAAACTTACTCCTCCTCAAAGAGGGGAGGCAAAGCCTGGGAGGGTGCACCTCCTAGAACTGCACAGGACCGACAACCACCAATAGACCGGTGTAAATCCAGACCCGAAGGCCCCGACAATACCGGTTTATTAGGCGGGGTAAATCTTTAATCAAGTTATTAAGTCATCTATAGTTATTTGTTCTCCATTTTTCTCGTGATCCTTTTTACATCAGTGACTTGTTTATCCAATTCAAATTTTATTTCTTCCATGGTGCACAAGAAAAATTCTGTTCCTTATTACTTCCTTTAAAAAATTTAAGGGTTGGTGGGAGTAGGATTTTATACTGGTTTCATGAAGTTTTTTTTAAGTTGTAGTACAAGTACTGTTCCATTTTGGAGTTTTTTGACATTTTTTGGTGTGATTTGCTAGTGGGCATTGTGTGCATGGTTCATTGTTAATTGCTTCAAGTACAATAAATTGGGGGATTTTTCACTTTCAAACTTAGTCTCTGAATCCAAGGTCATATGAGATCATTGATGATTGTTATTTAATCCAGATGGCACATGCAGTTTTGTGAAAGGTAGGTTTAAGATATATCCAAAGAATGCTTTGATCCAGATTGTAATTGCATTGGACATATTTGCTTTGGATCCTTGAATAGCTAATCCAAATCATGGATTAATTGCTACCTTCAAGCTTTGTCTTCTCTAAAGATTAATATTATTTGATGTTTATCTTGGCTTTCATACATAGGACTACTTCATCAAAAGTTAAAGAAATGGAGCAAGAAGCATGTCCACCAGCCCTGCAAACTTAAAACCTACATAAACAAGGCCCAACTCACCAAAGTTTTGCAGGCAAATCCTAACTGATGACACAGACAACCATGCCCTCACTGTCACAGATGAAGAATCCATCCAGACATAAGTACACAAGGAACAGAAATTACTGTAAAGGAGGCATGTCACATGTGTAAAGGTCATGTGTACATTTGTGTTGTCATTAGGACCCAATGTTACTAGCTGAAGTTGTTTAATGAAAATTATTGAAGAGAAATTATTTTTTCAATCATTTCTTTTCACACTAAAAATTGCATTTAAATTTAATTTAAATTTCTGAAGTTTTCTGAAGTTTTAATTTATATTAATAAAAGGAAATTCTGACCACACTCACCCTATAGATGTATTTGTGTTCCTTTTCAGCTTTTGAAATTCATAATATATGATATACCATTTTTAAGCGTAAAGAAACGTTCTAAATAAAGAAAAGCACACCGTTTTTCAGTGAACGACACACGTTTATCCAGTATAAATGGTAAAAACTGCAATTTCTGCCGTTAAATGACAAAGTTACAGTATCTTTCATGCAGGCTGCAAATTAGCTTGCTAAGAACCACATTCAGCTTATGGGCAGCATGTTTGTCATGCCTGCTATATAGAGATCTTGCATCAACTTCTCAACAAGTTATGGAAATTGGGAGCAATCTGGATGTACTAGTGCTTTCATTAGCAGATCACATTGACATGTTTGTGTTGTTATTTTTTAATTAAAAATCCTCTCTCCTGTCCGCTAACTACATGTAGTCACTAGTTTATAGGCACTCTTACACTGATATTAACATTACAAATACCAGGTTTACTGTACCAGAACTATTTTTCAATCATGATATCCCATGTAATGATTCTGTAGCTGTTACAAAGCCATTTCTTTAACTATTTCATCAGAGTTTACAGGCTGGCCCTTACTCAGAGATGTGATAAAGTGATATAGAATAAGCAAAGAATCATGGTAGTAAGTGATGGTGTTAAAAGATGCTCATGACAGTGTTGGTAGTATATCTGGGCTCAGAAGATGAGCAAGACCTCTTCCGTCCCAAAATGATGAAATCTACTACCGAGCACAAAAGCATTCTATAAGAAAGATGTTCAACAAGTTCACTTGTAAAATCGCAACCTGCCAAACCGCTATAAGCAGAGCAGAGGATTTTGGCTGGAAAACTCAGGTCAGAAGAGGAGAGTTTATGCAGATAACTTCTTCAAGTTTATATACTCTGACTATGATTCAGAGAAGACATGCCAAATGGATTGTTGCTGGTGGTGTTTGTACAACCCATTCAACTTTAAAGATAGATAAGACAATATGGAAGAAGATTGGTAGAATAAGAATAGTGCATTTTCATTTCAACTTGAAAGTATTATATAATTTTATGTAGTACAAATAATCAATGAAAAAGAAATGATAGAGACAATATTTCTCAAAAAGATGAATAGTTACATTTTTTTGTAAGCGCAGTTAAATAATGCTAGAGTTTGTGTTGAAGAGGTTGAATGCTATAATCAATACTGATGAGATTCAAGATGTTTCACCAGAAATTGAGGTTTGCTAAAACATTCATTTTTGCAAAATTTATTACGAGGTGTGTAGATTTCTGATTTTTAATAATCTCATTGTTTGTGATTTTTAATGATAATATTCTAATATTTTAGATCACAAAAATGTGCAAGCATCAACATTTTTAAAAGAAAACTATAAAAGTTGATAAGCGAGAAAATACTTACTAAACCAGGACTATAATACCCTGGAAGATATTTTTCACAAATCGATACAAGGCACCAAAATGCTTGTTCCGCAGGCATGTGCATCAACAGGACGGCAGCAATAGGACCCTGCGCTTGACAATATCCATCTTGTGGATTATGGATAGTATATGCCTTCAGTATTCGAAAGAGATCTTCTTGCCTAAAATTAAAAATAAAAATTTGAAAAGGTCACTTGTTACAATCATAACGAGATGGTGTTGTTGTTTTGTTTGATGCCATTTAAATTATTTTTAGCTTATTTATTACTGAATCCAGTGATTTTGCTAAAAGTTGTCATGCTTCAAATCCTTAATATTTTCGGTACTTTATCAGATTAGGGCCCGAGCCTACTTTGACCCCAACCACAGATTCAAAGTTAGCTCAGGTTCTAATCTAAATAAGCACCATATTTTCAAATATTTAATACATTCTATTCTGTATACAAATGACGTGTGGATTCATTTGTTTTGTAAATAGTCTGTAATTGATAAATTCTACTTAACCCATAGATAGGAACCTGACAGGTTTCACCATTCCGGGTCAAATTGGACCTGGAAGTAATGGCAACTAAGGGGTGAAGTCCACACTTCCTCAAATTCCTAAATTAGTGCTCACCATGAGACAAAGTTTTGTGTCATACCCAGGATAGTTGTGGATAGATACTGTTTCAAAATAGGGTAGAGAGAAAAAAGATAGACAGGGTTGAGAAAGATGGATTTCAGAGTGGTGGGGTAGGGGCAAACACCTTGCTCAAGGATGCCTGAGACAGTATCGTGCTGTGCCAAGGACAAATTTATTTAACACATAAATGGAACCTTGACAGATACTACTACTTTGTGTTAGAGTGTACCTGGTAGTAATGGAAACTAAGGGGGTGACCTCACACTCCCCAAAGCTCCCAAATTTGGGCCTCACCACTGGATGCACATTCATTTTCAAATCCAGTTTTTTTTTAAAAAGCTGGCAATTTAATCAGATGGAAAATGAAGTGATTCATTTTTTAATGAGAATGACTTAAAAATAATTTATTCATTTTTACAGCAGTACTGAAAAATCGGATTTTTGACAAAATTGAAAAATAAAGTTTTTCATGTTTCATTATATAGTAAAATTCTGACAACATATAAGGTTGAAATTGAACAATGTTACATGTATATTTTAAGGTTTATAACTTTTCAAAACATTAGTGAAACAAAGATCTCCCAAAATGCAACAATCGATTCAGACAATGCAGAGTAAAATTCTTTATAATAAATATAGTCTATCTGTTTATCTTTGTGTATCACTCATACACTGGTTGTGTGAGTATATTTTTATAACTTAAAACAAAATTATTTACATTTTGATGTATAGAAATCCATGTTTTCTTGGCTGAACAACAAATGACAAAAAAAATTGACATTCCAGAGGGTTTAAAAAAGAAAACATTCAGTTAGTCTTAGACAATGATTTTCGAAAAGAAACCCTCAGTAGAAAAAGAGTCCATGAGATCATAGTGCAGCAGCTAACTTCAGATCACTGAAGTTAGCTATAGTGAAGGGGCTGTAAACATACATAATGATGCATGTTTAGTGAGATGCATAGATGTATGTTATAAGCGGCAGGCCTGCAATGGGAGAAATATTTAGCTAAGAAAGGAGACCACCCAAGAAATTGAAGAGCCTCTTTGACAAAATGGCTACTTAGAAACAAAGGTTCATGCTGAGAAAGCAGACCACTTGAGATTCAACACAAGTTATGACCATTTGGACTACTATTCTCATCTTAGATGTTATTATCAGAACGTTTTAGCCGATATAACCATCTGTCTTCTTCAGATGTGGAACTCTAAATCTATATGGAATTTTGAACAGAACTCTGTTCTGTGGGCATTCATCGCACATATTGTTTCTTCAAAGGAGGTTTCGTTTTTGAAGGTTGTTTAAGAATTTTTTTGGGTTGTAGCATCTTTGATCTTGTCGATCTGGGATTGAGGATTTTTCTTTTGATCCGATTTCATGTTTGATATAGTTGTCAGACCAAGTTTTCTTTTAATATCTCTAGTAGAGATTTTTTTTTTTCACTATATCGGGTAGATTGTTTTCATTTTATAGGGTTAATGGGCTTGATCTTTGGTTTGCTTCTGCATAAGTGCTGTTTTAAAAATATTCTTCAACAATCTTCCGTGCTTCTGGGTAGGATAAATTTTTCTTATGTTTAACTTTAGTGATTTCTTTTTGGTAGATTTTGCAGGTTTTAGAGTAGGCTGGGTGGCCTTCATTACAATTTGAACATTTTTCGTTGTTATGGCATTCATCTTCTGTGTGGTTGGGGTCTTTTTCACCATTCCCCACAAATTTTAATTCCTCTACATATTTCCATATAGTACCCATATTTTTAGCATTTGTGGCATCTTAGGGGTGTAGGGATATATTGTTCTACCTTTTCAATTAGGTAGACAATTTATACTTCTTTTGGAATTGTAGAGTTGTCAAAGGTCAGTATATAAGTATTAGTTGGTATGGTCTGACCATTTATTTTCATGATTATGCAGGTGTGGTCAATTACAGCTTGTTTTTTTTAATGTTGTTCTTATTTCTTCTGTAGTTGGCAAGGACAATTCTTGATTCCTTATGACTCCTTTAGAGGTGTTTAGCTTTTCATGTGGAAAAACTTTGCATTTATGGTTGTAGAAACTCCTCATTTTTTATAGGTTTTGGGCACCTTTATTGTCGTTTACTTCGACAAGAAGATTTCTGTTTCTTAGTTTTTTTAATTGACTTTGGATTGAACTTGCTGGTAAGTACTTTTTCAATTAAGAATGGTGATAATTCACTCATTCTTTTTGCTTTCTCGTAGTTCTATTACTAGGAATCTTGGGAAATTTGTGGGGAGGCTGTTTTTTTTGGGGGGGGGGGGGAGGTGTATATGTTTTCGTCCTCTTAGCTTGAGGTTTCTGAGACATCAGAGTGGTATCTTTTAAGGGTTTTTTGGGGGAAATGATCCATGTGTTTTTTTTTAATCATCCTTCACCCCCATTCACCTCGATGCCCTTTGTGGGAAGTGTCAGGGGGGAAACCCATTCGCCCTAACACCATAGAGATACAGGGATGATATACTTGGTTTAGGTGAAGCACTGAGCACTTGTTTTCCTTCGATTTTTCTTTTTTGAGAGTTTTTAAGAAAAATGTCAGGGATGTTGCAGCCATGTCAATGCTTTGTTCGCCATAACCAATTGACCCTCAGCCACCGCTTTCCACCATATTTTGAGGGTTATTTATTAGTGGGAGTTGGAATAGGAATGTTAATGGTTCTTAGTAAATTGGTGTGGGTTTTATATATAACTTGATTTGGATTGGGCCTCTCCAACCACCTGTCTAGCCCATGTAAAGACCAAAGTGGAGTGTTGCAGTGCGCATATCCACTACTTTCCCATGTTATGGACTGCTCAGCCACCAGGAGACCGCCCATGAGCATCACGGGTCGCCACCCACGGCAAACTGGTACCCCCCCCCCAAAAAAAAAAAACAAAGGAGGGAAGAGAGAGAGAGGAGGAGGATAATTGTTGTTTTTGTTTTGTTGCTTTGCAGAACATGATTTAGTTTTGCAAAGAAAAGGGAGTAAAACAAAAAACTTCAATGTTTGCTGCATTTTTGATCAGGAAGCCGGTATCTTCAGACAGCCTGATCTGGTAGCACCATTGAATACCGAATAAGATAAAAAATAAATGAAATAAAATGAAATAATAAATTAATAAATATTGAGGCTATCACCGATGTCTTTAAAAACAAAACATAACTTATCTGAAACGTTAAACCACAGATCTTAACGAACTTGAGAGACCACTCAATGGAGTTGCTTCCCTTGCCTAGATTAAAATAAATTAATTAGTCAAGACCTAATACACTTAGATCCGAGAATATTAGCTTTGTAACAATAATAATTAGGCACAGGACTAAACAATATTCACTATATAATATAAGGTAAAATCCCAGAATCAATTAAAGAAGATGACAACATGAGGAAATCCCTTAAACAAAACCAAACAGAAAAAAAAAACAGTTGAGACGTCACCAGAAAAGAACGACAGAAAAGTAGGTCAAAACAATTCATTTTTCTTTTGCTCATCTTCCTTTCATTTTATCTTGTTTCACTCTGGGTTCCTTTTTGGGTTTTGATAAAGCTTTCTCGGTTGTTGTCGTATTATAGATAGTGTTATGAATAGAAATCCAAACCCCGCCTGAGCCAGGATGAAAGACAAGGTGAGAAGTAGATTGATCGCCAGGACCCTGGTTAGAATAAATCAGAGAGAGGGTTATGTCCTTGATACAGGCTAACTCTATTGTAATTTGGGGGAGGATAGAGATAATTTTTTTCAATTTGAATATAATTTATATTATGGATTAAGTGAGTGAAGAGAGGTAGAATATTTGAAAAAAAAAAAAGAATTGCCATGAATAATTGCAGCATTATAAAAAATTTCTGATCTGTTGTTTGTGTGGATAATATTTTGTATGATGGATATGGATTGCTGAGTGTTGGATGTTGTAACACTCCATGAGCGATAAGTCATGAATAATAATTTTTCATGGACCTTAGTAAAGAAGAAAAATGAAGATATAAAATCATGAAATTTGCATGTCAGATAGGAAGGTGTTTGGCGATTGCTCAGTGTTCAGTTGAGCAGTGGACAGTGTAGAATTAAGGCTTGATTAGTAATGGCATGTGTGTATTCATTGTAAGATACATTCTTTGGTCTTTAGATTTTAATGGATGAAAAAATTTGATCAAACTAAAGTAAAAAGAGAAAAGAAAAAGATAGTTTATTTTGTGGATTGAGTCAATGAATTTGGGACTAATTTTTGAAATGTTGGACTTTTATCTTGAATGTCTTGATTTTGTCTGAATGTATTAATAAATGAATAAAATTAATTGCTATAGTATTGAAAAATAATTCAGGTAATATGGTTGGAGGCAGATGCACCAACAATACAAGCAGTGATTGTCTCAAATTTACATTTTTGAATTCCGGGTGTAGGTGTGATATTTTAAGGTAAATCAATAGTATTGACCCCCCCCCCCCCGGCTAAAATGGATGGTTAGGTGGGAAATGCGGCAGTTGAGGCCAGTAACTATGTGATGTACTCTGGGGATGCAACAGGTAGAAGCAGTGGCAATGTGTTATTCATTTTTAAATTACGGGCATGGGTGTGAGACCCTTGGCCAAGTGGAGTGTTTACAGATATAGTGAATAAAAGGCTAGAATTGATAAAATGCGAATTGGGCCATTTAGTTGGCAATGATATTATATTAAGAATGTATTAGTTTTTCACATGCATTATTTGAAATGGGGGAGTGAGGTTTGAAGGGAAAACCTGCATTACGATTTTTTGTTGAGATAGTATTCAGTAAGTTGGCTTACACATCTAAAATGGAATTTTAAAAGCCCTCCCCTCCCACTTGAATGCCCTTAAAAAAATATCTACTTTAAAGTTGTGAAAACTGATTCTTAACTGTTAAAATGTACGAGAGTTAAAGCGTTTCATGTTTGTTGGTTGTTGGGTTTTACGGCATGTCATCTGCCTGTAAACGATAGTCTCAGATCAAATCATCAAATTTTATGAATACATTAATTAATTTTGACTATCGATTATGTGCACACTTTAAGGATATTTGCCACATGCTTAAGTCTGTTATGACTAGGGATCGATTGTTCTGTTGTCTCATTATGTACTTGGTTTAGCAGGTTATACTGAAGTACTTGTCAAAGACATCTTCAGGATAAGTATACATCTCACCAAAACCTGTATACTTTCACAGTTCTCTGCTCACATGAGCAGTGCACTTTCCCATTGTCAAAAATGATTTTCCATAAAGCTGCGATGTTCTGTGTTGAAGCATTTGTTTGTAGATTGTTGCTTCAGGAACTACATCTCCCCGTAAAGAATAAAGAAATTTTTGTTCCTCTAGATTCGCTATGTTCAGTTTATGTCCATGCATAGTCATATTGACACACCAGTTCTCGTTGGATCACCGAAGTTGGGCGACGTTGAGCCTAGTCAGTGCCAGATGGTTGACCATTTAAGATGTGCCAGGTGCTGTATGTGGGAGGGCGACTATACCTTTCTGTTAAAATAAAACTGCAAAAACTAGTGGTGCTAAAATCACCTTGCCTCAGTTTGATACGCATGCAACTGAAGATTGCTTGTGAATTTGATGTTCCTGAGAAGCTTCCTTCAAAGGAGGAAGCTGGCTCAACCTGCCCAGGAAGCATGCCATTTTTTTTTATATTAACAGGCTAACTTCATGATGTTGCTCTTCACCACACAAAGACGGTCATTCAGAAAAAAAATCACTTGAGCCTTACCTCTTAGTTTTTGTCACTATTTGGCTGGATTTTATTTCTCCTATCTTTTTTCCACTCTCTCGTTTTATCTTTTACTGTTTTTTCTCTCTTCTTCCTCCTCCTCTCTCCGTCTTGTCTTATCTTGCCTTCCTTTCCCCTCTTATAACAGTTCTCTCTGAAAACTGAAGGCAGTAGGGGAGTTAGATGACTTTTGTTTCATCAAAGAATGACTCCTTGTCTCTATCTCCCCCTCCCGCACATTAAATTTTGACTTAGTTGAAACTGATTGGAGTTGTTTAGGAAACATAAGCAAAAAAAAAAAAGAAAAAAAAACTAATAATAATCTGAAAAATTGACCTGCCACCTCAATTAATCTGATGATCAACTTATTAGTAAGTTTCCCCCTCCCCCCCTTTTTAAAACTAAAATTGATATTTCACTAATTAAACATTTTTCCAGATTATTTAAAATGTGTTTTTACTACTTATCACTAGTACATCATCTAAGTTGTTTTTTCTTTGCATTGCCATTTCTACACATGGGACCTGGACCGACATTCACTATGAGCAGACTTCCTCCAAAGGAGGAAGTTTTTGGGGAGTGTTGAATTCACAAGTGGTCCATGGTTGCATGTGTATCCCGGTCAGGAGAGATAACAACATTAGTTTTTGCTTTCACTGTCTTCCCACATACAATCTCTGATGTTCTCGAATGGTCACCTATCTGGTGCTGACGAGGCTCAACATCGCTTGGCTTTGGTGATCTAACGAGGACCATGTAGTCAACATGATTATGCCGTACACACACACACATACACACACACACATGGGTATCTCAATTTCAGCTTTTTTTTTTTTGCCATTGGCTACTCACATACCTAAATAGATTTAATTGTTTGGTTTTAATTTTTTGTAAATCTACTTTATTTTATTTGTCAGAAAGGGTTTTAGAATATGCTGACTGCACCAAAGCAAAAGGGTAAGACTCCCTATCCTGGTGGCTGATCAATCTGTGTCCTGGTTGCCTACATGGTCACATGATTTGCAACACTCCACTTTGGCCCTTACTTGGGCGAGATGGGAGGTTAAAAAGGCCCGATCTGATCAAGCGGCTAGCCACGGCATGTCCTAGCAAAAAAAAGGAAAAGCTAAAATCGTACCAAGGAAACAAAAGGTTTGATCATTGCTTCATATTACTAAATATTAGTTTCTGGGTACTAATTCTGAAACTAGCAGTAACTCAAAACTGTGTTTGATGTGGATATACTGGTTGTGTATCCTCGCCTTAACCAAGAGGCACAGAACCAGTGAATAATTCTACTTTTTATTTTAATGGAAAAACAAATTTGTAAAAAACCCAAAAGGGCAGGTGAAGTGTTCTTTAGCCTGAGTGGGCAATAACCTAGAGATGGTGTCTTGATAAAAGCACTGGTTCCCATCAGCACACTGGGTAGGCGTTAGGAAGGACATCTGGCCTATAAAAATCTCCCCTCAAATAAGGAAATGAAGTCTAAAGAAAATCGGTTAAATTTCAGGCTATGTATTTTAAATATTGGAAGCTTGCATGAAACGTCTGGTGAGATTGTTGAGTTTCTTGAGAGAAGATGTATTGACTGTGTTGTATCCAAGAAACCTGTTGAAGAAGTAAATCTGATAGAATGATCGTGGGAAAGAATGCAGGATATAAGCTGTATTAGATTGGAAATGAAAAGAGAACAGGTGGTGTTGATATTTTTATTATAGAGAGATGGATAGATAAAGTGATTGAAGTTAATCATATAAGTGAGCGAATTATACTGATAAAGTTACTGAGAAAATTTTCACAGCTATATCTGTTTATGCACCACAATGCGACTTGAGTGAAGATGTGAAAGAAGAGTTTTATGGCAGACTTATTGAGTAACTGGTAAAGTTGATGAGGAAAAAGTCCTTGCTGTAGCAGGAGATTTGAACGGTTATTTTGGAAACCCCTGCTGATTTTGAGGGGGTGTAAGGAAGGAAGGAATGTATATGGTGATAGGAATATAGAAGGAGAAAGAATTTTAGAATTTGGTCTTGCAATGAACATAGTTGCAAACACCCTTTTGAGGAAAAAGGAAAGCAATCTCGTAACGTATGAATCTGGTACAACAAAGACTCAAGTAGATTATCTGTTACTTAGAAAATAGGACAGGAACCATTGAAGTGATGTGAAAGTAATACCTGGTGAAGAAAACTCATGAGGTAAAGAGAAAGTTTTGGAGGTTGAATAAAGAACACATGATGGAGCGTTTGGCTATCAGATTCACTCAGGATTTGTGGAAGACGCTGAAGGATACATTGTTGGAGGTAACATAGCAGACTTGTGGGTGGATGGAAGGGCCCCTAAGACATAGTGGTGGAATGAGGAACTCGAGAACTGTATCAAAGAAAAGCAGAAGCATAGGAGTCAGTGAATAAAAGGTTTAGTGAATAAGGATGTGTATCTGGTGGCAAAGAGGGAAGTAAGAATAGCAATATACAAAGCCAAGAAGGAGGCCGAGAAATCCAGGTTTCCAGATGACCAAAAGAATGAAGTATTCAGGATATCTAAACAGATGGCAAAGACAAATATGGATATTGTTGGAGAGAAGTGCATTCGAATTGATAATGGAGTGTTAGCAAGAAATGAACAGGACAAGAAGGATGCTTGGATATACTGGGTTTTCATAGAACTTTGAAAATGTACAAGATGCTGAAGCAGTAATTGGTCCAGTTATAAGAATTGAGAAAGAAATGGCATGGGAAGCTGTAAGTAAGGTGAAGAAGGGTAAGTTTAGATGGGAGGGAAGCAGGGATTCTACTGTCAGTAGGAGGGGAGGCATTCTCTAGTCGTCTGGTCCACAGCTGTAGTCTGTTCTCTTCCTGAGATATTGTAAAGAGTTTAACATGGCTGAGGCAGCTTCTCCTTAACTTTAGTCGTTGGACCGTTGGTTCACATCCATGAAGGATATGGCATTTGTCACTGATAGCCTTTGAAGCAAGCCAAAAGACGATCAAGTCCTGAAAATGATTAAGAAAATAACTGAGATCCTACTTTTTTTTAAGTGATTATGTGTGAACACCTTGAAAAGCTTGGTAGAAAGAAAAAAAAAACAATTTAAAATTTTGAGTGAGAGATTAGTTTCACATATAAATTTAACGTAAAATGATCATTTCCGGGCCATTCTAACATTTTAGGGATGTTCACAAAATCTTTTTACCACTAATCCTAAATCCGACTGGTAAGGTCGTAAAACCATGTGTAATCACTTAAAAAAGTAGACTCCTCTCCCAAAACAGATGAACGCACAGAATTCATCTCTGAGAGAAAAATAAAATTTTTTTGGTTAACTGGTCTAAAAAGCTAGAATGTCTCGGAAATAGGAGCTTATTTTACATTAAATTTATGTGTGAAACTGATCCCAAACTCTGAAGTCTTAAATAATTGTTTTTTTTTTCAGGGTGTTCACGAAAACAAATAGAATCTTATTTTTTAGGGGGAGGGGGGGGGGGGATTTAGCGGTGACCGGACAGAAGCCCACAAACAAAAAAATTAATTTAAGAAAAAAAAAAAAAAAAAAAGATTGCAGGGAGGTGGAGGTGAAATTGCAGTGCCTAATGCGGTCAACTCTGTAAAATTCATTAACTCTCACTATTATATTCGCTTCGCGCAACACTTTATATAATCTTCTCGTCACAGCCAGTAATGTTCTGAGTTGTTGTTGGCTACCTCAGCTCAACCTTCGAGGAGTAGTTAGCCACATCAATCACTTAACCTTGCTTTCATTTCTGGCGTACTTAATTTTTCTCTACCAATAAAATTTTGTCACTCATGAACCTATCTGACATTAGTTGACACCTTTCTGACCTTTCCTCAGGTTGCAGCTGGGGTTTACGTTCACAGCGCTTCTACCTCAATTCATAGTTTAAACAACACTTTTCTTCCCAGCGACTCCCTTACCACAAACTAAGCATGGGAACTTTACTCTTTCTGGGGGAATTTCCAACACTACAACCACTGATTTTAGTCTTGGTGACATTCGTTCTCAGGCCTTTACCTTTCATAGCATTCCCATAAGTCTTTAACAAGTAAACCTTCCATTGTTCAACAGGCAATTACTAAATCATCAGCATACAGCATCTCTTCTGGACAACCCGTATTAAACTCCCTGAACAATGCTTCTAAGACACAAATGAAAAGCAATGGACTCAGTACAGGGCCATGATATACTCCGACTTTAACACTAAAGCTTTCACTAAATGTGCTGTTTATTCTAACATTACTTTGTACATTTCTGTACATTGCTTGAACAACCTTCACTAACCACTCGTTTGCCTCTAGTTTACACAATGCCCACCAGACATGTAGTAGTGAATATTGTGTGGAGAGTGCAACTGCTTATACCCTGACTCCCACCAGACAGTGAACGTGACCAACAGAAAGCTAAAGGTTGACCAGATTTTTAACCGACTTAAACTTTGGGCAAACAAACCAAGAGATACAAGTCATTAATGAAAAGGACCTTCAGTGAACACCGCGTTCAAGAAACCAAGCTTATAACGGAAACTGACTAGAACTGAGCGGAAGGTTAGTCAATGAACTGACTGAACAGGCAGAATACACATTTTTATATTAAGTTCAAAATGTCATTGATTGGTCAGCAAAATTAATTATTTGCATAACCGGATGTGGCTCACTTCATTGTTCCAAATGTCTCCCTACAACTGCTGGTTTGAGATAGCCAATGTCCCCTTTCCACTGCAGACACGGCGAGCAATTCATCATTTCTATTAGTTCTACTACAAAGGTCTTTTTTATTCTCTTTGATATCATAATATTGTTTATTTCTTATTTCACCAACTTTACTTTATTCTCCACTCTTCCCTGAACTTGTTCATAGGACATAGTGGTGGGATTAACCCATTCATCTAAGCACCTCATGGATAAAAGGCTGCTATACTCAGATTAGTGTGCAGATACAATCGGTTGAGTTTTTCCATTTTCCATCCCAATTACATGCAATGTCAAAGTTTGATATTAATGGTGTATTGCTTCTTTATGTGACTCACTCTTGCCACCATTTTCTAATTCCAATATTTTTGTTGTTTTTATGTAAGTTATTTGTTAGTTTAGATGTTGATGTGTGTGATTTGGGTTGGTGAGCTGTTATTGTATGTTTGATGTATATATTGAGTATTAGGACTTCATATGACCAGCTGATTGATCAAATTGGGCCTAAGACTGTCTGTTTGGCCCAAGTAAGGACAAAAGTGAAGTATTGTGTCACATGATAGCTTATTCATCTGGTGCATCGACTGCTCAGCCACCAAATGGTCAACACATTCTAAGAAATTTTGAAATAATCTATGATTTTATGATGAATGGAACATAAATAAACTTTCAATAAAAACATACTTTTCTAAGAGAAAATTTTCTCTAGAGACAGACATGAATTGCACATTCAATTAAATTTCTAAAGAAAAAAGATCAAATATGCTATACTTACCCATGTCCACCGCGCAGTGCAAAAATCTCATGCAAAGGAAATTGCCGGTGTAGATCTTTATGTATGTCTTCAATCCATTTTGGATCTCCAGACTTATGAAGGTATTCCTGAAAGAACAAAAATGGCGATGCAGATTTAGTTAATTTAGTATTTAGTTAAAACACCATTTATGTGTTATGCATCGTTACTTACTTTTAGGGTTCTGAAACAAATGACGCAACTTGTTCTTAAAACAAATATGTAGCCTACTCAAAAGAATGTTGTTTATTGCAGCTGGGAATTTTGCCATGAGAACTGTGCTCTGTATGACAAAGGAAAATGTATGCAGGTTTCCATGTTACAGTGAACAGGAGTCAGCTACTTAAAAAAAAATCTTTGCACCTGCATCATTTTTTTTTTTCGCATCACATGACTTTTTATCATTTACTAACACTCATTTTCTGAATTCAAAAACAAAATAAAAACACACTCCTTGAGTATTATTACTCCAAGGTATGTGCTTCAATGATACCACTTAGGTAATAAAACGTTTGAACAACCTCAATAGCCTCACCATCCAAATATACTTTCTCCACATCTGAGTACTCATCCTTCTCATTTGTCTTACAGTTCTTGTAAACGAATTGGTTATCTTTCAACCTACCAGTAATTTCACTGCACTTCTTGTGTACCCAATGTTTATAAACACCACAAAACATTGAGTCGCTCACAACTCCCTTTCCACAAACTGATTAGGGGAACTTTCCTCCTTTTAACACTAAAACAACTGATCATCAATTTGTTCTTGGTAACCTTTACTTTCTATAGCATTTCTTTAAGTCTGTAACAGCTAGACTTTCCATTGTTTTACAGGCAAACACTAAATTCTTTTCTATACTAATGAGTCACCACTTACCAAGGTGAAAAGCCACTTTAGGATAAGGGTTAATGAGATTGTCAGTTGAATGAGAGGTTTGAAAATAATGACTCAAATGGACAAAATTTGATTACTTAAGAGAATAACTTGACAGGCATTTTTTGACATTGGACTTGAAGACGATTACGTTGTAGTGTGCAGGGAAGCACTTCTGTGTTAATGTGTTCCAAAGATGATAAATTCTTGGGGAAAAAAACTGTTCATAGAAATTCTATTTAGGTTCATAGAGGAAGAAAGGAAAGGTCTTTGCAGTGGTAGTAGAGAGATGAGTTCATGCTGAGAATGTTTTACAAGGAGGAACCAGAGATTGAAGCTCAGTCGAGCATTTTCCATGGAAGTAATGATAGAATAGAGAAAGACTATCAACATCTCTTCTGTGAGCTGAAGAGAAGAGATAATCCTCCACTATATTGCAAAGTCGATTTTGTACTCTGTCAAAACAAGAAAGAATGTTCTGAGCGGCACCTCTCCAAATGTGGCAGCAGTACTCCATCTTAGGGAGTATCTGACATATACAGGTAGAGGATTGCATCAGGAGTCAGGTACTTTCTAGAGCGGTAGAATGATCCAATCATTTTTCCAGCAACTTTAGCAACAGATTGGATGTAAGTCTTTCATTTCAGATCTAGAGTGAAAGTCCGTCTTAGGAGCTTATCAAAGAAACATGGAGAGAAACATTCATTTCAACTGTGGCAGTTCAGGTTGAGAAAGAAGAGAAGTTTGGTTTTAGAGGTGTCAAAATTAACAAGACACTTAACCCCCCCCCCCATATTGCACATGTGCTGCAGTCCAGAAGAGAGAATCAGCAAGATCCTGGTCACCAGTCGTGTCGTTTGCATAGATGTCAACAAATTATCTCAGAATATGATTTGGAAGATTTATTCTTTGCGTGTCTTTGAAGCAGTGTTGCATCGTATGGTCCTCCTCTCCACATTCGCTGATAGCTGGGTTGAAAGATCATTGATGAAGATCAGGAAGAGCGTTGGGCCCAAAATAGACTCTTGAGGTATGTTGGCATTAATACGTACTTCAGACTTCTGCCCATAAACAACTACTTTTAACAGACCTATCAAAGAAAAGTTAAGACACTGTCAGATATTCTATAGCTAGCAAGTTTGTAAAGCAAACCTTTGTGACAGACCCTAACAAAGCCTTTGATATGTCAAGAGCTATTGCTCTAGAAACAAAGCCACCATTAATAGATTCATTGATCCTATGTGATATTACAGTCAGCATGTCAGATGTTAATCTTGCAGAAGGAAATGTTTATTGCTTGTTACTAAGTAGATTACTTTTGCTGAGGTGATTGATAACTTCTTGATTTATCACAGATTCAAACAATTTAATCATGATGCACAGAAGACTTATTTTAAAGAAATTACTTATGAATATAGGTAATTTACCTTTCATTCACAGTAGTTTTAAGTCTCTTTTCATACCATATCTCCATGCTTTTCCTAGGTCGAAGAATATGGCCGTTAGATGTTCTTTTTAAATGAAAGCATTTCGTATGAAATATTCTAGGCGAACTAATTAATCAGTCATACCTCTATTTTTCCGATATCCCAATTGTAAGTTTGTGATTAGTTCTTTTTTTCAAATACCATTCCAGTCTAGTATTCACCAGTCTTTCCATAGTTTTGCAGACAACTTCTCAGTGCAATGGGTCTGTAATTTATTGGGTCTGCAAAAGAAGTTTTGATTTTTGGCTTCGGGTATCATAATAGCATGTCTCAATAGTTTATAATATATAATTTATATATTGTTATAGATAGACAGTAGATATTCTTTATTTTTTTGGGTAGGTTTCTCAGGAATTCATAGTGGATTTCGTCAGGACCGATGGCTGTGTTATGGGTTTTTACTATGGAATCATTTAGTTTGTTAATTGTGAAGGGCTGATTGTAGTCTTGGGGGATTTTTGTTTGGAAATTGATCTGTTCTTTTTCTTCTTTTTTTTTTTGAATTCATTGTTAGTATTTTTAGAGGAGGAGTTTTTTGCAAAGGTTACTGCCAGGAGGTTTTCTATTTCCCCCAGTTGTTTGTGGCTTTTGTATTGTTATGTATTAAGTATTTTAGTGGTGTATTGTTTTTCTCTGATATTTTCTTTACCATGTCCCATACCGTTTTACTTTTTGTATTGATGTGCCATGTTTTTCTTTTAGCTTCTTTAAATGTTCATCGAGTTTGAACCCTACAGGTCTTAAAGGTATTTAGGTTTTCTTTTGTATGGTTGTTTTAAGATTTTTTTAGAGCTGCTCAGCGTTTTCTTCATAGCTTTCCTACATTCCTCATCAAACTACGGTTCATTTCATTTTACAGAGGGGGATGTTTAGGGTATACTTTCCTTTGCTATTAATCTATCATATCATTTATCTCCATGTAACGCATGTCCTCAACCCTCACTAGTCAAGTTTAACTTCTATACGTCATCACACAGCGTACACATGCCTGATAGACTCTTCCTTTGGTTGACAGTGGAAATGCTCTGCTGTCTATTAGTAAAGTGTAGTAGCGTCTTTATTTTGGGTGTTTGACTCTGGGGTCAATTTGTAATGGCATAGCTGCTGGAATTTTTACCAATTGGCTTTTTTGAGATTCCAACGTGATTTTTGTCCCTCAGTTTGAGGTGTAAGGATGTTTTCTAAGAAAATTGGGAAATGGTTACTCCCACATATGTCGTCGTGAACTTTCCAGTTATAATCTAGAAATAAATTAGGATCACATATTGTTATGTCTATTGTAGAATATGTGCATGTTGCTGGATGTAATTATGTGTTTACTTTGTTGTTGTTGCACATAAACAATTGGTATTTATTCAATATTATTTTCTGCTTTTCCTCAGTTTTCTTGCTTTCTCATATTTCATTATGGCTGTTGTTATAATGAAGGATCTTGGCAGTTGTTCAATTAATTCACTTAGTTCTGATTCTTTGAGTTCTTCTTTTGGTGATATATATAATGAACACTCTGTTATAGTTTTATGAAGAGATGCTGATATGGCGACTACTTGCATATTTGTATTTAGGTGGATTTCATTGTGGGATATTATTTTTAATGATGATTACTGATGATCCACTACAGACCCTTACGGTATGTCGTTTTATGTAGTTAAAAGATTGGTAATTTCTAATATTAATTGTATTGTTGTCTTTCAGTTGAGTTTCTTGAAGGCATATGATTGCCAGACAGTGATTTGTATTGAGCAGCATCAGTTCGCAATAGTTGGCCCTTCTCCTTTTATGTTCTATTGAATTATTTTATGTCCATGGGTTTTTGGTTTTAGTTCTATGATCTGTAAAACTTATAAGTTTTTAATATTTTCTTTGGTTTTTATGATTTTCTGGACTTTACCTTTCATCTATTTCCATCTCTGAAGAGATTGTAGTTTTATCTCCTGTTAGGGTTTGTTTAGGTTCTTGGTTGAGAGCGATTGAGTTTTGGTTGTAGTGTTGTTAGTTTGTGTTCTTGTTTGTCTTTTGGATCTTGTTTATTTGCCATTATTTTATTTTCTGCCTTTTCAGGGTTTTAGAATCTGTCTTGTATAGTTATCAGTTGACTTTCTTATTTTGTACAATACTGATTAATTGTATATATTTAATTGAATATAACTTGCTCTCTTTTTTTAACTCATAGTTGGGAAACATGTCGAAACAGTATTCGTGCTTCTGCCTCAGTCAGAAAGAATAGCTCTCTAATTGATGCAAGTAAATAGGAACACATGTAATTACACACATCGTAACCAACAATATTTTCTACAAATAGGTTAATATTGCAACTTAAAAAAAAGTATAATCGGCTTTGCGTGACTTTGCATGTTTTTATTTTAATAGCTTCTGTAAAGAAAATTGTTTCCAGATTGTTCACAATCAAAATATTCAAACAAATTTTAGTCTCTAAAATCCATGAAACAACATAATGTTTATTTACTTTAATGCAGCAGCAACACATAACTTTTCTTTTTTAATTAATTTTTTTTTTTTAAATTCATACTGAATAAGTTCAGTTTCAGTATAAATCAGATTGTTTCTTTCTTTTTTCTATTGCAATTTTTAAAATTTTCTAATATTTTTTACAAAAGATACCATTCACTACCGACAGCCTGACTTTTCAATGTTTTGCTCACACCAAAATGTATGACGTCATTTTTGACCGAACAGACCTTTTTTAACGAAGTTTGTGCCCTAGCCTTACCACTAACCTGAAGTTCAAGTGACAAGCCCCCCACTCTTCCACAAAGACCCTCTTAAAACCACACAAAGGAAAAAAAGAAAACAAAAAGCTAGAATGGCCTTGAAATAGGAAATTATTTTACATTAAAATTATGTGAAACTAATCTCCACAAAATTCTAAAATAACTGCCGACATGAAAAAAAAACCTAAGAAAAAGCTTTACGATGTATGTACCCGCTACGTGGAAAGCATATATATCATACACCAAAAATCATGTAAATTTATCAAGTAGTTTTTTTTGTTTTTTTTATACAAAAGAAAATCAAATTTTATGGGTAAACGACGATGGTCGATCTAAAAATCACTTATATGGCAAATTTTATTGTTTAATCTTGTGTTTTAACAAAGATAACATTTTTACTGAAAAGATAGTGTAAAAAATGTGATGAAACGCATATGGTCTTAAAGAGGGGAAAATATCCAACCGTTCGAGGCACAAACATAGTCATAACTTCTTTATTTTTAGTCAGATTTTTTAATGTAAAAAGATTCTTAGATCATCAAGCTCTTTCTATATATGCCATCATTGAGATATTTTAAGCCATTTCAATTTTTTCATGTGTATTGCTATTTTCAGTTTATCTTTATTTATTACAATAAATATATTTACCTCAAACTTCCCTTGATTTTGGTCCATAAGAAACTTGCTTCCACACAAATACTGCCAAGCCCTTGCACGCAGAGAAGGAGGAATTCCCTTTCGACAACGTGCTCGTACCTTCAAAAAAGGAAAAAAATCATGTAATTTGTAATTGTTGCACTTAAATAAAATGAAATGTTAGTTAATGTAAAAATGTTTGAAATGAGAGGATTAAACAACTAAACATTATTGAAAGAAATGAAAAAAAAAAGTATTAAAAATAAAGTGGAGAATTGGATAAATTTCAAGATGAGATAGGATGTTATTCACATTATTATCTGTGTTATCATCAGATGAGTACGTTAAAACACAGCAGAAATAATGGTTTATAATCCAATATTTGATCTATCATTAGAAACCAGTGAAAACCGATTTCTTCATACATAAAACTCATTGCAGGAGATAAATTATTGCATTAAATTAAAGTTTTAATTACAAAGGTTAAAGCACATAAAATAAATATTTAAAAATAGTTAAGAGTACCTGTGTGATACTATACAATGGCCAAGGTATGCCAACATGGTGGGTGACTCAATTTTGATGATTAAGAGTGATTAATAACAGCCACAGAGTGACCTACATCTAAGCAATGGTCAGGTCAGCTCCAACTAGCTGGCGTTAAATATATACCAACTTTGGAATGAAGTGAGACTGGAAAATAGCTATGTCCATATATATATATATATGTCCATATATATATATATGCAAATAATTTATTTGAAAACTATAGGTTACATATTTCAGAATTGTACTGTGGTTTTATCCAGATGGGTTGATTTTTTTACATTTTAAAAAGTCTATATCCAAGGGACTCGTCAGCATACTGAATAAGGTCAAAACACAATGAGAAATGGCGTTATATCGATAAAAAAAAACAGTGCATTCCTGAAATGTCCCTCTGGAAAAAAATATATCCGTTTTTTTTCAAGATGGCATCTTTTTCAAAAGTAAACACACGCGATGTGTTGAACCCTGACAGATACCTAATAAAAGCCTTAAAAAGACCAAAGCATGAAAATAGTATCATATTAGTCACTCATCCATCTTGTTTTACTGAAAAATTCATTGTTATCGGACTTCCTTGGAGTGTATTCTGGAGATTAAGTATAAGGTTTATATACCAATGGTGGAAAAAATGTCATTTTTGAGCCAACGATGAGAACAAATCTTCATTTTCGATTTCATTCATGTTTGTTGTACTTTACAAAATTAATTTTCATTTACCACATTATTTGCCACAATCTTTTTTTAGGTGTTTCCTACATGCCAAAATTTAATTACATTGTTATATAGCTAAAAATGGTTGATTTCTAGATGTTTTTTGGTGTTGTTTTTTATGTCTTTTACAAATTCTTTGCTCTCAAACATTTTTATGGCTCTAACATGTCTAGGTGGAAAAATTTGTAATGCTGCACTTTTGACATCAAAACCTTGAAATTTGCTATATAAAAGAAATCAGTCAGTTTTTAAACAAAGGCTTATTATAAAGCTTTAAATTAAATTTTTAAATAATTTTTTTAAAATACAAAATTTCAAATATGTAAAGATAAAATATTTATTGAATAATATAATTCAAGATTTTACTGGCAGTTTCACTCATTTTATGTAGCTTTAATTTGGTTATACGCTTCTATTACAGGCAATATGAGGGATGTGTTATATTCTTCCATTACTTGGTTGAAGATACCGAGAAGATCCTTTATAACGTCATAAGGGATGGCATAATTCATAAAAATAGATCATAGACGATCCGTGACTAAAGATTATAGATCGTCAAATATAAAACAGGAACCTTGTTTAATGAAATATTAGCAATAGAGAGCGAGAAAAAGAGATAGGATAGAGAGCGAGAAAAAAGAGATAGGATAGAGAGCGAGAAAAAAGAGATAGGATAGAGAGCGAGAAAAAAGAAAGAGAAAAAGAAAAAAGAGAGTTCAAGGAGAGAGAAAGAGAGCAAGAGAAGAAAGAGAGAAAAAAGAGAGAGAAACACAAAAAAGAAGAAAGAGAGAGATACACAAAAGAGAAGAAAGAGAGAGATACACAAAAGAGAAGAAAGAGAGAGAGATACACAAAAGAGAAGAAAGAGAGAGATACACAAAAGAGAAGAAAGAGAGAGAGATACACAAAAGAGAAGAAAGAGAGAGATACACAAAAGAGAAGAAAGAGAGAGATACACAAAAGAGAAGAAAGAGAGAGATACACAAAAGAGAAGAAAGAGAGAGATACACAAAAGAGAAGAAAGAGAGAGATACACAAAAGAGAAGAAAGAGAGAAATACACAAAAGAGAAGAAAGAGAGAGATACACAAAAGAGAAGAAAGAGAGATACACAAAAGAGAGAAGAGAGACAAAAAAGAGAGACAAAAAAGAGAGACAAAAAAAGAGAGAAGAGAGACAAAAAAGAGAGAAGAGAGACAAAAAAAGAGAGAAGAGAGACAAAAAAAGAGAGAAGAGAGACAAAAAAAGAGAGAAGAGAGATATACACAAAAAAGAGAAGAAAGAGAAACACAAAAGAAAGAAGAGAGAGAGAGAAACAAAAAATAGAAAAAAGAGAGAAAATAAAATAGAAAGTGGGGGAGAGAGAAAATAAAAATAAAATGGTGGAGAGTGAGAGAATAAAAAGAAAATGGGGACAGAGAGAGAGAAAAGAAAGAGCAAACACACTGTCTAATGACAGTTACTGAATGGGGAACAGGGGGGGGGGCTTATTTTTACAAGCGCGTTGAGTGGGACAAAAAGCCATATTTAAACATGCATTGTTTCCTACTTTTCGTTAACTTAATTGAAAATGAAAAAAACTGATATATATATATATATATATATATATATATATATATATATATATATATATATATCTTTTTATTGATAAGCCATCTGCGATGTTAAATAAGATTCATATGAATCCTATTGATTATTATTTGAGAAAACCGTGATTTATCCAATAGTATAAAAAGTATACTTTGTAAAATTAAATTTTTGAGATGAGCTTACAAGTAGATGATTTTGAGTGAACAATGACTTGTCTTGAGAGGCAAATGATTTTAGTTAAGTCTTAAACTAGCAATACACATGAAAAAATTTAAATTGCTTAAAATATCTCAATAATGGCATATATAGAAAGAGCTCGATGATCTAAGAAAGAATCTTTTTTAATTTTTTAAATCTGACTAAAAATAAGGAAGTTATGACTATTTTTGTGCATCGCACAATTGGATATTTTCCCCTCTTTAAGACCATATGCGTTTCGTCACATTTTTTACACTAATTTTTCAGTAAAAATGTTATATCTTTGTTAAAACACAAGATTAAGCAATGAAATTTACCATATAAATGTATTTTTGTACAAGGAATCAGAATGTGCCACTGAAAATCTCCAGAAATTAATGGTTTCCAAGTAATCTGCACTAAGTGCACATAAATATGCTGCAATGCCTTAAAAATACCATGTATCCATTAAAAGAAAGAAGTTAGAAAACTCAAAGTTGTATTGTAATACATTTTATGTACAAGAAACTAAAATCTAATATTAGGACTGTTTAAAAATGAATATATTGCAAGATTTCTTTGGCATCATTGTAGATTAACACCTTTCGCTAACTCACCCCCTTGCCTCCCCAAAATATGAGATTCTACTTTTTTTATTTAGGCAATTACATGTTAACACCCTGAAAAACTTGGCAGAAAGAAAGAAAGAAAAACAATTATTTTAGAATTTAGAGTGGGGGATTAGTTTCACATAAATTAAATATAAATTAATCCCCCATTTCAAGGCCATTCTAGTGTTTTAGGACATTAATTATTTTTTATATGGGAGATAAATCCTGTGCGTTTTTCTTGTTTTGTTTTTTTTTCTTGTTTTTTTTTTAGACGATTATGAGGATCTTTGTGGGAAGAGGGGGGGTTACCACTTGAACTTCAGGTTATGTGAACACTGAAAACTTAGCAGAAAGAAAAAAAAGCAATTAATTTAGAATTTAGAGTGGGGGATTAGTTTCACATATATTTAATGTAGAATAATTTACCATTTCCGGGCCATTCTAGCGTTTTAGGGCATTAATCAATTTTTTTTCTATGGAAAATAAATCCTGTGCGTTTTTTTATGGGCGTCTGTTTTTTTTTTATTTTTTAACATTTTTTAGACGATTATGTGTGGTTTTAATGGGCTTTTTGTAGGATTAGGGCTTGCCACTCGGACTTAGGGTTACTGATAAAGTTAAGGAAGGGGTTTTGTTTTAGATGGAGGTTGCCATTCGGACTTAGTGTTAGGGTTAAGGTAGTTTTTTAGGGGGTGGCTTGCCACTCATATTTAAGGTTAATGATACAATACGTTCAAGAAGGCATTTTTAGGAGGTGGGCTTGTTAGTCGTACCTAGAGTTAGTGGTAGAGTAATTATTTATTTTATAAATTTCACTAAAAGGCAAGAATGACCGGGAAATCAGAGATCATTTTACATTAAATTTATATGCGAAACTGATCCCCCACTCTAAATTCTAAATTTTCTTTCTTTTTTTCGCCAAGACTTTAAGGGTGTTCACACGTAATCGCCTAAAAAGTAGAATCTTATTATTTTTTTAAATTGACGACTAGAAAGTCATTACTACTAGAAGTTCGAAAGTTGAGTGAAAACCAGTATTTCTTGAAGTATTTTTTATAAAAGAACCAAATAGGATTAACTTTTTTAAGCACAAAAAGTATTTGCCTTACTTTTAAAAAAAGTTTATAAACGAATTTTACAAAGCTTTACAAGACTAGCTGCTGCTGATTGATTGTTATATCAGCCATTGTTGACTTTCGCTCAAAAAAAGGACAATATTTTTTTGGATAAGGTAATTTAAAATTACTATTACCGAAAGACAAAACAACGTACAATTATAATTTTAATGCATAAAAAAAGATGAAAGATTAATTTATTTACTAGTTGGGGTACGAAAAATGTAACAACATTTTCTAAATTCATATTTTCAAATTTTTAAAATTCGTTCTAGAATGAAAATAAACAAAAATCGCCTCGTGTTTATAGCTGCTATTACTGCTGCTACTACAATCAGTTTTTCAAACTATAAACAGAAAACTTCTTTTTTTTTCGGATAGGGTAATGAAATATTATTACTACCAAAAGAGAACACATATATACAATTATAATTTTAATGCATAAAAAAGTAAAAAGATTGATTTAGTTACTAATTGGCCAACATAAATGTATTTTTCGAAAATGTTCAACCCACGTCGTGTTGAAGGATTATTTTAAAAATTTAAAAGAAAATGAATGAGCCGAATTACTTTGTATACCGACAAACATTAAAAGTGATGCTTCCCCGAATTGGTTTCCAAATTTCAGGACGAAATTCCGCACAGAGGCATGGTACGAGAGTTTTAAACGATGCGGGGGTAAAAAAAAAAAGTGATGTAAATTGCTGAAAATAGCGTTAACATTTTTTGGCCTTTATTTGCTCAAAACTCTTAAAAATATATAATGTATATTATTATTCATGAATGCACCTGAAAGGATATTCATTTCCTAACAAAATGATGATATTTGAGCACTTAAAGTGCTTTAGTTTTTAAGATATGACTATTTTAATAGAACTACCCTGAAATCTATGATTATCCAAATCGTTTTCTGGTCGATGTGTATTGCTACTTAAACTCAGATTCTGTATTTAAAAAACTGGAACTTAACTTAGATGTGGACGCTTGTGGTGGGGCCCCCAACGACACACACATACACATACATACATACAACACTAATACATTGAGGTTCTTACTCCCGGGCAATGTGGCATTTAAACACACCTATTCTGTTTCATGTATTGAACATTTTCAGGTTAACATATGTTAAGGACAGGCTTTAATGTGTTACATAAGAAACAGGTTATCGCCTGGCGCAAACAAAATATTTTCCTGGGTTCAAACGGGAGTAAAAGAAATATAAAAAACTTAGATAATCTGCCTTGAACTTTGCCTTGGGTTTCAGAGAAATTAACAATAAACACAACATGCTGAAGGAACAACAATAATACAGGGATTATAAAATAAATAAGATGTGTATTGGATGAGGATGTGAACGAAGCAAACACAATAAAACAATGGGGAACAAATAAGATAATGTTGCGAAAGGAAATAAAACTAGTTTGAGGATAATCATATTTTCTTGGGGGAAGACAAAGATGCAAATAAAATGTTTTGGGGAGATAATGACTTTGGAGAGCAGAAAGAGTTCATGTATGTAATACAGACATGGGGAGTAAAATGTTCTTTTGAGGAGCAGAAAAAATTTATCAATGTAATAAGTGTATGGAAAACAAAATGTTCTTGAGAAGGATGAGACAAAGTTTACATGAAATGGAACAATTCAAAATTACTTAGCTTTTGAAGATGTACCATGGGGGAGAATGAAGACCTTTTTGCGAATGTGTTTTCTTGAATTTGGGTTTTAGTCTTAGCTGAAAATCCGCAGTTGACTTGAGGTGACAATGTTCGTGCAATTGATCAAAGTTGTTCGGGTTTTGAAAAGATAATTCCTTGCAACAAAACCGCATATGTCAGACGAAATCTCTTAACTCTTGATTCATTCTCCAACAATCGAATATATAGCCAATGATGGTAGGATCTGCTGATTTCTTGTCACGTGGTGATAATGTGGATGTCATGTGATACTAGTCATGCCATATATGGGTTTTCCTATGTTGACCCCATTTTGGGAAGCTGTTAATCCAGGTGTGAAGCAAGTTCTTTTGTTATCATAGGAGGTTCTCAATTTCCTTCTTCCCAATCTTGGTCTTAAACAAACTTGGAATCTGAAGTGGTCAATGATGGGCCGGAAGGTGTCAATCACTTTTGAACTGTGGTATTGGTAATTAGATACCCAATTGAGAACAGGTTAGTAAGTTGGTGGGTAACTTAATACTTTGTCAATGATGGGGATTTCTATTTTCTAAAAGGGAATGATTAATTATGGGATGGAAGGGATGGGGTTTCTATTTCTTAAAGAGGAAATTTAATCATAGGATTGACCTATACAAATTCTATTTCCTCAACATTCTCAATATGTGACACATATAACACTTACCAAATGTAATGCTGAATTATTACTATTATAAGTACTTTGTCTAGTACAACACTATTACGAAACACATTGAAGGGCAACGCAGTGTTCAAACACCATTAACAAGAATATGCATTCCCAAGATGTGTCCTTTGCATGTTAATGACGATAATGCTATTTCACACTTAATCATAACAAAGAAATGAATGAAGAACGTCTCATAGAGATGAGTAGACAAATGTTAAAATGCTATTTCAAAATGATTATCTGAGGTTTTAAAATAAGATGTTTCCATTTAATCTTTACTTTTAACGCTAATAATTATATTTCAAACTTAAGTGCAACCTACTAACAGATAAAACCTCAGGATGCATCTATAAAAAAAAACTTTGCAAAAACGTTGGATTCAATGCTGACATAAACGATACACATTTAATATGAGATTGAAAAAAATCTGTGAAAATAACAAAATTCTTTAAACAAATATGGAATGTTAATATTGGATCAAAGTATTTCTCTATATGTCGAGCTGCTTTCTGGTTATTTTAAATAGAAAATGTGTTTCTTAAAAGCAATTTTTCTAATTACCAACAAAGAAAATCTCATAAAATTAACCAAACCCTTTAGAAATGAAAGAAAAAGTGTCATGCAATCAACTTTCATTGAAATCATTCCATTATTCGATCTGAGACAAAATCTTGACCTTTCTTTCAACACTTCATAATGAAAATATTGAAGTATTTTTCTCAAATTTTAAAGTCTGAAAAAAAAAAAAAAAGCTGAAACATTCCATTATATCAGCAAATTTAAAACTCACCCTTTTAAACCTTTTAGTCATCCATTTTTCCCAGTTTTCAAACATCTCTACCCATTTAACTTCTCTTTTACGGATGATATCCAATGTAACTCTAGGAATTCTGCAAATATAAAGAAAAATAATATACATTACACACGTACATACATCAGTGATGCTAATTGATTTTTTAAATCTGGGACACACAAATTTGTATAAATTGTCCTGTGTCACAACCAATGTAATAACTCAGGCCTATTAACCGAGTCATTTTTTTCTGGTGACCTCATTTATAGTGGGAGTAAGAACCACTATCACTGAAGACCGGAAGTACTGAAGGTGCTAACATGCATGCATCCGTCTGTTTTCAACAAGTAATCAGAGCGAGCAGACTCACATCCATAGGATTATTCATTCACTTGGAAATTATTGTTAACTTGTTTCTTTTTTGCAAACGTATTTCTTTTTTATATATCAAGTATGAAAGACAATAAGAAAATTACAACATGGCCTCCAACGATTAAGGCATTGTTTAAAGTTTGATTTTAAAGTCTTAAAAGAATAAATTAGAATTTTATTTTGGGATAAAAAATACAATTTTAATAAGTTTCATCCAAAATGTGTGCAAAAATCCAACAAAATTGTAATATGATAGCCATCAAAATTCTTTGTAAGTGACCAATAGTTTCTGAATATGTTTGGCTGCTTGTTTGGGACTAACACGGAAGTAATAAAATAAATTAGTATCTCCCGATGCTTTTTGAGATATGCATAAATCTAGGTAGGAGGAAGTGAGCAACAATCCACATTCACAATGTAGAAGTCGGACCTAAGCAGTATGCTTCTGCAGTCTTTGTTTCTCACAGTAATTATGGCACTTTCATCTGATTTTATGGATGGATTTTGCAATTCCTGTGCCTGTGGTGTCATCATACTCTTTATTTGTAACAAAAAGAGTGCTTGGTTGAAAAGTCAAAGGATCAAAAATTTGGACATAGACTAGTATTCCCAGTTGATTTTTTAAATTTTAGATTATTGTTATTTAATCACAGTAGTTATAAAGAGCTCAGTAAATGGAGTTCACAACTGTTTGAATTATGCAAATATCCCCCGTGGTTAAAAAGTTATAAGAATTTAAAGCTAAAAAATCGGAGGTTCAAAATTGACATTATTATATGGGAAAATACTTTAAATCATGCACCAATTCATAAGAAATTCATTAATTTCTTCACCGTTTCTCTAATTTTGGTGTCATTTTGATAGAATTTGGTAGTCTTATGTAAAAGAATATGTTCTTTCTGATTCTGCACTCAAATTGTATGTATCTCTATGCTGTAATCCATTTCTTAAAGAATAAGATGTATAGATGTCAGTGTTTTCTTTTTTAAGAAATTGAGTGATAAATAAACATGTGATACATACAGTGTATTTAGGCAGCATTTTTTCTATCAAGCAAACATTAAAAATAAAACTATTTTGTCTAGTTATACCTTTTTTTTAATCTTTTCAATGTTTCTAATGATTTTCTTTGTGTTAAACTACTACCCTATCCTGCCGCCTCACTGTGCATTTTGTAAACTCTAGTTCAATTTACAAACATCTACAAAACATAACTACCCTTCATTCAATCTCAGACAAACTTTAGTAAACAACACTAAAATAATAAATTCCGAGACTAATTTGAAAAAATTAAAAATACTCGAAGCCATCTACATAAAAACACAAAAACCTACAATTAATAATATTGCGTATGAGACTAGTAAAAACATTTTAAAATGCTTAGCATAGTTTATTTTAGTGATGCCACCCCAGCGTCGCTGAATTCAACTTTGAAAAAAAGGGACATTTTTATTAAATTAAATATTGCTTACATCCCCATTTTCCGTCTGCACATTTATTCGACTACACCAAATAAATTCAGTCATTACATTAAATAATAAATAAATTCATAAATACATTAAGAAAAGATTTAATCTCTCAAGATCTTTCTTGGAACAATGTAAGGCATTCATTACGTTCGCGTCTCTCCGATGTATTTAAAAAAATTCTCTCCTTTCACCGTTTTTTTTAGTCCATTTTGCCATCAACACCTGAAGATGATTCGAAGAGGAATCGAAAACGTGACACATACACAACTTTTATCAATTCTTTTGATTTTAACACAAAGAAAATCATTAGAAAAGATTGAAAAGATTAAAAAAGGCATAACTAGACAGACAAGTTGTTATTTTTAATGTTTGCTTTGAATGCCTGTCTAAAAAGTATCCGACCTTAGGCCATAAAAATATTTCAAATACGTGACAAGATTGGAACCCTAATCACCTTCAAAGTAGGCCCCTTGGGCTTGCGCACACTTAGCCCACCGATCCATCTACTGCCGGAAACAGCTCTGAAAGTCTTCCTTTGGAATGGTGTTTATCTCCGTCGTCGCGTTAGATTCAGCAGGTGTTTGGAGAAGATACGATGTGTAACACAAATTAAGGAGTGGTTTAACCGATTCAAAAATGGCAGCACATCAGCGGAGAGTTACCAGCTGTTGTATAGAGGATGCGAAAAAAGAGATAATGCAGAACGCGACGGCAGAGATGAACACCATTCCAAAAGAAGATTTCCAGAAGTATTTCCGGCAGTGGATTGATCGGTAGGCTAAGTGTGTGCAAGCACAAGGGGCCTACTTTGAAGGGGATTAGGGTCCCAACCCTGTCACGTATTTGAAACATTTTTTCTGGCCTAAGGTTGGATACATTTTAGACAGGCCTCGTATATATACACTACTATTAAACTGTGGACGTTGTTTGTTATCTTATCATTGCTAAACAGAAGTCGGAAGAAACCAGCCAAATCCTTTATAATCTCAAAGGGATGACATCATCCAGTAAAACAGGTTGAAGATATCGGGAAGAGATCCCGTATGATACTGAAGTAACAAAAGGATAATGTCATCCATTAAAACAGAACATAGTTGTAATTTAACTGAGCAAATCACCCATCTCTCTGAGTTATTTATGTATTTCTCTCATTCCTCTCACTATGTTGATTCAACTACTCTCTAATATTTCTTAATGTCTCTGATAGCATTTCGAGAAAGGATGACTCTTTCTTTCAGCATAGTCATCTAATTTACATACGCGTGCCTGTACACATCACAAACACATATGTAAATTAGATGGGAAAATAATAAATCTATATAAAAATAATAATCCTTTGCTCTATAATAAAGACCCATGTGTATTTATAATATACTAGCGGGGCTACCCGGCGTTGCTCGGGGTCATAAAAACATATAATTGAAGAAAAATCGCGTGTGTAACATCTTTATATTCAAACTTCTATTTCTCTCCCTCTCTCTATAGCCGTCTCTTTATCTTTCTACTTTTCTCTTCCCTGTTCGCCCCATTTCACTGCTACTTTTTAATTTTGCCTTTTGCGAAAGCTGTTTCTTCCCCACCATTTCATCCTACGTTTCCCTGGGCAATAGTATGACTTATTTCTATAAAAAGTACCACCTCTGTCTGCGCCTTCTATATAGGTACTTATCTCCGCCCCGGTGTTCATACTATATACGTATCTATTGCCACCCCGGTGCGCATACAATATACGTACCTATCGCCGCCCCAGTGCACATAATATATACATACCTTTCGCAACCCCGGTGCAGATACTATATAAGTACCTATCGCCGCCCTGGGTGCAGATACAATATAAGTACCTATTGCTGCCCTGGTGCAAATGCTAAATACGTACCTATCCCCACCCTGGTGCAAATGCTAAATACGTACTTATCGCCACCCCGGTGCGAATGCTAAATATATAGCTATTGCCGCCCCGGTGTGCATACTGCATAAGTACCTATCACTGCCCCAATGCAAATACTAAATATGTACATATCGCCGCCCTGGTGCGAACGCTAAATACGTACCTATCGCTGCCCGGTGCGAATCCTAAATACATAGCTTTCGCCGCCCTGGTGCCTGTTATATATATGTACCTATCGCCGCCCCGGTGCGCATGATGTATACGTACCGATCGCCACCCCGGAGCGCATGCTAAATACATACCTATCACCGGCCCGGTGCACATGCTATATACATACTTTTTGCCGCCCATGTGCACATGCTATATACATACCTCTCGCCACCCCTGAATGCTAAATAAGTACCTATCGCCGCCCCGGTGCAAATGCTAAATACATACCTATCGCCGACCCGGTGCGAATGCTGAATACGTACCTATCGCCGTCCCGTTGCGCGTGCTACATAGTACCTATCCCCACCCCACTGTGCGTGCTATATATGTACCGATCGCCGCCCCGGAGCGCATTCTAAATAATACCTATCACCGGCCGGTGCACATGCTGTATACATACTTATTGCCGCCCATGTGCACATGCTATATAGTACCTATCGACGACCCAGTGTACATACTACATATGTACATATCGCTGCCTCGGTGTGAATACTAAATATGTACCTATCGCCACCCCGGTGCGAATGCTTAATACGTACCTATATCCACCCCGGTGCGAATGCTAAATACGTACCTATCGCCACCCCAGTGCACATACTATGTATATACCTATCGCCGCCCTGGTGCGCCTACTATATTTTTTTTGCACCACCCAAGAAAATTTTTTTTCATCCTCTTAGAAATATTTTTAATTTAAATGAAAAAAAAATTACAATTTTTTTTTTATCCTCCCACATACATATACATATTTTTGATGAAAAAAAAGAAGTTCCCCCCCTCGAAAGAACATTTTTTTTTACCCTTCCCCATACTTAAATATTTTCAGTTAAAGAAAGAAAAAAAAATATCAAAGAACCATACTGCAGAAGCCTCCGGGTCCTATATTGTATAAGCACCCCTGGTGCTGGGTCCTATACTGTAAAAGAACCCCTGGCCGCTATACTGCAGAAGCACCCATGGTCCCTATTCTTCATAAGCCTCCGGGTCCTATATTGTAGAAGCACCCCTGGTGCTGGGTCCTATATTGTAGAAACACCCGTGGTCCCTATACTGGAGAAGCACCCCTAATCCCTATACTGGAGAAGCACCCATTGTCCCTATTCTGCAAAGTCTCCAGGTCATAACTTGTAGAAGCACCCCTGGTGCTGATCCTATACTGTAGAAGCACCCCTGGTCCCAATAGTGGAGAAGCACCTATATTTCTAGCGACCGTTATACTTTAGAAGCACCACCATTCCTGGGGGTCCGTCATACTTTAGAAGCACCTATATTTCTAGGGACTGTTATACTTCAGAAGCACCAATATTCCTGTGGACCGTTATACTTTAGAAGCATCAACATTCCTGGGGACCATTATACTTTAGAAGCAACATTCCTGTGGGACCGTTATACTTTAGAAGCACCAATATTTCTAGGGACCATTATACTTCAGAAGCACCAACATTACTTTGAAAATTAAGTAGGCCTCCTGAGAACTACTAAAATAACTCTTACCGTTTGTCAGGTGCGGATGTGATTGAGACACCCTTGTTTCACTGCACCTAACGTAGCCTTCCTATGTTGTTATTGATGCATCCGGACAGAAGTTATGGGATGACCTGATACAACCGGACACAATTAAGGGCAAGACCGGGTACATCCGGCAAGGGATTATGGAGCATGTTTAGTGAGTCAGCATTTTTATAAAGTTATTACATAAATACATTGGATAATTTCCAAATTACTACTGATTAACGTTGAAAAAATGGATATGTATCATGGATATGTATCATGTATCATGTATATGTATCATGGATATGTATCATGTATCATGTATATGTATCATGTATATGTATCATGTATATGTATTATGTATATGTATCGTGTATCATGTATATGTATCATGTGTATGTATCATGGATATGTGTCATGGATATGTATCATGTATAAGTATATATATATATATCGTGGATATGTATATGTATCATGTATCATGGATATGTATCATGGATATGGATATGTATCATGGAGATGTATCATGGATATGTATCATGTATAATAGGTATGTATCATGTATCATAGATATGTGTTATGTATCATAGATATGCATCATGTATCCTGTATCGTGTATATGTGTCATGGATATGTATCATGGATATGTATCATGGATGTGTATCATGTATCATAGATATATATCATGTATATGTATCATGTATATGTATCATGTATCATGGATATGTATATGTATCATGGATATATATATATGTTTCATGGATATGTATCATGTATATGTATCATGGATATGTATCATGTATCATAGTTATGTATCATATATATGTGTTATGTATCATGCATCATGGATATGTATCATGGATATGTATATGTATCATGGATATATATATATGTATATGTTTCATGGATATGTATCATGGATATGTATCATGTATCACAGATATGTATCATGTATCATATATATGTGTTATGTATCATGTATCATGGATAACTATCATGGATATGTATTATAGATATGTATCATGTATATGTATCATGTATCATAGATATGTATCATGTATCATGTATCATAAATATGTATCATGTATCATAGATATATATAATGTATCATGTTTCAACCTCTCATGATGTTCTTCATCATTTTCAATCCTCTCATGATGTTCTTCATAATTTTTAATCCTCTCATGATGTTCTTCATCATTTTCAATCCTCTCATGGTATTCTTCATGATTTTCAATCCTCTCATGATGTTCTTCATCATTTTCAATCCTCTCATCATGTTCTCTATTATTTTCAATCCTCTCATGATGTTCTTCATCATTTTCAATCCTCTCATGATGTTCTTCGTCATTTTCAATCCCCTCATAATATTCTTCATCATTTTCAATCGTCTCATGATGTTCATCATTTTCAATCCTCTCATGATATTCTTCATCATTTTCAATCCTCTCATGATATTCTTCATCATTTTCAATCCTCTCATGATGTTCTTCATAATTTTCAATCCTCTCATGATGTTCTTCATCATTTTCAATCTCCTCATGATATAACTCATCATTTTCAATCCTCTCATGGTATTCTTCATCATTTTCAATCCTCTCATGATATTCTTCATCATTTTCAATCCTCTCATGATGTTCTTCATCATTTTCAATCCTCTCATGATGTTCTTCATCATTTTCAATCCACTCATGATGTTCTTCATCATTTTCACTCCTCTCATTATGTTCTTCATCATTTTCAATCCTCTCATGATGTTCTCCATCATTTTCAATCTTCTCATGATGTTCTTCATCATTTTCAATCCTCTCATGAGGTTCTTCATCATTTTCAATTCTCTCATGAGGTTCTTCATCATTTTCAATCCTCTAATGATGTTCTTCATCATTTTCAATCCTCTCATGATGTTCTTCATCATTTTCAATCCTCTCATGATGTTCTCCATCATTTTCAATCCTCTCATGATATTCTTCATCATTTTCAATCCTCTCATGATGTTCTTCATAATTTTCAATCCTCTCATGATGTTCTTCATCATTTTAAATCCCCACATGGTGTTCTTAGACATTTTCAATCCTCTCATGGTATTCTTCATCATTTTCAATCCTCTCATGATGTTCTTCATAATTTTAAATCCCCACATGGTGTTCTTTAACATTTTCAATCCTCTCATGGTATTCTTCACCATTTACAATCCTCTCATGATATTCTTCATCATTTTCAATCCCCTCATAATATTCTTCATCATTTTCAATCCTCTCATGATATTCTTCATCATTTTCAATCCTCTAATGGTATTCTTCATCATTTTCAATCCTCTCATGATATTCTTCATTATTTTCAATCCTCTCATGATGTTCTTCATCATTTTCAATCCTCTCATGATGTTCTTCATCATTTTCAATCCTCTCATGATGTTCTTCATCATTTTCAATCTCCTCATGATATACATCATCATTTTCAATCCTCTCATGGTATTCTTCATCATTTTCAATCCTCTCATGATATTCTTCATCATTTTCAATCCTTTCATGATGTTCTTCATCATTTTCAATCCTCTCATGATGTTCTTCATCATTTTCAACCCTCTCATGATATTCTTCATCATTTTCAATCCTCTCATGGTGTTCTTCATCATTTTCAATCCTCTCATGATGTTCTTCATCATTTTCAATCCTCTCATGATGTTCTTCATTATTTTCAATCCTCTCATGATGTTCTTCATCATTTTCAATCCTCTCATGATGTTCTTCATCATTTTCAATCCTCTCATGATATTCTTCTTCATTTTCAATCCTCTCATGATTTTCTTCATTTTCAATCCTCTCATTATGTTCTTCATTATTTTCAATCCTCTCATTATGTTCTTCATCATTTTCAATCCTCTCATGATGTTCTCCATCATTTTCAATCTTCTCATGATATTCTTCATCATTTTCAATCCTCTCATGATGTTCTTCATCATTTTCAATCCTCTCATAATATTCTTTATCATTTTCAATCCTCTCATGAGGTTCTTCATCATTTTCAATTCTCTCATGAGGTTCTTCATCATTTTCAATCCTCTCATGATGTTCTCCATCATTTTCAATCCTCTCATGATATTCTTCATCATTTTCAATCCTCTCATGATGTTCTTCATAATTTTCAATCCTCTCATGATGTTCTTCATCATTTTAAATCCCCACATGGTGTTCTTAGACATTTTCAATCCTCTCATGGTATTCTTCATCATTTTCAATCCTCTCATGATGTTCTTCATAATTTTAAATCCCCACATGGTGTTCTTTAACATTTTCAATCCTCTCATGGTATTCTTCACCATTTACAATCCTCTCATGATATTCTTCATCATTTTCAATCCCCTCATAATATTCTTCATCATTTTCAATCCTCTCATGATATTCTTCATCATTTTCAATCCTCTAATGGTATTCTTCATCATTTTCAATCCTCTCATGATATTCTTCATTATTTTCAATCCTCTCATGATGTTCTTCATCATTTTCAATCCTCTCATGATGTTCTTCATCATTTTCAATCCTCTCATGATGTTCTTCATCATTTTCAATCCTCTCATGATGTTCTTCATCATTTTCAATCTCCTCATGATATACATCATCATTTTCAATCCTCTCATGGTATTCTTCATCATTTTCAATCCTCTCATGATATTCTTCATCATTTTCAATCCTCTCATGATGTTCTTCATCATTTTCAATCTCCTCATGATATACATCATCATTTTCAATCCTCTCATGGTATTCTTCATCATTTTCAATCCTCTCATGATATTCTTCATCATTTTCAATCCTCTCATGATGTTCTTTATCATTTTCAATCCTCTCATGATGTTCTACATTATTTTCAATCTTCTCATGATGTTCTTCATCATTTTCAATCCTCTCATGATGTTCTTCATCATTTTCAATCTTCTCATGATGTTCTTCATCATTTTCAATCCCCTCATAATATTCTTTATAATTTTCAATCCTCTCATGATGTTCATCATTTTCAATCTTCTCATGATATTTTTCATCATTTTCAATCCTCTCATGATGTTCTTCATCATTTTCAATCCTCTCATGATATTCTTCATCATTTTCAATCCTCTCATGAGGTTCTTCATCATTTTATATTCTCTCATGAGGTTCTTTATCATTTTATATTCTCTCATGATGTTCTTTATCATTTTCAATCCTCTCATGATGTTCTTTATCATTTTCAATCCTCTCATGATGTTCTTTATCATTTTCAATCCTCTCATGATGTTCTTCATCATTTTCAATCCTCTCATGATGTTCTTCATCATTTTCAATCCTCTCATGATATTCTTCATCATTTTAAATCCTCTCATGATGTTCTTCATCATTTTCAATCCTCTCATGATGTTCTTCATAATTTTAAATCCCCACATGGTGTTCTTTAACATTTTCAATCCTCTCATGGTATTCTTCACCATTTTCAATCCTCTCATGATATTCTTCATCATTTTCAATCCACTCATGTTAGTCGTCATCATTTTCAATCTCCTCGTGATATTCATCATCATTTTCAATCCTCTCATGGTATTCTTCATCATTTTCAATCCTCTCATGATGTTCTTCATAATTTTCAATCCTCTCATGATGTTCTTCATCATTTTCAATCCCCTCATAATATTCTTCATCATTTTCAATCCTCTCATGATGTTCTTCATTATTTTCAATCCTCTCATGATGTTCTTCATCATTTTCAATCCTCTCATGATGTTCTTCATCATTTTCAATCTCCTCATGATATTCATCATCATTTTCAATCCTCTCATGGTATTCTTCATCATTTTCAATCCTCTCATGATATTCTTCATCATTTTCAATCCTCTCATGATGTTTTTCATCATTTTCAATCCTCTCATGATGTTCTTCACTATTTTCAATCCTCTTATGATGTTCTTCATCATTTTCAATCCTCTCATGATATTCTTCATCATTTTCAATCCTCTCATGGTATTCTTCATCATTTTCAATCCTCTCATGGTATTCTTCATCATTTTCAATCCTTTAATGGTATTCTTCATCATTTTCAATCCTCTGATGATGTTCTTCATCATTTTCAATCCTCTCATGATGTTCTTCATCATTTTCAATCCTCTCATGATGTTCTTCATCATTTTCAATCCTCTCATGATATTATTCATCATTTTCAATCCTCTCATGATATTATTCATCATTTTCAATCCTCTCATGATATTCTTCTTTCATTTTCAATCCTATCATGATGTTCTTCATCATTTTCAATCCTCTCATGATGTTCTTCATTATTTTAAATCCCCACATGGTGTTCTTAAACATTTTCAATCCTCTCATGGTATTCTTCACCATTTTCAATCCTCTCATGATATTCTTCATCATTTTCAATCCTCTCATGCTATTCGTCATCATTTTCAATCTCCTCATGATATTCATCATCATTTTCAATCCTCTCATGATGTTCTTCATCATTTTCAATCCTCTCATGATATTCTTCATTATTTTCAATCCTCTCATGAGGTTCTTCATCATTTTATATTCTCTCATGATGTTCTTTATCATTTTCAATCCTCTCATGATGTTCTTTATTATTTTCAATCCTCTCATGATGTTCTTCATCATTTTCAATCCTCTCATGATGTTCTTCATTATTTTCAATCCTCTCATGATGTTCTTCATCATTTTCAATCCTCTCATGATATTCTTCATCATTTTCAATCCTCTCATGATATTCTTCATCATTTTCAATCCTCTCATGATGTTCTTCATCATTTTCAATCCTCTCATGATGTTCTTCATCATTTTCAATCCTCTCATGATGTTCTTCATCATTTTCAATCCTCTCATGATGTTCTTCACAATTTTAAATCCCCACATGGTGTTCTTAGACATTTTCAACTCTCTCATGGTATTCTTCATCATTTTCAATCCTCTCATGATGTTCTTCATCATTTTCAATCCTCTCATGGTGTTCTTCATCATTTTCAATCCTCTCATGGTATTCTTCACCATTTTCAATCCTCTCATGATATTCTTCATCATTTTCAATCCTCTCATGATATTCATCATCATTTTCAATCCTCTCATGGTATTCTTCATCATTTTCAATCCTCTCATGATATTCTTCATCATTTTCAATCCTCTCATGATGTTCTTCATTATTTTAAATCCCCACATGGTGTTCTTAAACATTTTCAATCCTCTCATGGTATTCTTCACCATTTTCAATCCTCTCATGATATTCTTCATCATTTTCAATCCTCTCATGCTATTCGTCATCATTTTCAATCTCCTCATGATATTCATCATCATTTTCAATCCTCTCATGATGTTCTTCATCATTTTCAATCCTCTCATGATATTCTTCATTATTTTCAATCCTCTCATGAGGTTCTTCATCATTTTATATTCTCTCATGAGGTTCTTCATCATTTTATATTCTCTCATGATGTTCTTTATCATTTTCAATCCTCTCATGATGTTCTTTATCATTTTCAATCCTCTCATGATGTTCTTCATCATTTTCACTCCTCTCATGATGTTCTTCATCATTTTCAATCCTCTCATGATGTTCTTCATCATTTTCAATCCTCTCATGATGTTCTTCATCATTTTCAATCCTCTCATGATATTCTTCATCATTTTCAATCCTCTCATGAGGTTCTTCATCATTTTATATTCTCTCATGAGGTTCTTTATCATTTTATATTCTCTCATGATGTTCTTTATCATTTTCAATCCTCTCATGATGTTCTTTATCATTTTCAATCCTCTCATGATGTTCTTTATCATTTTCAATCCTCTCATGATGTTCTTCATCATTTTCAATCCTCTCATGATGTTCTTCATCATTTTCAATCCTCTCATGATATTCTTCATCATTTTAAATCCTCTCATGATGTTCTTCATCATTTTCAATCCTCTCATGATGTTCTTCATAATTTTAAATCCCCACATGGTGTTCTTTAACATTTTCAATCCTCTCATGGTATTCTTCACCATTTTCAATCCTCTCATGATATTCTTCATCATTTTCAATCCACTCATGTTAGTCGTCATCATTTTCAATCTCCTCGTGATATTCATCATCATTTTCAATCCTCTCATGGTATTCTTCATCATTTTCAATCCTCTCATGATGTTCTTCATAATTTTCAATCCTCTCATGATGTTCTTCATCATTTTCAATCCCCTCATAATATTCTTCATCATTTTCAATCCTCTCATGATGTTCTTCATTATTTTCAATCCTCTCATGATGTTCTTCATCATTTTCAATCCTCTCATGATGTTCTTCATCATTTTCAATCTCCTCATGATATTCATCATCATTTTCAATCCTCTCATGGTATTCTTCATCATTTTCAATCCTCTCATGATATTCTTCATCATTTTCAATCCTCTCATGATGTTTTTCATCATTTTCAATCCTCTCATGATGTTCTTCACTATTTTCAATCCTCTTATGATGTTCTTCATCATTTTCAATCCTCTCATGATATTCTTCATCATTTTCAATCCTCTCATGGTATTCTTCATCATTTTCAATCCTCTCATGGTATTCTTCATCATTTTCAATCCTTTAATGGTATTCTTCATCATTTTCAATCCTCTGATGATGTTCTTCATCATTTTCAATCCTCTCATGATGTTCTTCATCATTTTCAATCCTCTCATGATGTTCTTCATCATTTTCAATCCTCTCATGATATTATTCATCATTTTCAATCCTCTCATGATATTATTCATCATTTTCAATCCTCTCATGATATTCTTCTTTCATTTTCAATCCTATCATGATGTTCTTCATCATTTTCAATCCTCTCATGATGTTCTTCATTATTTTAAATCCCCACATGGTGTTCTTAAACATTTTCAATCCTCTCATGGTATTCTTCACCATTTTCAATCCTCTCATGATATTCTTCATCATTTTCAATCCTCTCATGCTATTCGTCATCATTTTCAATCTCCTCATGATATTCATCATCATTTTCAATCCTCTCATGATGTTCTTCATCATTTTCAATCCTCTCATGATATTCTTCATTATTTTCAATCCTCTCATGAGGTTCTTCATCATTTTATATTCTCTCATGATGTTCTTTATCATTTTCAATCCTCTCATGATGTTCTTTATTATTTTCAATCCTCTCATGATGTTCTTCATCATTTTCAATCCTCTCATGATGTTCTTCATTATTTTCAATCCTCTCATGATGTTCTTCATCATTTTCAATCCTCTCATGATATTCTTCATCATTTTCAATCCTCTCATGATATTCTTCATCATTTTCAATCCTCTCATGATGTTCTTCATCATTTTCAATCCTCTCATGATGTTCTTCATCATTTTCAATCCTCTCATGATGTTCTTCATCATTTTCAATCCTCTCATGATGTTCTTCACAATTTTAAATCCCCACATGGTGTTCTTAGACATTTTCAACTCTCTCATGGTATTCTTCATCATTTTCAATCCTCTCATGATGTTCTTCATCATTTTCAATCCTCTCATGGTGTTCTTCATCATTTTCAATCCTCTCATGGTATTCTTCACCATTTTCAATCCTCTCATGATATTCTTCATCATTTTCAATCCTCTCATGATATTCATCATCATTTTCAATCCTCTCATGGTATTCTTCATCATTTTCAATCCTCTCATGATATTCTTCATCATTTTCAATCCTCTCATGATGTTCTTCATTATTTTAAATCCCCACATGGTGTTCTTAAACATTTTCAATCCTCTCATGGTATTCTTCACCATTTTCAATCCTCTCATGATATTCTTCATCATTTTCAATCCTCTCATGCTATTCGTCATCATTTTCAATCTCCTCATGATATTCATCATCATTTTCAATCCTCTCATGATGTTCTTCATCATTTTCAATCCTCTCATGATATTCTTCATTATTTTCAATCCTCTCATGAGGTTCTTCATCATTTTATATTCTCTCATGAGGTTCTTCATCATTTTATATTCTCTCATGATGTTCTTTATCATTTTCAATCCTCTCATGATGTTCTTTATCATTTTCAATCCTCTCATGATGTTCTTCATCATTTTCACTCCTCTCATGATGTTCTTCATCATTTTCAATCCTCTCATGATGTTCTTCATCATTTTCAATCCTCTCATGATGTTCTTCATCATTTTCAATCCTCTCATGATGTTCTTCATCATTTTCAATCCTCTCATGATGTTCTTCACAATTTTAAATCCCCACATGGTGTTCTTAGACATTTTCAACTCTCTCATGGTATTCTTCATCATTTTCAATCCTCTCATGATGTTCTTCATCATTTTCAATCCTCTCATGATGTTCTTCATCATTTTCAATCCTCTCATGATGTTCTTCATCATTTTCAATCCTCTCATGATGTTCTTCATCATTTTCAATCCTCTCATGATGTTCTTCATCATTTTCAATCCTCTCATGATATTATTCATCATTTTCAATCCTCTCATGATATTCTTCTTTCATTTTCAATCCTATCATGATGTTCTTCATCATTTTCAATCCTCTCATGATGTTCTTCATCATTTTCAATCCTCTCATGGTATTCTTCATCATTTTCAATCCTCTCATGATGTTCTTCATTATTTTAAATCCCCACATGGTGTTCTTAAACATTTTCAATCCTCTCATGGTATTCTTCACCATTTTCAATCCTCTCATGATATTCTTCATCATTTTCAATCCTCTCATGCTATTCGTCATCATTTTCAATCTCCTCATGATATTCATCATCATTTTCAATCCTCTCATGATGTTCTTCATCATTTTCAATCCTCTCATAATATTCTTTATAATTTTCAATCCTCTCATGATGTTCATCATTTTCAATCCTCTCATGATGTTCATCATTTTCAATCTTCTCATGATATTCTTCATCATTTTCAATCCTCTCATGATGTTCTTCATCATTTTCAATCCTCTCATAATATTCTTCATCATTTTCAATCCTCTCATGAGGTTCTTCATCATTTTCAACTCTCTCATGAGGTTCTTCATCATTTTCAATCTTCTCATGATATTCTTCATCATTTTCAATCCTCTCATGATGTTCTTCATCATTTTCAATCCTCTCATGATGTTCTCCATCATTTTCAATCCTCTCATGATATTCTTCATCATTTTCAATCCTCTCATGATGTTCTTCATAATTTTCAATCCTCTCATGATGTTCTTCATCATTTTAAATCCCCACATGGTGTTCTTAGACATTTTCAATCCTCTCATGGTATTCTTCATCATTTTCAATCCTCTCCTGATGTTCTTCATAATTTTAAATCCCCACATGGTGTTCTTTAACATTTTCAATCCTCTCATGGTATTCTTCACCATTTACAATCCTCTCATGATATTCTTCATAATTTTCAATCCTCTCATGTTAGTCGTCATCATTTTCAATCTCCTCGTGATATTAATCATCATTTTCAATCCTCTCATGGTATTCTTCATCATTTTCAATCCTCTCATGATGTTCTTCATCATTTTCAATCCTCTCATGATGTTCTTCATTATTTTCAATCCTCTCATGATGTTCTTCATCATTTTCAATCCTCTCATGATGTTCTTCATCATTTTCAATCCTCTCATAATATTCTTCATCATTTTCAATCCTCTCATGATATTCTTCATCATTTTCAATCCTCTAATGGTATTCTTCATCATTTTCAATCCTCTCATGATATTCTTCATTATTTTCAATCCTCTCATGATGTTCTTCATCATTTTCAATCCTCTCATGATGTTCTTCATCATTTTCAATCCTCTCATGATGTTCTTCATCATTTTCAATCCTCTCATGATGTTCTTCATCATTTTCAATCTCATACTGATATACATCATCATTTTCAATCCTCTCATGGTATTCTTCATCATTTTCAATCCTCTCATGATATTCTTCATCATTTTCAATCCTCTCATGATGTTCTTCATCATTTTCAATCCTCTCATGATGTTCTTCATCATTTTCAACCCTCTCATGATATTCTTCATCATTTTCAATCCTCTCATGGTATTCTTCATCATTTTCAATCCTCTCATGGTATTCTTCATCATTTTCAATCCTCTCATGGTATTTTTCAACATTTTCAATCCTCTCATGGTATTCTTCATCATTTTCAATCCTCTCATGGTGTTCTTCATCATTTTCAATCGTCTCATGATGTTCTTCATTATTTTCAATCCTCTCATGATGTTCTTCATCATTTTCAATCCTCTCATGATGTGATCCATCATTTTCAATCTTCTCATGATGTTCTTCATCATTTTCAATCCCCTCATAATATTCTTTATAATTTTCAAACCATCTCATGATGTTCATCATTTTGAATCTTCTCATGATATTCTTCATCATTTTCAATCCTCTCATGATGTTCTTCATCATTTTCAATCCTCTCATGATATTCTTCATCATTTTCAATCCTCTCATGAGGTTCTTCATTATTTTATATTCTCTCATGAGGTTCTTCATCATTTTATATTCTCTCATGATGTTTTTCATCATTTTCAATCCTCTCATGATGTTCTCCATCATTTTACATCCTCTCATAATATTCTTCATCATTTTCAATCCTCTCATGAGGTTCTTCATCATTTTCAATTCTCTCATGAGGTTCTTCATCATTTTCAATCCTCTCATGATGTTCTTTATCATTTTCAATCCTCTCATGATGTTCTTTATCATTTTCAATCCTCTCATGATGTTCTTTATCATTTTCAATCCTCTGATGATGTTCTCCATCATTTTCAATCCTCTCATGATATTCTTCATCATTTTCAATCCTCTCATGATATTCTTCATCATTTTCAATCCTCTCATGATGTTCTTCATAATTTTCAATCCTCTCATGATGTTCTTCATCATTTTAAATCCCAACATGGTGTTCTTAGACATTTTCAATCCTCTCATGGTATTCTTCATCATTTTCAATCCTCTCATGATGTTCTTCATAATTTTAAATCCCCACATGGTGTTCTTGAACATTTTCAATCCTCTCATGGTATTCTTCACCATTTACAATCCTCTCATGATATTCTTCATGATTTTCAATCCCCTCATAATATTCTTCATCATTTTCAATCCTCTCATGATATTCTTCATCATTTTCAATCCTCTCATGATATTCTTCATCATTTTCAATCCTCTCATGATGTTCTTCATCATTTTCAATCCTCTCATGATATTCTTCATCATTTTCAATCCTCTCATGAGGTTCTTCATCATTTTATATTCTCTCATGAGGTTGTTCATCATTTTATATTCTCTCATGATGTTCTTCATCATTTTCAATCCTCTCATGATGTTCTCCATCATTTTCAATCCTCTCATAATATTCTTCATCATTTTCAATCCTCTCATGAGGTTCTTCATCATTTTCAATTCTCTCATGAGGTTCTTCATCATTTTCAATCCTCTCATGATGTTCTTCATCATTTTCAATCCTCTCATGATGTTCTTCATCATTTTCAATCCTCTCATGATGTTCTTCATCATTTTCAATCCTCTCATGATATTCTTCATCATTTTCAATCCTCTCATGATATTCTTCATCATTTTCAATCCTCTCATGATGTTCTTCATAATTTTCAATCCTCTCATGATGTTCTTCATCATTTTAAATCCCCACATGGTGTTCTTAGACATTTTCAATCCTCTCATGGTATTCTTCATCATTTTCAATCCTCTCATGGTATTCTTCATCATTTTCAATCCTCTCATGGTGTTCTTCATCATTTTCAATCCTCTCATGATATTCTTCTTCATTTTCAATCCTCTCATGATTTTCTTCATTTTCAATCCTCTCATTATGTTCTTCATCATTTTCAATCCTCTCATGATGTTCTCCATCATTTTCAATCCTCTCATGATGTTCTTCATCATTTTCAATTCCCTCATAATATTCTTTATAATTTTCAATCCTCTCATGATGTTCTTCATCATTTTCAATCCTCTCATGATATTCTTCATCATTTTCAATCCTCTCATGAGGTTCTTCATCATTTTATATTCTCTCCTGAGGTTCTTCATCATTTTATATTCTCTCATGATGTTCTTCATCATTTTCAATCCTCTCATGATGTTCTCCATCATTTTCAATCCTCTCATGTATTCTTCACCATTTTCAATCCTCTCATGATATTCTTCATCATTTTCAATCCTCTCATGATGTTCTTCATCATTTTAAATCCCCACATGGTGTTCTTAGACATTTTCAATCCTCTCATGGTATTCTTCATCATTTTCAATCCTCTCATGATGTTCTTCATAATTTTAAATCCCCACATGGTGTTCTTTAACATTTTCAATCCTCTCATGGTATTCTTCACCATTTACAATCCTCTCATGATATTCTTCTATCATTTTCAATCCTCTCATGATGTTCTTCATCATTTTCAATCTCCTCATGATGTTCTTCATCATTTTCAATCTCCTCATGATATACATCATCATTTGTAATCCTCTCATGGTATTCTTCATCATTTTCAATCCTCTCATGATATTCTTCATCATTTTAAATCCTCTCATGATGTTCTTCATCATTTTCAATCCTCTCATGATGTTCTTCATCATTTTCAACCCTCTCATGATATTCTTCATCATTTTAAATCTTCTCATGGTATTCTTCATCATTTTCAATCCTCTCATGGTATTCTTCATCATTTTCAATCCTCTCATGGTATTTTTCATCATTTTAAATCCTCTCATGGTATTCTTCATCATTTTCAATCCTCTCATGGTGTTCTTCATCATTTTCAATCCTCTCATGATATTCTTCTTCATTTTCAATCCTCTCATGATTTTCTTCATTTTCAATCCTCTCATTATGTTCTTCATCATTTTCAATCCTCTCATGATGTTCTCCATCATTTTCAATCCTCTCATGATGTTCTTCATCATTTTCAATCCCCTCATAATATTCTTTATAATTTTCAATCCTCTCATGATGTTCATCATTTTCAATCTCCTCATGATATACATCATCATTTTCAATCCTCTCATGGTATTCTTCATCATTTTCAATCCTCTCATGATATTCTTCATCATTTTGAATCCTCTCATGATGTTCTTCATCATTTTCAATCCTCTCATGATGTTCATCATTTTCAACCCTTTCATGATATTCTTCATCATTTTATATCCTCTCATGGTATTCTTCATCATTTTCAATCCTCTCATGGTATTCTTCATCATTTTCAATCCTCTCATTGTATTTTTCATCATTTTAAATCCTCTCATGGTATTCTTCATCATTTTCAATCCTCTCATGGTGTTCTTCATCATTTTCAATCCTCTCATGATATTCTTCTTCATTTTTAATCCTCTCATGATATTCTTCATGATTTTCAATCCTCTCATGGTATTCTTCATCATGTTCAATCCTCTCATGATATTCTTCATTATTTACAGTCCCCTCATGATTCATGATATTCTTCATCATTTTCAATCCTCTCACCCTATTATTCATCATTTTCAATCACTTCATCATATTCATCATCATTTTTAATCCCCTTATGATATTATAAATCATTTTCAATCCTCACATGGTATTCTTCATCATTTTCATGATATTTTTTCGTCATTTTCAATCGCCAAATACAAGGAGGCAACAGAGCTATACTAAAATAACTCTCGCTTATTCCTCTCCCTTTTATCAGGGCAATAGTCCAAAGAAAAACGCAAAAAAAACAATAATAACGGGACGATAGCATAAAATAATATCCAAACCTATCACTATGACGTCATCTACCTATCTATGTGTCGTCATGTGCACAAGATTACATTAAAAATCGTGATCACATTAAACGAAAAATGGCTATTTGACCCCTTAAAAATGAATCTTTTTTTGTAATTTTTCGATATTATTTTCTCGAGGTTATGCCGGTTTAAATAATACTAAATTCGGAGGTGTTTGTTTAGTATTTTAAAAGCCTTAGCGTTACATACATATCACAGATTTTTGCCTTATATATATTGAGATAAGATGTACTTCCCTCCCATCATGCAAGTAAATGTACTTCTTTCTCCATTCTGTAACGGTAGTAAAAGACTTGCCAGACGGTTGTTTGGTTGTTTTGTTTTACACCATATGAACCCTTTTCGGGTTATTTAATGCTGAATCTTGTCATTCTGGTAAAAGTTTTTATGCTTCAAGTTCTTTATATGTTCAAGTATTTATTCATGGTGTTTTGTTTAGTTGTTTTATAGAGGAAAACTCCTGTTTTTGGCTTCACAGAACATGATTGAGTTTTGCAAAGGGAAAGGAAAAAAAACAACATTAATGTTTTGTGCATTTTTTGCCAGAAAGCCGGTAGCTTCAGTCAGCCGGATTTCAAGTGTTTAGGGGAAGAGAGAAAGCAAATAAGACCCCCTCCCTCGTTCTGAAATGAATTTGGTTTGGTTTGTTTTACGGCATATCAATCAAAGTCGAATCTTAAACAGAATCACGGCTAATAACTGTCACCAATCGTGCGAAAATGTAATATTCAACCAAACTATATTTTTATTACCAGTATTTGTGTAATTTTCTACTTTTGACCGTATAATGTCTACCATTCTTTTCGTTCTAACGTAACAGAGTTGACATTAGTTCTGTATTGAACTAAAAAAACGCTTAAAATAAGTTAAAACAAACAAAAAACAACTTATCCAGGTAGGTAGAAGAGTAACTTAACTTGCCTTTGAAAACATTTATTTGTTGTATATTTGTTTTTTATCCTTTTTTTTGTTTTGTTGGCTCTTGTTAAAAATGCCCATATTTCTTTCCAAATTCATTTCACCTAGTCATCGAATGTGCAATTTTCTTTCTCCCTTCCCTTAAACAATTGAAATCATTCCATATGACAAGTCTTTTACTCCCATGACAGGATAGAGAGAGCAGTGCATTTACATGCCTGACGGGAAGGAAGTACATCTTATATATATATATATATATATATATATATATATATATATATATATATATATATATTATACATTACATAAATAGCTTAGAAAGAAAGATGAGTGATTTGTTCAGTTAATTATAAATTACAGCTATGTTAGCATTTACCTCCCTCCCACCGGGGGAAGATGTGACACAAGGTCAGAAAGGGGGGGGGGATTGAAAAGTCAGTGCCCAAAAGGCAGAGCATTCTGGTCTACAGAAATGCCTCAGCAGCATGTCAGCATTTCTCGATAAAGGCACCTCAGGTGATTAACAATAAACCCCTTCTCAAAGAGAGATGGTAAAGCCTAGGATGGTTGACTTCCTAGAAGTGTACAGAACCATACCTCAGCCGACAGAAAAAAGGCCACAAAACTCAAATAGCCCAGACTGTCTGATTGTCGAGGACGTATCCTCGACTTGGTATGAAAAAAAAACATCACCCTTAAGGTCAGGTGAACCCATGAGTGTTTTAATGAATGAAATCATCCTTTTATTACTTCAGCCTCTATTACATTCATACAGGATCTCTTCCTGATATCTTCAACCTGTTTTACTGGATGATGCATTATCTGTGGAACCAGAAATTATTTCAGTGCTTGCATCCACTGGCAGAGCACTACCAATTACTTTGCAGATGATTTGCGAGACTACAGCTTCCGACCCCAGGCAGTGTTGAACTTTCACTATACAAAATGGCCTAAAGAATGTAAAGACAAAAACCTTCAACCCTCTTTTCAGCATCAATCATCATTGTCCGAGGTTAATGGGTGTATTCTTTTTGGAGAACATGTGATTGTTCCATTAAAATTTCAAAATTGTGTATTAAAACAATTTCATTTTGGACATCAAGGTATTACCCGGATAAAAGCTTTAGCATGTAGCTATGCCTATTGGCCAAACATGGATAAACAATTAGAAGATCTGAGCCATAAATGTTCAAAATGTCAGTTAGCTGTAAAAGCTCTGAGAAAAGCAAAACTTCTTTCTTGGCCTATTCCGGATTCACTCTGGTCACGTCTTCACATCGATTTTGCAGGACGCATTGAAGGAAAATGCTTTCTACTACTAGTAGATGCCTACAGTAAATGGCCTGAAATTTTTCCAATGACTCAAATTACCTCAGAGGAAACAATTTCAAAATTACAACACATTTTCAGCCGATTTGGAGTATCAGAAACCATAGTCTCTGATAATGGTACTGCTTTTACTTCAGTGAAATTTTCAGATTTCTGCAAACAGAATAATATCAGCCACATATGCATGCCACCATTTCATCCTCAATTCAAGGACAGGTTGAGCATTTTGTGGGTACATTTAAGAGACCACTCTTAAAAATCAAAGGAGAGGGAACTACTCCAAAAATCCTAAAGATATTCTTTGAGTTATATAGCTACACCAAACCCAAATGCTCATAACGGGAATTCACAGGCTGAAGCGCTATTGAACTGGAAAGTACGTTTACCAATGGATTCCATTCGCCCAACTGCACAAACTTCTCACAAAGGAAACTTACAAATGGAACAACAGTTCAACAGTCATCATGGTGCAGTAAGTTGCACTTTCAAGCCGGGACAAAAAGTCTTGGCAAAAGACTATCGCAATGGCAAACAGACGTGGACACAAGGGTACATTTTGCGTCAAAGTCGAAATATCATTTATGACGTCAGTGTACAGTCTTCGGTTTGGGTTTGACATGTGAATCAGTTGCGATCCTCTTATCCCCAAGAAACCAATATGCAAGGATGATACTTTTCCACTGAAAATACTGTTGGATAAATTTCATTTACCTCAACAACGCGCTCCAGTCAGGCAACCGAGGTCCCAATTGAAGATATTACCAAGGAGATCCGTTCGCATACAAAATAATGCAAATCCAATGCAGATCACAAATAGCACACAGCTTAGGGGGTGTTAGAGTAAACAAATTTTCATTTAGAAAACATATAAAAAGGGAAATAAGAGATTTGGAGGGTAGAGTTATGTCCCCTGATGTTCCAGATAGCGACAATCTTGGATTAACACGTGTTAGAAACCTCTCTCTAAGTAAGATGTTTTGAACTAAGAAGTAGTTCTTTTTTTCACTTGTAAATGTAGAAATGTTAACTTGACTTATACAAGAGTTTTATTCGGTTCTATTTTATATTCGTCCTATATGTCACAAATACCACCGACTACACATCAATATATATACTTTGTATGCGTCACATGTTTATTTGTCGCTTCATTTCTTAGAAAAAAAAGAAATGCTGATATCTGTACCTCTTATTCTCTAAAAAAATGGGTTACAGCATAGAGATATATACAATTTAAATGCAGAATCAGAAAGAACATACAATTTTACATAAGAATACTAAATTCTATCAAAATTGCTCCCAAACTAGAGAAACGGCAAAAGAATTAATAAATTTCTTGTTGTGAATTGGTTTGTGATTTCATTTATTTTTTTCCATATAATGATGTCAATTTTGAACCTCCAATTTTTTTACTTTTAATTTTTATAACTTTTGAATCATGGAGGATATTTGCATAATTCGAACAGTTTTGAACTCCATTTACTGAGCTCTTTATAACTACTGTGATTGAATAACGATAATCTAAAATAAAAATAATAAATTAATGTCAAATATGAAAAGGATGGTAATCTTTTAATGGAAAATGAAAGGAATAAAAAAAAAAACAGAACATAAAACCCAACTTTAACTCAATTAAATATTAATTACAAACAGCGATACGTAATTCATTTAAAAATAACTTTAAGATAATATAAATTTTCTAGTTCCAAAGATAAAACATACTTTTTAGGCATTAAAAACGTAAATGAAATGAGACTGATATTGGAGTTTTGTGATCTTTTAATTTACTCTGGCACCACAAAAAATGTAAAATAGAAAATTATCAGTTGTTGTTTGGGAGTAATGCCCAAATCATGCCGAAACCCAAAACAATTGATCTGACTGAAATAGAAATTAAACGATTATTAAATTTAAATAGTCTATTCTTACTTTTATTTTATTTGGTTTTAAAATTTTAAAAATTTCGCCTGTTAAAAAGTCTGGTTGGTTTTAAAATAAAAATGTCGATGCCACAGTTATTGTTTTGAATAAAACAAAAACAAACTTATCAAGTCTAGAAAGTTAATAAAAAAAGGTTCTTTGACACGAAAGGGGCATGTGTAGAATAATGCTTTGCTTTTTTTGATTAGGAGCACAAATAAATTATTATTGCTGCCAAAATGATGATGACACTTTAACAATCCCTTAAAGAATCCCAGGATCAGCTCTTCAACATGGTTGTTAATTTCCAAACAAGAAAACAGTATAAAATGGCTTCTCAGAAAATATCTACCCTAAGCAAGGAAAATGTTCAACTCAAAATATCAAGAGCAAGGCTTCTAAAAAAAACTTTCTAAACTTGATAAATCAGTTAAGAGAGAGAAAAATGTCATTCAAAGCAAGACGTACGAAAAAAATTGAACACGGAACAAGTATCTTTGCAAAAGACAAAAGACAAAAACTTTCTTGATCAAAAAAATTGAAAAATTGAAGAATGAGATCTTTCTAATTCATGACTTATTTTAACCTGTATTGAAGAACAGAAAAATCACAAGAACCAGGAACAAGGTTTTCAATCGCTTCACTCACAAAGTCTGGCTGACCGTTATAGGTCTTAAAGAAATTTATAATAAGCCTTTGTTTAAAAATTGACTGCTGATTTCTTTTCTATAACAGATTTCCAGGTTTCGATGGCAATCCCTTTTTATTTTTTTTACATGCCGAAAGTTGGATAACTCTGCAAAATCTTCCAATATTAGAAAGAAAACAACCATTTTTTTTTTTTTTTTAATTACTCATTCTAAAATTAGTCAAATATTAAAGTTTCAGGCTTTAATGGGTAACTTTTTACAAAAAGTTTGGTAAGGTGTACATTTGACCCATTTTTCTGCCCAACTGCCAAATTGGGCCTCAGGCCATGTTTACATGCTAGAAATAAGAGGTTTTTATGGATGTACTAATGAAATTTTTTTAGCTTAATCTGTATGATTTTATGAATCATAATAATAAGTTTCGATGTGTTAGCTGTTAAAATAAAACTTCTATGAACAGTCAAAATTGCTCTTCTGTATCTTTTCCGCACAATTTTTGTGACGGCATGTGATTTTCACCAATGTTTAAGACTGGGTATATCTAAGAATTATTAATTCCATCTATATAATCTTTCTTTTAATGAACTATGGCATTATATTTATAAAGAGTTTTCACTTATTTCAAGCTTTTATCTTCAGTTATACACTGATTAAATTGACCTTTAATTCAGTATCACACAAATGCGATATCCGACCAACTTCGAATGGCCATAACTCGGGTACTAATTGAGATACCAAGATAAATTTGGTAGTTTTTTTTAAATCTTGCAGCACTGTATATGCATACTTAAAAAGTTTTTTTTGTATATTGAAAAAAAAAAATCAGTTTGGGATACCTATTAGAAGTGAGTAAAAATCGAAGCCATTTTCTCTTTGAAAGGCTTTTTTGGGGAGAGTCAGATATTTCAGAAAAAATATAGGAAATATTGAAAGAAGAAGAAATGAATGCATAATTTCATGAGTAGTTAAGCTAATTAGATTGAGGATTTAGTAATTTTCCTATATTGTCTGAATGCAGATGGGAAAAACGACTTTTATTATTCAAATATGATATTAAAAGATGATTGTAATATTTTTAGATGTTTTAAATTAGTGATTGCAAGTATTACGTTAAAAAAAGGGAAAAAGAAGAATTTTGTTTAAAAAACAGTTTAATAAAACCTTCATATATATATATATATATATATATATATATAAGTTAAGACAAACATTTTTTTGTTGTTTTTCTTTTACATTTTGTTTAATTTTTAGAAATATAATTTAAAGTTATTTTGTATGATGTTTTGGGGGAGGTGTTTTAAAGTTGGTAGTTGTAAATTAAATTAATATGATCGGTTAAAAAAGAAGGGAAGAGATAGAATAGAACTACAGTTGTTTATACATGATTATTATATTTTTCTTCCTTTTCCATGTGATGGGGATAAAATTCTCGCTTGTAGTTCATCTCATTTTGATTTTGATTTTGTACCACTTTTTCACCTTTGTAGGGTGACTCCTAACAAATGGACCTGAGGTGAGAGGGCAATGTAGAGACTCTCTTCAGGACATCACGCTGTTATGCCATTTAGTTACGTTATGAATGTAAGCCCAAGGGGGAAAATTGGTGAAAAATTCACGTATTCACTCACATAGAGGTCTCCCAAACATAGAGGGGTGTGACGCCCCCCCCCCATTTAACAGGCAGAAAAGGACACAGAGTATGGTTACTATGAAAATATAAAAATTTTATGAAAGAGGGATTACATAATATGTGACACATTAATGAATTTTACGGGGTCTCCAACTGTTTAGCAGGTCTGTGGACTGATAGTGCATTTCACATTGGTGGAGGTGTCGTAGTTAAGGAAAGTTTATTGGTAATGCAGCAAGAAGGAATTCTGCATTGAAGTCATGATGATTGATTTGATTCATAGGATTTGGTGGAAGACGAGACATGTTTTGAAGTTGATGTTAGAAAAAGAAGCATCCGGGAACTCTGTTAGATAAGGATATGACGTAGTCCTGTACCCTTCACCTCGCATGGGATGCACAGTCCTACAACCCAATAGCAGGCAAGGAATGACTAAAAACCCTGTGTTTAGTAATAGAAAGTAGAGAAGAGTGTATGAGATAGTATATGGAAAGTAGATAAATATGTAGCAAACTAGCGGAGGACTTCTTTTTTTACACCTAGTTCTCTCTGAACAAGGCAAGTTTCCACTGCACTGTAGAAGTGAGGGGCTATTGAGAATTAGGGTGAAAGTTTAGGGGGTCATCCTAAATTGAGAACTGTGCAGTGAGATGCCTGTTCACATTAGTTTTAAATTTCTGCATGTCAGTACAGTCGGAGAAACAGGGAGCAGGGAAGAGGATCCAAAGGCTGGCAGCTTGTGGAAAGAAGCTATTGGAGTACAAGGCTCTCCAGCATTTGTGAACCTCTACAGTAAATGGATGGGATTTAGCTCATTGTCAAGTTGGTCGAGTGTATTTACGCCAAGGGGGCAATAGAGCAGCAAGTTCATCGGAGCACATTCCATTGAAGTACATGTAAAACAAGCACAAAGATGCAACATTGCGCCAATTAAACAGGGGCTGGAGCTTGGTGGATAGTGAGAGACCTATTAGATTAGAGACTCTTTTTTGGACCTTGTCTAAGAGGGAGAGACTAGTGGATGGTGCACTAGCCAAGATGTGACAACAATATTCCATGCATGGGCAGACGGTGGCTTTGTAGAGATATAGGATACTGTCAGGTGTAAGAAGTTTTCTAGCACGGTAGAGGGATCCCACTTTCTTTTCAGCAGCTTTGCCAATGTCTTCTATATACTTGTTCCAATTTATGTTACCTGTGAGTGTTAGTCCGAGGAGTTTGAACGTTGGACTCTCAGGTAGGGTTTATTTGCCATGGCAATCGGTGGTTGAAGAGGTTTCTTGTACTTGCTGAAGGAAAGGAGCTTTGTCTTAGCAGCATTAAATGTTATCTATTTATGACCCCATTCCACTGTTAGGAATGAAGTGAGTTCAAATGATGGCTGTCGTAGTTGTTCGTCAAGAATCTTATCGTTTTAATGTGGTGGGAAACTTAAGGATAAAGAAAAGTGGAAAAGCAAAGGGAGATAAGCCAATGATTTGTGTGGAGAAGAGAGAGAGGGAGGGAGAGAATCCCCTTCACTTTACCTGGAAAATAAAGGAGAGACAATCAAAATAAAAAAATAAATGAGACTTATGTGTTGCATATAAGGCTGTTGTATTTGATTCTGGGGGGGGGGGGGGGGGGGCTGATTATCTTGGCTAACATTGCTGTTTATGTGTTGTTAGAAAATAGGAAAATGCAGAGATATTGTATTTTATGTAAAAAAAAAATAACTGTAGAGGCATTGTGGTTGTTTGTGTAAAGACGTTTTGTTTGTGTATTCTTAATCATTTTCATTTGAAAAAAAAAAAATTGCTGAATGCCTGACAAGGTGAGAGGTGTTAATAAAGTCCTCTTGGTAGAAGGTGGAAAAAATTCCTCCTGATGATTTTTCTTGTGGGAGAGGGAAAACAAAATGGCAGAATATCTGTTAATATGAGAGGAGATTCAAAAGTCCTCCTGATTTTTTTTATGGGGGAGAGGGTAGAAACTAAAATGGCAGAATGCCTGTTAATATGAGAGGTAATTTAAAAGTCCAACTGATTTTTTTCCTACCTCAATGAAGGGGTGAGGTGGATTTTCCTTCTCTGATATGTAAGGCAAGAGCCTGTTCAAAAAGTAATTGCTTTGTTGTATATAAGAAAAAAAAAAAAAAAATTAATCTTGTATTGCTAATTTGGCTTTTATTTCAATTTTATTAACTTTCCATGCAATACTTTAAAACTTGAACGAAAAACACACACATTACTCGACAGCGCGTGCCAACGCATCTCTCGTTCGACACCGGTTTTGAATCCTACCCGCCATTTCATAACAGCAAGGCGATGACGTCGTACCATCAAAGACGTTTATCAAATTAACAAAGAAATAAGTTTCTTTATTCTTGTTTTTTGATTGAAAAAAAAAAAAAAAATGACTCAATACTGGTCACCCCTGAAGAAGGAATTTTATTCCGTAATCGATAGGATTAATGTAAGAAAAAAAAAAAAAAAATTAATCTTGTATTGCTAATTTGGCTTTTATTTCAATTTTATGTATATATTAATTTTTTTTAGGGGTACTCAAATACATCTTAGCTGGTGAGAGGGTTAAATGCACCCTTCTAGTCCCAGTTCAGAGGTCAACCAGTTGGTTTGGTTTTGTAGTCCTTGTTTTTTGTTGTCTGTCATGTTTTTGCTGTTTTGTAATTTATGACACATATGACAAATTTGAGCATGGGAGGTGTCTGATATTAATGAATGCCCCACTCCCACAACCGAAACCAGGATCACCGGAAGAGATTAGCTAGGAACTAAATAACATGAAAGCAATGAACCCATTGTGTTACACAGACCAATCAACCATTAACAATTATTTGTTAACTTTCTGGGTGGCCAGATAATGAAGAAAGTAAGCTGAGGAAAAATGGATGTGGCCAGATCGGCAGTCAATGGACTTTACGGGTAGATCGGTGATAAGAAAAACGATGGCATACACGTTTAGGGTATGGCAGGTGTTCGGGGGACATGGGCATATTTATACAAAGGAATGAGAAAGTTTTCTTTGATGAAACAAGTTAAAACCATCTAACCCATCTAGTGTAATTCGTTTTTAAAGAAAATATTGAAATGTATTTTATTGCTCCTTTTCACAAAATTAAATTGTTCAGTTAGAGAGGAAAAGGGTGGGTCTCTCGGGGTCAGGCCAACTCTGTATATGGCTTGAAATAGTGGAGGAATAAAGAAAAAAAAAAGGAGGTAAAAGAGAACCCTGACGGGTTTTTTGTGTTTTTAAAAAAAATCTTTGAGAAGCATGGACAAGATTTTACTGCGTTCTTTCAGAATGCAGGATGCGTAGCTACCAGTATCTCTGTAGCAGTGTTTACTTTTTCAGTCTTCTGTATTCAATAACAACTTGGTGTGAAGAACAATTTTTGATGCATAGACATTTAGCAATATTAATTGACCTCCTATCAAGAAGCACAGTAAAATTTGTCGTTTTCTCATTTTATGACCACCATACTAATATTGAATATTAGTAAAATATTTATAGTAAGAGGATCTTTAATTTAGAGAAACTTTCAATTCATGTTTCTTGATGATAAAGCGATAATTCTTCAATAGAAGAATGTATTTCAAACTAAATTTTACTATATCAAAAGATCTTCATGTGGGGACATAAATCTTTGTAAAACAAACAATGATACCAACTTTATTTTGGTAGTACAATTAGCCATCAAATTATTACAGTTCAAAGTTTGTTAGAAATTAGAAAATTTGCGGTCTTGTGTGCTATTGGTTCAGAAGCCAAATTTCACAGTATATCACTTAAACTGCAGGCTTTGAACAAATGAAAAATCCTTATAAATGTAATGCCTTTTTGTGGTAAATGAAAATTAATCATAATTGAAACAATAATTATTAGATCAAGCCAGCCTTAACATGGGTCAAAATTCCATCACCTCTAAACAAAAATAAAAAATACAGAAATGACACAGAAGTGCAATTTCGACTGTTCATATAAGATTCATTTCAACAGCTAACACACTGAATTTTTGTAATATGATTTATAACACAGTAGAGATCAAGCTATATTTTTCTTTTAATAGTAAATCAATAAAAATAACTCAGATCTGGATCATGCAAAAACAGACAGAAACACAATTTGATAATAGGGCAAAAATTTTGTTCACTAAAGTTTTCAACTTTTTTTTGTGAAAGACAACTTAAAACCCTATATTAAGCCCACCATATTGTGGCCCTTTTTGTTCCAGATGAGACTGCTTTGATATGCATAGAGAAACACATGGTCGCGTATATTAAGTTGAAAAATACCAACATTAAAAAAGAAATAGCCGTCACTAAAAGTAGTAACCTAACTTGAAGTAACCTGAATTAAAAAACTATTAATGACACAAGAGAAAGAATTGTACATTTATAAAGATAAAATATTTAATTTTGTTTAAAGTCAATTTTATCAAAATAATCGCCAAAATAAATGAGCTATCACAAGTTGAAATTGAAGGGAATTTCACTATATTTACCAATTTTGCACTCTAAGCTGGTTGGTTTGTGATACCTAGTTGAAATGGAAGAATGCAAACATATTTTATTCCAACTAATGCTTCTAGTTTATGTGGATTTAATTGAAATAAAAAGTTGTTTTTTTTAAAGATTTTTATTGTGTCTCTTTTTACTCAATAACAAGAAAGCCTGTCCTATTTCTCATTCTCCTACTCACTGTAAAGGATATATTCACATCCTGAGGAAACATTTTCTTAGTAATATAAACAATCTTTTTTTGTTGTTCTCTTCCACTTCTTTCATCTATTTTTTTTTCTTTACTTACCAACTTACTGCTTGGTTCATATAGATTCTATCCAGTATCTTTTCAGTCAACCAAACAATTTCCATCTTTCTCAAAATATTATTACCCAACACACTCTGGTATGTTACATGAACATCAAAAGTTTCCAGATCTTTTGACTAAGTGCCAACCTGTGTTAGAAATTGTAAACTAGTTACAGGTCAAAGGTAGATTCAGTAATATGTACTAATATATACAAACATTCTGTTGAATTCTTTTCTTTTTTTTTTTAAACAAGGCAGGCCACCACTGTAGACGTAAGGGGTTACTGAGAATTAGGGTAGAAAGTTTTGAGTGACATCCTAAGTTGGCAGCTGTGTAGCAAGATGTTTGTTCACATTAGTTTTAAACTTCTGCATGTCGGTACAGTCGGGGAAACAGGGAGGGAGTTCCAGAAGCCGGCAGCATAAGGAAAGAAGCTATTGGAGTAAAAGGCTCTCTGGCATCTGGGGACCTCCACAGTGAATGGATAGGATTTAGCTGATTGTCAGACCGGTCTAGTGTATTTATGTCGAGGGGGCAATAGAGCAGCAAGTTCATCGGAGCACAATCCATTGAAGTATTTGTAAAACAAGCACAAGGATGCAACATTACGGCGATGGGACAGGGGCTGGAGCTTAGTGGATAGTGAGGGACCTATTAAGTTGGCGACTCTTTTTTGGATCTTGTCTAAGAGGAAGAGACTAGTGGATGGTGCACCAGCCCAGATGTGGCAACAATACTCCATGTATGGGCGGATGGTGGCTTTGTAGAGATATAGGATACTGTCAGGTGTAAGAAGTTTTCTAGCACGGTAGAGGGAGCCCACCTTCTTTGCAGCAGCTTTGGCAATGTCTTCAATGTATTTGTTCAAATTCATGTTACGCTGAGGAGTTTGAATGTTGAACTCTCAGGTAGGGTGTTATTTGCCATAGCAATCGATAGTTGAAAAGGTTTATTGAAGGTATTGAAGGAAAGGAGCTTTGTCTCTGCAGCATTAAAAGTTACCATCCATTTATGATCCCATTCCACTACAGACTGGAGGTAATTTTCTAAGGATTCAACCATTGCCTCGGATATGTACGCACCCGTTTTGCCCACATGACAAGAGTAGAGCATGGTGTCGCCAGCAAATATACCTATCTCAGACTCGATGTCATCAGGGAGGTCGTTTATGAAAATCAGGAACAATGAAGGTTCAAGGATGGATTCCTGGGGTACACCAACATTTATGTCATGTTGCTTTGATGAACGCCCATCAAGGACAACCTGGATCTTTCTTTTGGTTAGGAAGGATCTAAATATATTAAATATTTGTCTAGTGATACCATATGAGTGAATTTTTAGAAGCCCGTTATGCTAGACCTTGTCAAAGGATTTGGATATATCAAGCGCTACCGCCCTAGCTTCACCTGCCTTGTCCTGTGTATTGTATATGTGTTCAGAGTAGACCGTGCTTACCTAAATCCATACTGATGGTCAGAAAGAAGTTTAGCATTAATGCGGTGCTGAACTATCGCTAGATTGATTAAGGATTCAAAGATTTTAGTAAAGATTGGGAGTAGACTGATTGGGTGGTAGTTTAGAGGATCAGTTCTATCACAAGAATTTTTGAAGCCTGGTATCACAGAGGCAATTTTCCAGCTATCAAGGAAGCAAGATTCAGCAAGTTTGCTATAACATTGCATCTAACAAATTAATATTTGATTCTGCCGAGCCCCCCCCCTCCCCACACTATCAGCATGTTCCTTACAATACTAAAATGTCTTTCTCTTTAGTTTCTTTGAAAAACAAAAAATTATTCTTACTAGGAAGATTATTACAATGTAAACAATTTTCAATAACGAGCTAAAAAAGGATGTGTCCGCATAAGACATTAACAAATAAAAAATCCTTTATTAATCAACTTTCTTCAGCTACTAGATAAACAGTTACATTTGTTTACAATAAACATTAAACTATTTATTTCTTGCAATAATAGGTAAAATTCTGTTTATTGACAGATCGTGGCTAATATTTCATGACTGATGAAAGTTTAATCATGAAACTTTCAAATAATGAAAATAAATATAATTTATTAACAATTTGGTAGAATACAAAAATATTGCATAAACTATTAATATATATCCATTTTTGTGTTTCCCTATTAACTTGCATTACAATATTTACCTTATTACCTTTGCCAAAGAGGTTGTATTTGGTAGAGTTTATTTGTTGGTTTATCACTATGTTTGTGTAAAGCCAATCATTCACATCGCTTGACTAATCATCACCAAACTTGATCAAAATATCAGTCATGGTCTAACTCAGAACTGATTTCATTTTGAGATATCCAGGTCAAGGAAAAGGTGAAAGTTACACTTATGGCGATAACTTTGGTTCTGTTCATCGTAGAGACTTGATAATTGTAGCCATATTGGGACCTTGAAAATTTGGGTCAAAGTCCAAATTTTGACGGAATTTCAACTTCATTTTTTCCAAATTTGATGTACGGATCTGATGCTTTTTGATAAAAGTAACCACCTTGCAAAAGTTCAGCCCAATGAGATAAATAGTTTTTGAGTTATGTTTTCATGACATAACTTAATATAGAGAAGCAAGACCCAGATAAGACTGGCTTATGTCCTTATTGTAATGCCCATTTTTTTGTTCAAATTGTTTGTTTTTTTTTAAGATAAAAAAAAATAGGTGTATTATTTGGATTATTCAGACTAATGTTCTCATCTTGGATGTTATTCCCACAACATTTTAGTCGATGTAATCTTCAACCTTCTTCAGGCGTATCTTATCGAACTCGAGAATGTATGGAATTTTGAACAGAACCCTTGATTTAATCCACGGAGGTAGCTTACTCTCATTTCATCAGTTATGATTAGGTAGGAGTCTTAAGTAATTCGTAATTGTATTACTAGTATCGCTCGTACTGAGGATTGAGCCTTCAACCTCCAGAAGACTGTCACTTAAAACTTATTATTACTTAGCACTTTTATCCATTGTGCCACGAGTCCTTGCAGACAATTCTAGTATGTTTTAATTTTGTTGAATTTTTTTCTTCACTGAATCTGTTCTGCGTTGATTTTTTTGTTTATTATTTTCTTCGCTCACATGTTCAGAAAAAAAGAAAAGATGTTGAACGTTTTGTTATTTAAATAGTATCCAGGGGTTATGCTGATTGAAAGTCGGATTTGTTTAGGTGCATTTGTTTCTATTAAAATATAGTGAGTTTTTTTCATGTAGCTGGTGTTGAAAACATTGCTTGTTTGAACGGCAGAGTAAGAATCTTATAGGAGAATGTACACGTGGATTAAATGTGTGTATGTGTGCAAAGAGAAATATTTTTCTGTTGTCTTTAAGGTGTGCAGAATCGAAGCTGGCAAGTTTGTCAGGAGGCTAACTGGTTCTTGTAGTCGTGGTATGACTACGAATGCACAAGTATTTAGCAGAACCAAATAGATTCGTAGAGTTTTGGGAAGGCTGAGTGTTTCTTTATTTGGGATTCACAAATGTTGAAGAGAAGTGTTTGTTTTGTTTTGGTGATGTCTTAAATAATCTATCCCATATGTTGTATAGTGGATTAGAAATAGACAAAAGTATATTAATCTAGTATCGACAACATTTGTGTCAACCAAAAATAAAGTATGGTAATGATTGTGAAAGTTCAAAGAAACCAAGAATATTCTGGTCAAAGAAAAGCAGTTTTGTCCATAAGGAGAAATTGAGTATGCATGTTTATTTTGGCTAGCGTTGCATGCATTTACATGTGTGTAAATCGGTTAGGCATGAATATACGTGTGTATATTAGCATGCCTGTTTTGACAGTGAGAGTCTGTATGAACTCTATATATATATGTTCAGTGAGCGGTGTGTATGTCCTTCACTAGACATACACAGACTTATGAATGTATATTCATGTGTGTGTTATTGCCGAGAGCCTTTCAGCCCTAAAGGGGCCAGGCAGGATGTGTGTTGTCTCTGGAAGAAAATAGAAAAGAGAAAGAAGTGTTTGGGTTTTTTAGTACCCGCATATTTTCGGGACTGAATATTTCTTGTGCTATTGGTTGAAAGAAACTGTTGATTCAAGCTTTTGTCAAATCTAGAGTCGATATGTAAAAACAACATTAATTATCGCTGGTACTTCTAACAGGATCACAAAATTCCATTAGATCTTCAATGTTTGGAACAAGTTATTTCAAGACCTTGTAAATTTAGATAGTTTAAGGTTTCTTAGATTTGTTGTGGACGCCTCAGCTTTTGCTTCGTTGATTATATTCTGTGATACTTCCCCAGACAATTAGGTTTTACAGCCTACATCCTGCAGAGTGAGTCAGCAAGTTTGATATTTTCCAATGTCAAGGTTGCTACCCTCTTGATAAAGAAGACCAAACCTCCTCTTCAATTGCTGTCTTTCTTGCTATGAAACAAATTCCCAACACTTTAATAGTTTTCACTAGATATACAGTGAAAAGGATTATTGTGGCTGTAGATTTACAAGTTGTATTGTGTATTTTGTTGGAGAATATAAAGACAAAATGCTTGTTTACTTGAAATTGTTTAAAAAATAATTGGGAAAAATTGATTGATCTGAATTTTGATCAGTCAGATTTGACCATAAGGACAATTACTTTAAATAAGTTTAAGAAAACGACCCTAGATGACAGTCGGAAACAAGAAAAGAGCCAGCAACCCTTGAAGGACAAAACTGCTACTTCATACGACTTTGAATAGCAACCAGCGCTGGAAAATGTAGTGACCAGGCGGTGGCTTCCACTAGGCTTGCTGACTAGGAAGGAGGGGATTATGTACTCCACTGCTATTCTAACATCTTCAGGCTGGGAAAACACACCAATGTGTTCCAACTCATCGAACTTAAGTTGTAGCTCTCCAAGTTTGTTGTCATTATATTGGGGAAGTCGACCTCAACGCTGGGGTGGTTGTGTAGGACCCATGTTAATCGTGGCCTCGAAGTGACCTGTTATACCTGGGTAAATCCTCTCCAAATAAAACGTAAAATTCTGCATTGAGTTGTTGAAATACAATCTTTTCTGATGGGAATAGCATGTCATCTGGGTCAATGACCAGTGGACCATGCAGGGAGTAATGTTCTCTCGATGTTTATTTGGAGTTGGGTAGGCACCTGTCAGGTCAGAAGCGGTTGTTAGAATTAACGTGGATGCAGCTTGACAAAGATGTTGTGATTTCTGTATCTGTTGTGGTTCGCTGGTCGTATTGTCAAGTCGCACTTTGCTTTTACACTCTTTGAGACTATAGATTGCAGCCAACATGAAGCCAAATGAGGCTCGATGGCAGACTCTTTGTGTTTGTCATCAGGCACGGAGAGCTCCAAGTACTCACCAGGCCCAATAGTGGTTTGGTGCCTATATTTAACTAAAAACACAATATGAACCGAACTGTTTATTACTTTAAATTATTTTTACCCTAAGCTAACCTGAGGTTTAGGTTTAGTTTGCAAAGTCGGTTTAGTTCGGTTCGTATTGTGTAGAAGCAGTCGTAACTACTTGCGTTACAACTACAAATTTCTGGATACCTATTCCTAAAAGCACCAAATTTATTTATTTATGAAGCTCGCTTCTTGTTTGTTTGTATTTTCTTTGGTGAAGAATAATAATTAACATTGAATTGTTTTCTGTTTTCGGTTAGAATTTGCTATTGTCCCCTTTTTTAAATCTCTTAAAAAGAATATAAGAAAAAACAAATCGATAAAAGCGCACGGTAATTTCCAAGGATGGGGTCATTTTATTCAAAAATTTATCTCCCCACAAAAAGGAGCACTTCGGATTTGGACAAAAATAAAAATTGCCGCAGTCTATAAGAATTTCTCCTTCACTGAGTGATCAAGAGAGAAGAGGGTATTTCTGCAGTTTATGGACTAGGACCGTGATATTTAAAAAAAAAATAGGGCCTTGATAAGCGGTGACCTTTATTGTAAAAAAATATCCGGCGGGGGGGGCTTAGAACAAACATCAATGACGTAGAAACCTTTCTCCTAGTAAACTCCCTGGATATCCTAGCACTAAGTGAAACAAACTTACAATCCTCAATCTCCTTACACCATTTTGACATGACTGAATATCTCCCACTCTACCGTATAGACTCTGACAAACATATGCACGGGCTATGAGTTTATGTTCGGAACACACTCCTTTTGACTAGAGAACAAAGGCCTGATAATCTGATTCTAGCCTAGTACATGTGCTTTAGATTAACCTTACAGCACAGCATTAGTTACTTATATTTCATATACCATTCTCCTTCAACCCAGGACTGTACCCTGCTTAACTTTGTCTCTAAAAGCATAGATACAGCACTCTCACTTGACTCGAGTGCCCAAATACATGTATTTGGGGATTTTAATGCACATCACTGTGACTGGCTTGGAATGATTCTCCAGCTATACAGACGTAGCTGCTAACTCCACATATAGTTTCTCCATAGCGCACTCCCTCTCACAGACTCTCACTTTCCCAACCCGCCTCCCTAATCATGTGAACCAGAAAGCCTCACTTCTCGACCTGCCCGAGAACGCTGATCATCTTGTGGTAATGATTGATATCACCCTAAAATCTCGTCCCAAACTTGGTGAGCCGTTGCTCAAAACGACGAGATACTACAAGCAGGCTGATTTTGATTTCATCAGAGATCACATCAGAGACGCCCCATGGAGTGAAACTTTTTCTCTCCCTGCTGATCAGTGCGCAAATGAGGTAACCGAATGTGTCAAAGCAGGCATTGAAGCATATGTCCCCATACAAAAATTCTACAGCAAGCCCCACTCTCCACAATGGTTCACCTCGAAATGTGCAGCTGCTATTGCTCAGAGGCAGCAAGCATTCCGACAATTTGGTCTCCATAAGTCAACTACGAATAGACAGAAATTTATAGTGTCAAGAAAAAATTGTAAGACTGTGATAGGTAAAGCAAAGAGAAGGTATACAGAGATGATCAGAAAACGCATTCAGTGGCAGAAACTAGGTACTTGTGATTTCTGAAAAATCTTCAATAGTGTGGTGAACAATGGGCAATCAACAATTCCCCCGCTATCCAAATACAATGATGTCATTGGCACATCAACTGACAAGGCTGAACTACCTGCCCAGTGTTTCACCGTAAACTCCACTTTAGACACTCTGGCCTCTGTCTTCTCCAAACTCTCCAACAAATACCTTGCCAAATTTTGCTTCTCTGATAGCTGGAAAATTGTGGTACTAGTCTTTAAGAATTCTGGAGATAGAACTGAGCCTCAGAATCATCGCCTCATCAGTCTACTTCCGCTCTTCGCTAAAATCTAGCAATAGTCCGTTACCTCGTTAATGCTAAACTTCTTTCATTTATGGATTTAGGTAAGCACGGTCTACTGCGGATATCCTAACGGTCATCTCTGAACACATATACAATACACAGGACAAGGCAAGTGAAGCTAGGGCAGTAGCGCTTGATATATACAAAGCCTTTGACAAGGTCTGTCATAAAGGATTTCTCATAAAAATTCACTCATATGGTATTACTGGACAAATATTTAATTACATCCGAACAACATGACATAAATGCTGGTGTACTCCAGGGATCGATTCTTGGACCTTTATTGTCCCTGATTTTCATAAACGACCTCCCAGAAGACATTGTGTTTGAAATGGGTATATTTGATGACGACACCATGTTCTACTCTCATCATGTGGGCAAAACGGATGTGCACATATCCGAGGCAATGGCTGAATCCTTAGAAAATGGCCTTCAGTCTGTAGTGAGATTGAGTTAATCAATGGATGGTAACATTTAATGCTGCTAATACAAAGCTCCTTTCCTTCAACAACTAAAAGAAACTTCTTCAACCACCGATTGCCATGGCAAATGACACCTTACCCGAGAGTCTAATGTTTAAACTCCTCGGCCTAACATTCACAGGTTACATAAATTGGAACAAATACATAGAATACATTGCCAAGGCTGCTGCAAAAAAAGTGGTCTCCCTTTACCGTGCTAGAAAACTTCTCACACCTGACAGTATCCTACATCTTTACAAAGCCACCATCTGCTCATGCATGAAGTATTGTTGTCACATTTGGGCTGGTGCATCATCCACTAGTCTCTCCCTCTTAGACAAGGTCCCAAAAAAGAGTATCTAATCTAATAGGTCCCTCACTATCCACCAAGCTCCAGCCCCTGTTTAATTGGCGCAATGTTGCATCCTTGTGCTTGTTTTGCATGTACTTCAATAGAATGTGTTCCGATGAACTTGCTGCTCTGGTGCCCCCTCGACCAATTCAACAATCAGCTAAATCACATCCATTCACTATGGAGATGCCAGAGAGCCTTCTACTTTTTTACAACAACAAACGAAAGAGGTTTATTCATATATTTGAGGTTACCTATACCGTTTGGTATAGGTAGAAAGAATCTTAGGACAGTGTCTGAAAGAAGAAGTTAAAATATCTTCAGGCGAAGATAGCAGCCACCGTGATAGTCCAGTGGACGAGGAGGCAGGAGAAAGGCTGAGGCGATCCGTCCTGGCTGGTGCCAGGGTACCATCTGGTGATCGTCCGCATATCCTAAGGGAACTCAAGTAGTCCCTTAGGGAACTAATGATATCAATGCGCCCTGCGAGCTGATCAGCCAAACCAGCTCAGAGCCACTGATACGCATTACAAAGTAAATCTATGACTGCTACAATGTAAAATGTTGATTGAAAAAAAAAAAAAATGGTTTATTATTATTCTGAAAGGCAAACACCGTGTTCTAAAACATTTTAAAATTCTATTAAAAATCTAAATTTTGAATCAAGTCATTCTTTTATCATTTTTAAACGTTGTCATATTAAAAAAGGACTACTTCTGCAGTTTACGGACTGTGCTATTTTTTAGATAGGATTTTCAAATTAAATTTAATTTTTACGGTATCTTGTGTTTATTAGATTGTTAGGTGAAAGTACAGAATAGTTAACAAAGTCCCCCTCCCTATGTTAAGAATGGGTTTCTAAATAATAGCGTTATTATTTCAGCACGGTCCGTAAACTGCAGAAGTACCAAAATTATTTTGAAAAATTGGAGAGCCCTCTGATGAAAATAGATTTAAGTCATCATTTCATCACTTAAAGGAATTAAAATCTTAAACATTTTTATTTGAGAAGTTTTTTCCATTCAATTCAACAGATTATAATAAGAAAATAAAATAAAAAGATAATATTGCATTTTTATTGCCCCCCCCCCATTTAATTAAATCAACATTCAACAAAATAAATTCGAGTTAGCAGAATGTTGATGTTATATAAAACTAAATAAACTGGAAAAACAATAACAGTTGCTTTTTTAAGAGCTCTTTTTGTCCGTGAATTCGGTTCTGTTTCGGGAAAGACGACCAAAAAGTTACAGGCGTGACGTAAGCATGACATATGTAAAACGAATTTTACGAAAACGAACAGAACTAGACGAAAGAAGGTATGCCGTTCCGAATATTTCCGAAGCCCCCCCCCCCCATTTTTTTTCCAGCTTTTTTTTTCGAAGCAGACGACTTTAATGAAATAACATTTTTAATTTACCTTCTTTTTTTTTTTTGAAGCAGAAAGAACATTTTTATTGTATTTTTTCCGAGTTTTTATTTTTTTTATACAAGCAATTTTTTTTTTTTTAGAGTTGGGGAACTTTTTTGTGGGAGTGTCTGAGTTTTAGGGTTAGGGATTAGGGTTAGTGCTGGAATTAGGGTTAGAGAAGGAATTGGGAATTAGGGTTAGGGAATTAGGGTTAGTGCTGGAATTAGGGTTAGGGTTCGGAATGTTTTTTGAGGGAGGGGGGGTCAGAGTTTTTTCTTTTTTATACAAGGAACTCCAATCACACGGGGGTTGCTCTCGAAATATTGACAGCATATATCTCGAAAAAAAAAAAAAAAAATTCTTCGCATGAAGTAATGAGATACTCACGTCGTATGTCTTTGTAGCAGACATTTTCGTGGGACCACAGATACAGAAACGTTAGTATCTGCTCCAGTTTTAACTTCGACCTTTAAAAAAAAAGGTGCCGTTTCGTATTGACATAAACTTTCTGCACTGAGGACATCTCCATGCGAAACCGTCAACGGCGCGTGCATTCACATGCCATTTGCATGCTACATTACTTGGGCAATGTGGACAGATTAATGCGTTCCGTAGAAGGCCTTTTTCTTTGCAGAACAAAATGCAATTTTCGACTGAGTTTGACATTGCATGTAGTTTTGCTAAATTCTTTTTTTTTCAGCACGAGACACAAGAAATTAGTACATGCATGCAATTAAACTTGCCATTAACAAAAAGAAAGAAAAACAGTTTTTACGGGGGGGGGGGGCTGGGAACTTTCGGAACGGCATACCTTTTTTTCGTAGAGTTCCGTTCGTTTTCGTTGTACATACGTCACGCTTACGTAACGCCTGTAAATATTTGGTCGCCTTTCCCGAAACTGTACAGTGAATTCTTAAATAAATAGTGGAGTACAAAAAATAATTGCAATATATTTTAGAACTAACCTATTTTAAAAATAAATTCTTCTGAAAGTGAAAAAGACCATGTGAGTCGGTGTGCATAAAAGACGAGGTGCATTGATCTTAGATCAAATGGTTTCAAAATGTAAACACGATTTCTTTTCTAATTATCATTATTTTCCTAGGATTTTTAAAGTTTCTTCTTGTAAATGCTCCAAAAGTTATGATGATAATATTAATCTTTATTCAAGTTTCATTGTGTTAAATATAGATAATCTCAGTCATCGAAATCGGTGTACAGATTTATTTTGCTCCTATTCGTTTATAATTTTTTAAACATTAATTTCCAATTTTGCTTACTTCACAAAATTTTGATATAATTTACATTTTCGAATTATCGTTTCAGGCCATTTCCCCCATTATTAACATTGCGGTGATTTCTCCGGGGTTGTGCGAAATTTGGAAGTGATTTTGAAATAAGTGTCAATTCTTAAGTTATTTCTGGTTAGAATTAAAGATTATAATCGTTCTTTGATCTTCCTAACCTGAAGAAAAAACACGTTCAGTCACGCCACTCAACCGATCCTTTAAAGCAAAGTGAAAGTTCCCCTCCCCTTATATTTGTTATATTAAACCAATGAATTATAGCACTGGTTTAGATGTTCAATTAGTTATTAATATAAATGAATGTTTTAAAATATTAATATTCAATCATCGCATGACAAACACAGCTGTGGAATTAATCGCTTATAATTTGAACAAACCATTCAAATAAAAAATAAATACGTCTTGTATAAATCATTATACATCATGAAAATCAAAACTATTTTCTTGTGTAAACTAAAAGTAGTTGAAAAACCGAGAAAGTTATTCAAAAAGTAAACACTTGATCAGCACTCATTCTTTACGGTGAGAAAAGGTGGCATTAGCAGAGTATGTCAAGAAATGCTGGGGTCATTCCAGGGTGGTAAGGGTGGACAAGACAACAGAGGAAATACTCACTCATCTGGACTGGTGTACTGGTCGCCGCCCATGAAACCATACCGATCAACATTCCGTGCAGGAGGAGCACCATTTTGCTTATTGTTAGATAAAGGGTCATCATTAAATGAAGATTTGTTGGTATTACTTCCAGGATCTTCTTCTTCCCCTTCGGATGTACCTTCTTCAAAAGATGTCGGTCTGTCTGGACGAGCGTTGGCCATATTATTTTTAGTATTGGAAATTATATTTATAAATTAATACGGGATGGTCTTATTGTTGTTGTTGCAATTCTTGCATCAATTTTATCGTTAAAGATAGTTACTCTTCAGCTGTAGTCACTTTAGTTAATCAAACGGTTGTGAAACTTTTTACATAAAATTGCAATTCTGAATTCACTGAATAAACAGCGGTTAAAATAATTAATTTCCAATTAAAATGTCCTTTTAAGTTTTTTGCATATATAAATTAAAATGAAAAACATCAGTGTGTAAAAAACTTACGTGTGGATATCATATTACACTGGGTGAGTGGCTACATAAAAATTACCTAATATATCGACATGGATCACAGAGAGGATGAGTTTCCCCGTAAAAAAGCTGGACGCAATGACCTTTAGCCCCTCATTCTGATCCGTTTCAACAGAAAATGCCTTGAAATTCTTCCTGGCATTATTATGATTTTTTTTTCCTTTTCCAGGTATATTTTTTATCTCCTTTTTACTCCAAGAAGATAAGGGAGGTAAATATAAGTCAAAACATTTACAATATTTGTTTGTCCGAAAATATGAAGGCATTTGTTGTTGATTTCGAGTTTCTAAGCATTTTTGATCACCTTTTAATTAGATGACATTTTTTAATTGGACCTGTTTTCTTGTGGCTGGCCAACAATTTCGGCGGCGGAAGTCAAGAGTTTTTTGTTTTTTTATCTGCGCATGTTTTCACGTTCCGTGGTTAGTTTACGTTGTTATAATTTTTTCGGCTACAGTATTTTACTCCGCTGTCATTATAAATTATTGTTAAAATATTTTTAATTACCTTAAATTGTTATGAGATTACTATTAAGTGTAAAACGCGTTTCCGTAAAATAACCGGAACTGTTTCTTTTGGTTTTGACTTTTCTTTTCTACGGAAGAACAACTATGACCAATTTTAATGAAACTGAATATCAGAATACTTTGTGTTAAATCAAATGATTTTAATTATATTAAAAATGCATATAAATATTCGCAAATTAAACCTTTTAATTTTGAAAAAATATATATTTAACAACATTTTCAGGCCATTTGAATAGTAAAATGTGACAAGTTTACATCAGAGATAGGCTTTCATAAAGAGTTCGTCTGGAGACAAATCACAACCATACAAAATATTTTACGGTAATAAAAAAAAAATAGATCGCCGATGCACTCTTAATTCAGAGTGTAAAAATTGACATTTTACAGCAAAAACATCTCCATACTAAGATCTATATTACTTTTGAAATAAAATTAAAACCGTAAAGTTTGAAATTCGTCGGACAACAGATGTGAGCTAGTCCGAAATGACATCATTAAATAGTGCGTCATATCATAAAGTAGTGTGTAAGATTGCGCGTGTCGCATTCTGAGCCTACTACAAAGAGTGTGTGGAACTCAGACAGACTTCTTTGAATGTTGTACATTTAAAAAAAAATATTGATTGATTTTTTTTAAGCGTTTTGTAGTGACTTAATGATTCGATTGTATGAATTAAAAGTACGATCGAGCCTGGTCTGATCGCTTTACACATCTGATCAGGGAATTTGGAGGACCAGATGCGAGAATCGCGATAGATACGCAAGAAATGGCGACTGCGATGAGTGCTGCTAACAAGAGAAAAGGTCGAACTAACGCCGGTGGAAGGTTTGTATTGTGTCTCTACAATAAATCGTAATAATCACAGAAACACTGGAAATGTCAGCCATTACTGTATGTGATGAAAGGGGAAGAGAGTTTGAACATATCGTGTGTACATGCAGGTATGAGAGGTGTCCTTGAAATCTACTTATTGGTTCAATGTCTAATATCACCTATGCGTGTGTCTCTCTCCTGCCATTTTTATCCACGAGGAGTTTAGTGGATCCAATTTCCAATTGAGAAAAACATTTGACACAGATGTATTTTTATTTTTTATCTAAAATTCTACAAATGCCTTCTTCTTATTCTACCATTTTTTTTGTTCTTCTCTTTGGAAGCCTTTATGCATAAATTAAGTTGAATCTGGACCGATTTTATAAACCTATCATCGTTGACTAGTGTTTCTTCGTTGCAGGTGTTCACAAAGTCGGGGTTCATTCTACGCATAAATGATTATTGCTAATTTAGCCCCGATTATTTGGCCACTGTAGAATTGCATTTTTTTCTTTCTTTATTCATCTCTACTCTAGTGAATATTTAATATTATCTTCAAGAAAAAAAATATACCATCGAATTTAATTTATTTTTGCCTTGCTTAATTTTTAAAAAATGCCTTTTCTTTCTATTACGTATTTTGAATGTCATTTGGTTAACTAATCCACGAAGAGAGAAGAAAGCATTTTATTACTATAAACAACTATACATTTTGCAAATTTCGAATCGTTTCTATTTTTTTTTAAACTTGTTGCTGTGACTAAAATTTCTAATCACTTCATATTTATTAAATTTGAATTCTGACATGATAATTTTTTAATTGTTTAACTTTTAAAACGATTTTTAACCATTTTGTCAGACTGAAGATTAACATGGTAATGTTTTAAAAACTAACATTAGAAATCTAAACGAAAGACTCCTAAAATAATTGTTAGCTCTTAATTTTGTTACTAAAATACATCTCAAATGTATAGGATTACATTAATCGCCGATAATTTTAGAAATTTATCCCTTATTGTGGCTTCCGGTTTCTGCGGATCGGATTGAAAGCCGGTGCACTGTTAAATATGTCTCTCCTGAATAATAATATGTAGAAAATCTTTACTGTAACCGAAACGTTTTTATTACAAGTATTTCTTGTAGAATTAAGAAATTAATTTGTTTTTGTTTTCAAGTACTTGAACGAATTCGCTTTTTTGTCAGAAATATTTTTTTTATTAAATATGTTAAAATTATCGTTTCCCAACCAAAATGGACGATAAATCGTCTGCAGTTTTCTGATTTTTTTCCGCCCTCACAAATGACTAAGGAACCTCAAATAAATTGTTTTGAACTAATTTCTCAACTGTATTTCCTTTAAAATAATTTAACGTAAATTTTAAATTAGTCCAAAACAATTTATTTGGGTTTTACTAATTTGTGAGGTCAGAAAACTGCAGACGATTTATTGTCCGCCTTTTTAGTCGGGGAAACGACAATTTTACCTAAAATATATTATACTTTTTTTTTCTATATTGGATACGTACATTTTATGATGTGTAATAAATTTTTTTTTTAACAACTTAAAAACAAAACAATATTAGGTTTATTTGTTTATTCAGAAATTAAAAACAAAATGTTTTTAATGTAAATATTATGTTTATTAAGAATTTAAAACCCCCAAAAGTTTATTTTTCAATTCTTGTTGACTCGGCCGTCGGAAATGAGAATAAGGTTCATTGCAAGATAAAAACCTTGCAGTGGACATTATTCAACATCATTTCATCTTTAAAAATGTCATTCATTTGGGGCAATAGGTACAATTTTTAACGATACATTTAGTTTGAATCTGATGGAGAAGAAAAAAAAGAATTATGAAAAAAAAAAACCTAACTATTGTGCGTTTTGTTCCATTTAATAAACAATTAAACATCATTTGATAAAATAAGTTTGTAAACGCGAGATATGCTCTAATTGAAAAGTAAAAGCGACGTTTAACGTTTGTTTTAAAGATAATAGATACACACACCATGTTCGCATGGAATCGAATAAAAATGATAGATCTTTAAATATCACAGGCTCTGGAATCGGTAGCCTAAACGTTCGACTTCGACTCCTGAACTTTTAATAGATTCGTCTCGCACATAAGAATTTTGATTTTTAAAGAGGACTGGTCTGTTTTCATATGCTCTGTGAATTTAACTTCTTTTTCTTCATGAACAAATTGATACAGGATGAAAAATGTCTAAAACGAACAAAAGGTAAATTTGTACATGTTCATTGACAGTCACTCAAAATAAAAATGAGTTTCTACTTTTTTTAGGCGATGACATGAAAAGTTGGTTGTAAATGAAATTTGAAAAAGCAAAAACTATTTTAAAAGTTTTAGTGGGAGATCAGTTTTGCATATAAATTTAACGTAAACTGATTATCGATTTCCAGGCCAGCAACTTCTAATCGCATAGCGTTTTAAGGATATATAACCAAAAAGCATTTTAAAATGTGTTAATAAACATGAGGGGAGCATTTCTTTTTTATGCTAAAAACAATTAATATTAAACAAAAAAAAAAGTAGGTCGTTATTATCAAAACGAAACTAGGAAAAGGTCTGAGTGACAATAGACAAAAACACAAAAGAATTGACATGCCTTCCCTTAACCCTACCCAATAACCTTAAGTCCATGTGGCAATAGACAAAAAATTCACATGCACACAACAAAAAATTGATTACCAAGGAATTAAGAAAATGGCCAAGATTTAATTAAAAACTAAAATTCGTTACATGTCCTTAGAATGCTATCTGGTCGGAAAGTGGGTGATCATTTTATGTTAAATTTATATACTAAACTGATCCGCAACTCTAAAGTCTAATTACTTTTTTTATCGTCTAGTTTTTCAGGCTGTTTACATGTAATCGCCTACAAAAAAGTAGAATCTCGTGTTTTTTTAAGGGGAGGGAGGCTTCGCATATACTGTAACTGATACAACAATAATAATAATAATAATTTTTAAAATATCAATTAATCACTAACATTTCAGATTTAAGAGAAATTTTGAAAAAAATTGATACTTGAACTTTTTCACGTTTTTTTTTAAGCTTAAAAGTAAAAAAAAAGGCCCCAATGGAGTTAATATTTTTGAGAATTTCTGCACCACTCTCTGAATGTTATTCAATTTTTAAAAAATGGTAAAATTGTAGCCCTGCATTCAAAAAGCAAAATGAGATTCTACTTTTTTTTAGGTAATTGCATGTAAACAGCCTGAAAAACTTGGTTAAAAATGCCGAAAATAAAACTAATTATTTTAGGATTTAGAATGGAGGATAAGTTTTGCATATAAATGTGATACCCACTTCAGGGCCACCAGTCAGTAAGGATCACCCACTTCAGAACCTGATAGCGTTTTTAAGGACATAACAATTTTTTTTTTAAGGGAGATAAATTTTGCACATGACTAAGAAATGGCTGATTCAAAATTCGTACATGGCTACTCCAGGAATGACACTGGCTACTCTTTGGCTAAGATCAAAGTGTAGTATCTGTTCCGATGGATACTGCACCCCATGGATCGGTGTTGTCTTGGCCTTCGGGTTTTGATTTACGCTGGTCAATGGGTCTGTCCTGTGCAGTTCTGGGAGGTCCACCTTCCCAGGCTTTGCCTCCCCTCTTTGGGGAGGAGTAAGTTTATTGCTTACTGCCTGAGGCGCCCCTACCGGGGAATACCGACGGGGCTGCCCAGGCAATTTTTAAACCCCACTTTCCCGACCCGACCTGACCTGTGGTCACATCTTACTTGTGGGAGTAAGATAAAAACTGGCCTTGTGCCTAACTCCTGGAGAGGAGTAAATCAATACTCCAGGAATGACCTTATGGAAAATAACCCATGGCTCGTAGAGGTGGCACAAAGGGGTGGGGGGTAACAATCCTGTTACACAGTAGCTTGTTAATGGATAGATGGGCTAATGCATGCGATTTTGTGGTGGATGGGCTATAATTCGGGGGGGGGGTAGAGACATGGCCCAATATTGATTCACACGAAAGGTAATTTTATTTATAGCATATTTAATGTATGTTTTCTGCAGGAAAAATATCCCCCCCTCCTTCTTCACAAAAAAAACACCCACACCACAATTGATCTCCAAGAAATTAAGAAAATAGCCCAGATTTATAACAAACAAAAATTGGTTACATATTCTTAAAAACATTATCTAATCTGGAAGTGATTAATCATTTTACATTAACTTCATATGTGAAACTGATCCCTTACCACCAAGTATTTCAGGCTCTTTACATGTAATCGCCTAAAAAAAAAAAGAAAAGTAGTCTCATTTAAAAAAAAAAATTTTTTTTTAGTGCAAGGCTCCAATAATACAATTTGAAAGTGCTAACCCAAAGATATTATTTTACATCCTTTGATCAAAATTAAGCATACTAATCAAATTACTGTGGTTACTGTAGTTTCAGAATATATATTCTTATGGTGATTTATTTCTAAAACCTTAAGAGGATTTTGTGACATTTCTTTTCTATGGATATCTCGCATGTCCCCATTATCTAGCATTACGTTCTTTCTTAAAGTGATGGGTTAATTGTCTGTGCCATAACGCTCCTTCATTTATTAGAGACTGCCGACAGGTCTATACAGATATTGTTATTGTAATAAAGTATGGACAATTTCTTTCATTGCCAAACTCTTTTGTCTCTCTACAAAATATTCTCTGCTAGTGCAAGTTTTCTACCCCTATTCCTTTTTGGCCCTATACCTCCGACTGGACGCATGCAATACTTGCAGACACATGTTGCAAGACATCTATGGAGATACGTGACAAGGACCCGGTTGGGGTTTAGATTGAATGTTGCCCCCAAAGATCATGTCAGCAGTCTTCAAAATCATGTATTAAAAAAGTGACGTGAAAGAGGGCACAGATAATTAAATGATATCTTTGTTGTTGAAATGGCGTGCCAGCACTGAAACTTATGAATCAATACGATAAGTTTGGCTTAACAGTAAAGCTGTCAGAACTATTAGAAGAAGCAGCATTTGGGTTTTCGGCTTGCTAAGAGTAGAGCTGGTGATCAAGTGCTTATAAGACTAAAATGAAATCCCTAAACTGTTTAACAAAATAAGTAGACTGTTCTGCCTGTGGTAAACCAGTGAGCCACAACTCAATTACTGAATGGCTTAGGGGCACATGCAATTACATGAAGAGAAAGACAAAAAGAATTTGCTGGGAAGACTCAATGAAGAGACAGTTGCTGTAATGCAGGAAATTGTTGAGGAGGTATGATGGCAAGACCCTGTGTAAGGGAAATGGCATGTTCCCAAATCAGAAGGGCATTATATTGTGTGATGCCAGTAGTATAGAGAGCATGGTGGTTAAAGATACAACATGGCGAAGGAAGAAAAGCGTTATAACTATATCAATGTGGCTGAGTTTGATGCTACAATAATGATTATCAACCTCACTTTGAAATCTGTACTTAAAGAGATTGAGGTCCAACAGATTCAGCTACTTTTTGCACTTGGACAAATTCTATGATCACAAACGAAAAAAAGGTTCATGTGAAAGGAGCGGCAGAATTACCTTGTGACGTTTGGGAATTCTGAAGGAAATAACGGACGAGTTTAAAGTAAAATTGAGTGTAGTCTTTGTGTCCTGGGATAGCAATATGACTGATGCTCTGATTAAGGTTGGAAAGTTTTGCTTTAAGGTGAAGAAAGGCATTGTTGTGATGTACTGTGTACAGCAGGAAAAGGTGAAAGAATTGCATGATTTGCATCGTATAAAAGTGGACAGAAAATTGCATCTCATCCGAAAGGTCAGCCCAGATGTGACAAGAGAAGCCGTTCAGAGAGTGGTGAGAAGCTTCGACCGGTGTCAGTTGCCAGATTGGCCATCAAATATAAGGATAGAGTCTACCTATCTATGGTTGCCTGTGGTCTTTGGTGATTTGTTATTTGGAATGAAATCTGGGCAGAAATGGCAGTCATCATTACAAAAGTGCTGAATGAGATTTTTCTGGGGCACGGACCAGTGGAGGTGTTGTTGATGGACAGTGATACAGCATTTTGCTTGGAGATCCGGGGTGGGGGGGTAGACAAATGGAACATCGGGTGATGTTACAGGCCAAGTGAAAGTCGGATTGTGGAACAAAATAACCAAACCATAAATCATTACTGAGAGAGGAAATATATCGCCCACCGGATTGGTGATCTGGTAACAATGTCTTCTATGACACAAATAAGTCGAAAAAACTACAATAGTAGAGCAATCGTCAATTACCAATGGAGACATCTGAGAGCTGTACCAGTAACCAAGCAAACTGACTTGGGTGCATACGAGTTGGAGAGGAAGTTTTGGTTAAGCCACTGACGCCTGTTGCATGACTAAATATTGAAGAGTAGTAATTACTAGGGTGCATTAATCTAACAATGTGTCAGAAGATAAGGGGATGTGAGGTCTCCGCTTTTTAGCGAAATTCCGTTTTTTTGTTTTGTTTTTTAAATCAGAAAAAATGGAATTCCACTTTTTCTTTCACTGCAGAAAGGCATTTTTTTTTTTTTTTGTTAAAGTTAAGACTTATTTCTGGCAAATCGCTACAACTTTACGTCCTATATTTTGTCATTTGGCTCAATTTGGGGGGTGGGATAATTTCTATTAAAAACGATCTTGAGTTTTTTCTTGTCCATCTCTCTGGAATCAGTTGGAGTATGCAGCTGATCTGGAAGTTGACTTGAGTTCAGTTGTGGATTGACATAAGAAATGGCTTGTTTCGTTTGATACTGTTAAAACTCAGTTTGTGTCTTTCAATTGTAGATGTGACTCTTCTTCCTGAGATTATCATGTATGACTCTCTTCTTGAGGAGAAATCAACTCTGAGACTTCATGTAGTTTTGCGATCAACTTGTTAAATTGTCGTGATAAAAGAGCACTTTTTCATTTGTGGCTGTTTATTTTGGTGATTTTTTTTTTTTTTTTTTTTTTTTTTTTTTTCCTTCAAACACACCAATACAATATTCATTATTGATGGTTCTTCGTTCCTCAAGATGATCGATCAACAAAATCTCTTGTGCGTCTCAAAATACGGAGACCAAAACCTTGCCTGATGATGTTTGCATCTTTGGTCACTTTGGATGATTTTCCTCTGCTTTTCCACTCAGCTGACTGCCAATTTGACTCCAGCGTGAAGTGGTGGATCCATGTTTCATCCATTGTCACATATGCTGACGGAGGCATTTGTTATTCTGTCATCCTAACTGTATGTAACTCACGTTAGGCCAAGTTTTATATAGGAAGATGCGACATGAAGCCATACGTACACTGAGTAATAACCTCTTATCTTTCTGCAGAGTGAAAATACATCTCTGTGCGTCAGAACCGAGTGTATCTGTGTTATTTCTGCTCCTCCCTTCCAGTTGAGGATATTGTTCTCCCAAACTTGCAGTCCGAGCATGAGAGTATGATTTTTCAACAAGGTGTTTCCTTATACAAGTTGCAGATGCTACATTCTCGTTAATGTACACATCATCAATGTAGGTTTATTTATCACCTGAACAGCATTCACAATAGTTTTCATGGCCGCTGGTGCCACGTTATGCCCAAAGCCATTCTGGTGAAACAGTATCTCTGTTTCTTGTAGATAACCATCTGGAATGGACATAGTGATCTATGCATATGTATTTGCATATACGATTTTCCAGGATAGGAACACTTCGCAATTTTTCTGTGCACACATCAGCATGGGCGATGTAGGTGTTCACATGACCATTTAACTCCTGATAATCTAATACGGGGCAAACCTTTCAGGTGTTTTTTTTTTTCTGTCATCAATGGAAGTAAGCCGCTAGGTGAACCAAGCTCGTTTTCACGGTATTAACCATTCATTGTTCATCCATGTCTATGGTTTTCGTTCATAATCATCTCTGATTTCCTGAGACATGGAGTACTTGGATATCTGGTTCATCAGATAGATTGGTACCCATCTGACCATTTCCATGATACTGTCTATTTCTTAACATGTCAATTCAAATCCATACTAAAATCGAGTTCATTGATATTGGTGATACCACAAACAAGCAAATTAGGAAATTTTACCTCGCCCAATCTGGTAATAGAAATCTGCTGAGTTTTTTGACGCCATCGATCCTGAGGAGTAGAGTAAAACCCAGCAGTTTACTGTCTACAACTAATACGTCGATATCCACAGAATTACTCCCATGCATACACAATTTTATGGCAGCTATTCCTATACTCCTAATAGTCTTCTCATCGGCCGTCAATACCTTTATCTCCTGCAAACATGCTCATGCATGAATAAGTGACTGAGAACAACCGGTATCCATGAATGCAGTGCAAGTTATCCCGTCAACTTGCACATCTATTATTAGGAGCACCAATTTTATGGCCTTGGGGGATGTTAGACTGGTACTGATCTTGCATTCTCATCCTGTTTCCCGGACAGTATGGTAATATATGGCCAGGTTTCTTACACCGATATCAATGGATCCAAGATTTCTTTTCACGATACTGGAATCGACAATTATGTGCAATATGACAATGATGATTGTAGTTATAGCATACTATTGCTTTGTTTAAGTCCATTATGATCTCTTTCGCCTGGCACTGTGCCGACCGTGCTACCATTGCCACAACATCTTCACTGGTCTCCTCATCCTTCATCATGGCCTGAGCGTGTGTTAACAGCTGGTTCAAAGTTAAGTGCTCCATCTTGAATTAAGCACGTAGGAGCTGCTTTAACAGAGTTGAAAATCCTGCCACAAAAGCACACGTTTGGTCAAGAACTCTTCTCAACAACATTGTGAGTTTATATAATTTGGCCAGAGATAAATCTACTGATTCGATCGAGTGTAGTTTTCTGAAAACTGTTCATAAGCTTAAAATGAATTTATCGCAAACGCAGAATATAGAACCTTTTTTATGATCTATATCACGCTTCTGTTTCCCAATTATTGGTTGACAGCAAATGCTTCACCGGTTAGGTGCAGAGCAATGACATTCTCAACTTATTTCACACTGCATAATCTGTAGACAAATTCCACCTTTTCAATCCATTCGACAATTGGCATGGATCCATTGAATTTGAGGATTAATCTCAAATCAAATTTGCTGTCGGTCATATTGGAAGGGAGAATAACTTGCAAACATTAAAAATTGAGAGCACCGCTAGCATCCTGACTGTTGGAGTCAGGATGCTAGCGGTGCCCACAAAAAATAAAATAAAAGAGTGACTAAAACTTTAAATAACAAACTTTGAGTTTCATCCGAATATTGAGAGGAGAAATCTTGACTTAAAGAAAAGCAACTTCTCCTAATTGGCAGTAAACACTAATAACAGAAACATACATCCACTGTAAAATCACTTTCTCTTTCACTTCTGTCTTAAGAGCATCAAGTTCAACAAAATAATTCTGAATATAAATTATTCTTTTTATTAAATTCATTCTTTTTGTATTCATTCTTGTAAATTATTCATTTTATTAAACTTTAAAAAAAAAAAAGAAAAGACGACTCCTTCAAATAACACGATTTGCTGTCAGAAATGTTTTCATATCACTGATCATACAAAATGAATTATTTGAATCACTCGACATATCTCACGTTTACTGTCCCAGATGTTTAAAATGGAGACATTACGACTGGCGTTGGTGTCTGTTATTACTTGGGCAGTGTTTGAATCATCTAGTTTATCCCCAATGAATAGCGTAAAACATACACGTTCTTGTACAGTGCCGTCTACCCTCACGTTCATTACAAGAACAGAATAATTATGTTAAAGAATGAACTTTTAATAAAAGCATCAATTCCAAAGCAGCTTTGGACTTAGTTGAGGCCATGCCTTTTTGCAAATAGTGCAAAACACTGAGTCAATAAAGATATCATCTCGCCGATCCAACACAGCCAAAACATTCTATGACTTCAGTTTAGAAATCTTGACATTATTTTTAATTTTGTGAGAGTGTTGACTTTTTTTTTGTCTGCTCAGGTTGAACCTCAGAAATGCTTTCAGTTGATGTGTGCTGAAAATAAAATAAAACTAAATTAAGAATTTAATGTATTGAGAGAATTTTTTAAAATAACTTTTTCTTCATTTGAAGCTTTGAATTTGAGTTAGGTGATATGACAAATTTAGTTTCGTTATTGATTTTTCTTTTTACCTTTCTAATACTAGCATTCTTAGTTAACCTTTTTTTTTATTTTAGGTTATTATTTAATCACAAAACTTTGAATTATGCAAATATCCTCAGTGGTTCAAAAGTTATGAGAATTTAAAGCTCTGAAATTTTGTGTTCAAAATTGACATTATATAGAAAAATTACTAGAATTGATGGACCAACTAATAAGAAATTCTGTAATTTCTTCGCCGTTTCTTTTATTTTTGGTATAGGAGTCCCTCTAAGGCAAGATTGTGGGGCAATTTTGGGGGCGTTCTTCGAAGAAGGCATCTTCGCATACTAAAGTCAATAGGTCTATCAAAGTAAGAAAATTCATTTTGAAGAAAAGAGAAAACAGGGTTTATATTCCCCACCCTAAATTACTTGTCACTGAAAAACGGTGTAGACAGGAAGAGAAATACAGACTTACATTCATGAATGGGTTAACCACAAGCACCACTAAAATATAACAAAAGTTTTGGAAAAAAGTGCACAAATAACAAACAAAACTTTTATTTCAAAAAGGAAGATGAAAACAACGAATTAGAAAAAGGAATAAAAAAAGATTCGAAAGGGAAGACGCCCGTCATCTTGCCTGTCAGGGACTCCTATACTGAAAATAAGCCAGGATGATTTCCATTAAAACAGATAATAGCCGTGATTTATAATAAACTGAACATACTATTCATCTCTCTCTTAGCTGGTCCTGGGTATGACCGTAAAAGACATCCAGTGGTGAGGCCTCCATTTAGGGGCTGTTGGGAATGTGGAGTTGCCCCTTAGTTGCCATTGCTCCCAGGTCCACTCTGGCCCGGAATGGCAGTACCTGTAAGGGCCCCATCTATGGGTCAAATAAAATCTACTGGCGCTACCAAATCAGGCTGTCTGAAGTTATTGGCTTCCGACTCGAAATGCACCAGACGTTGATGTTTTATTGGTTTTTTTTCCTTTGCAAAACTCAATCATGTTATACAAAATCCAAAACAAAAAAAAAACAATTTCCCTTCCCTCTCTCCTCTTTCTCCCCCCCCCCCTTCACTCAACCAAACACCATGATTAAACTCTTGAAGATATAAAGAACTCGAAGCATAAAAACCGTCACCAAAATGACCAGATTCAACATTAAATAACCCGAAAAGGGTTGATATGCCATAAAACAAAACAACCAAACCAAAAACCATGATTTAACATTTGGAGATATAAAGAACTTAAAGCATAAAAACCTTCACCAAAATGACAACAATTCAAAATACCAAAGCCCGCTGACGTGGGTTAGGGTTAGACTCAAATGAAGGATATTTCCTTCTACATTCATGGCATGAAATTACCCTTAGAGTTGATTTACCATTAAGCAATATCTTACCTTACCTCTCTTAGCTATCTATGTATTTTTCTCATCCTCTCATTCTATGTTGATTCAATCACTCTCTAATATTTCTTAATTCCATTAATAGCATTTAGAGGAAGGATGACTTTTTCAGCATAATCCTCTAATTTACATACGTGTGTCTGTATATGCTACAAACACTTGTGTAAATTAAATGGCAAAATAATAAGTCTATCTATATAAGAATAATAATCCTCCGTTCTATGATAAAGAACAATGTGTATTTATTTGTATATTAATATGTATGAAAAAGACAAAAGGAAAAACAATTAAACACAGGAATAAATCATCAAAACGAGATTTACCGGTTTTGTTCGGATCAATGAACGTCTTCAGAAAAAATTGATCCGAACAAAACCGGTAAATCTCGTTTTGATGATTTCTTCCTGTATTCAATTGTTTTTCCTTTTGTCTTTTTATACATCCTCTATCCACACCATTTAATTTTATGATATATCGTGTATTTTATCCTCATATATATATATATATATATATATTATATATATATATATATATGTATATATATATTATATAAATATGTACTTCCTTCCAGTCACGCAGGTAAATGTCCTCTCTCTTCTGTCATGCAAGTAAATAAACCTTGCCAGACGAAAGCAAATATAGCAAGTCAAGTTGTTTTTCCATCATATTTGATGGATGTACACTTATAATAATACAAATATAGAAGTAGAGAGAATTATTATTTTTAGTTAAGCATGTCTCAAAGGAGAATAAATCGGTGTAGTGGTTGTTACACAACAGACCCCTGGTATGTCTAGTGTGTGTATACATACATTTTTTTCTTCGGGGAGGGTAGATTCTTGAATCTTATCAGCTAGAATCTCATTGGATGTTTTGCTCCACTTTTCAAACTTTGAGTAGTGGTAGCAAAACAGTAGCACCTTTTGTGCAACAGTTCATGGTTGGGCTTTTAAGCCTGTTATGTTTCTTTTTTTGTTGCTGCATTTGATGGAGATAGGGGGCCAGGACCTTTTGTCTCAAGGCCTGATGGATGACCCTGGTTGGCCTCTGTATTGGCTGGAGCACCATTTCCAGAGGCAGGAAAGTTTACACCATTGCTTACATCTTCTGAGTAGAGGGGGTGCCCCTGTCCGCAATTCGGGAGACGTGCTGGATGGCTTGAGGAGACAGCACACCATTTGTTTTGAATATTTGATCAGGATTTACTTCAAGTAAAAAGTATCCTCATGTCAGAGTCTCTGACAAACCCCTGTACAGAGAGACCGAAGACACACGAGGGTGGTGTCTAGTAGACATTCAAGTCCTCCCCTCCCTCATATATATTTGTGTATGTATAAATTAATGATTTAAAAAAAATGGTATGTAACATAACAATTAATACATACAGCGGACACTGAACTGTTTTATCCAAAGACTATCTCTCTCTCCTCTTCTCTTTCACTCATTAATTGATGCACAAACTTCCTTAAATTATCACAATCCATAATTCAGGTTTAAAACAACGTAAATTATGTGATTGTACCAAATAATTTTTTTTAATTCAAGTATCATCATTAACATCATCCGGTTTTCGTATTTAAAGTGTCCCGGATGCCGGAGTGGGTAAAACCAGACAACCTTTCATGCCTGCTTTCCATGCAGTCTTATCTAAAGTCATGCTGCATGCATGCAGTCAAATCGCTTTTTCTCCACTCAAGCCAAGTTTTCTTTAGTCTTGCTCCCTAATGCCTGGAGTATCCATGCGTTTTATGGAGTTGATGCATGAGGTGGTACGCTGTACATGGCTGAACCACATGAGAGGCCGAGTGCGTAAATAGATGCTTTCCTCCAGTTCGCTGCCGCACATTTCACCTGATCATGACACGATCATTACGTCGAAGCCGTTGCAGATCAGAAACAAGATGGCAGATCAAACACAGGCTGAAGAGACTTTGCCCTGAATCTTGAAGGAAATGTGCTTAAATGTAAGGATTGGCAGCAGCTTCCTAAATCTTCAAACAACACAACAGTGAGCAGTGATTAATCCCCAATATGAGATTCTACCTTTTTAGACAATTGTGTGAACACCCTGAAAAAAATTTGAGAAAAAAACAATTATTTTAGAATTTGGACGCATTCTTCTGTTAGCATTAATTGCTGCCTCTTTGAAAGTCTTTCAGAACAAGATGTAATCTATCTGGGTTCTATGGTTCCCAGAGTAATAAGTTATCAAGTGGGAGGCTCTTTTCTTAATCAACGCGTTGCCAATGAGGAGGTCATTAGTGACAACAAATTCTAGGCTTCTATCATCGTCGATATAATGGACCCCAAAGCCATGGCCATTATGCACCTCATTAAAAGAACCAGTGACAGTGCCAACATAACCATTCCAGTCACACACCAGGATGAGGGTTTCAGCATCAGGAATCTTGGAAACTGTTTTGCAGCTGGTTGTAGAAGTTCTCTTTTACAGTTTTAGAAAGTCTGGATTGTGTCGCATAGACAGAGGAAGGTAAAAACAACCTTATCAATAATTAGCTTTAGAAGGAGAATCCTGTCAGAAACACGCTCGACTTCAAAAACCTTATCCACCCAACACTCGGCCAGTAGCATACCAGCACCATCTTGGCCATTCTTGTTCTCGCACCAGTCTTGATTTGGCATTAGTTCACCTACGCATTTGTGCTCTTACGCACCAGATAGTTCAAGTCTCCTAGTTACAGTCTTAACCAATTCGCTGTTTCACTTAAGTGTGCCCACATTCCAAGTGGCCACTCTAAACTTGGTAGAGTGCTAGCATGATTTGTTGCAATGACCCAATCTTGCCTCCAACACCCAAGGGGAAGCCAAACTGGAGACATTATAGCCTAAAACCATCTGCCAGCACCACCTATATTTGAAATAGTATTGAGATTTGCCATAATGGATAAAGCTGGGATTTAATGCAGTTACTGCTCTATGAACATGTTTTATGTGCGTTCACTGCATAGGCCATGATTGTTCACGTGTTGTGCCAGTCCAAAGTTGTTTGATTCTGATACTGGTCGCAGTGTCAATTGGATGGTTTCAGTCAGTGCTGCAACAGAAGAATCCTCCCTCGAAATAAATTTACAACTCCAGTTTAAAACAAAGTTTTATTGTAACAAACAAAACAAAACCGGATGACTGAGCGATAGATCTTGGAGTTCAGTCGGTCACTGATCTTATCGCACATCACTAGGGTTATGGTTCTCCACTGCAACCAGGCTGCATTCATACGTGCTATGCCCTCTGGCTTCAGGCTTTTGTCAGCAGCAATTCTTGACGCTATCTGTTCGGGGAAGCTTGGTATTGTCGACAGTAATGGAATCCTGTACCCTTTCATCAGTTGTTAAATATTCATTGTTATGTTTAGTTGTAGACCAAATTGTACAAGACGATCGCTCCAAGTCTACATCTTATGTTGAAAATCATTTTTGTCTGTTGAGGTCAGCATGTCCTCTGCATGAAGAAGTGTTCAAGGTGGTTCTCATTGCAGATCCAGAGTTATCATGTCCATGACCAGAATAGAGATGAGAAAGCTGAACCTTGTATGACAATGACAGTAATTCCAAAGTTAGCCAAAATTCTAGCAGCGCTTAGCACACGACTTCTTGGCTTTTTATACAACCTGATTCAGTTGGCCAACTCCTGGAACTCCATGGTAGCACAAAGCATACCATATGAGTTCATGCGGTACTCTGTCAAAATCCTTTTCGAAGTCAAAAAAAAGGCCACATGAATTGTTTTTTAAGAAGTAATTGTGTTGCGTCAGTAATGTCACAGTTCTCACATACCCAACAAAAGCTGGCTATCTGTCGGACACGTTAGTCAATGATCGGTTCAAGGAATTTCATTGTGTGAAAAAGTCTGATAGGGTGATATTTTGCACAGTCAGCTGGGCTGCCTTTCTTTTTCCAGATGGATACAGTTGTGCTCAGCCACCATTCATCAGGGATGTTCTTTTCACTGATAATCTGGTTGAAGAGCTGAGCCAACCATACACTGACATTCAGGTGGCATGAATTCCACAACTCTGCTGCCATGTCATCTGGTCCTGTTGCCGTGCCCGCCCTCATCTGTTTTAGAGCTTTGTTTACTTCTTTCACGCTGATAGATTGTACTGGACCGAGAACAGGTGGTGACAACCTCTGTTATTTATGGGTGGGGAAACCCTTTAGTTGAGATCTTCTCAAAATAGTTTCGTCAGTGTTCTGGGGCCAGTTTTCAGTCATAGATGAGTAATCCTTGTCATTTACACCCGCAACCTTTCCAATATCTTCTGATTAGGCGTTAGATGCCACGTTCACCGTCACGTGTTTCAAGTTTTTAGTACAGATCTTTGTAGCATTCTACCTTTGTTACAGCAACAGCATTTTTTGCTTCGCAGTATTTCTGCCAATTTTCATTTGTCTTATCCACGAGTAAACAGTGATAGAGCCTCTTCTTCTCGCGGACCTTATTCCTCACATCTTTGGTGCATATCTATGCATCTGTCATTTGTCTCCTGCCTGGCTCTGTCTTCCCCAGAATTGTTTCTGCTGTTAGGTGGATCGACTCTTTGGCCTTCTGCCAGGTTTCCTCGACTGTTGTCACAGGTGGCAATATGATTTTCATCTCTCCCTTCATGTCTTTATGTCTCTCCTTAAGTGTCCACCATTTTATTCTTTCTGGATCGTTCTTCCATGGTCTTTTCTCCTTTAGTGGCTCTAAGCGGAACTTGCAAACTAGCAGTCGATATTTGTAGCAACCATCTCTGTTCGGACATGTCGGGTCAACTGCGATTATGACATTTTGTGGCACTTTTGACGGTTTCTTATAGAGAAGGGTCCAATAATTAGCATTCCCAGTTGATTTTTTAAAAATTTTAAATTATTGTTATTTAATCACAGTGGTTATAAAGAGCTCAGTAAATGGAGTTCAAAACTGTTTGAATTATGCAAATCCCTCGTGGTTCAAAAGTTATGAGAATTTAAAGCTGAAAAATTGGGAGTTCAAAATTTACATCATTATATGGAAAAAATACTTAATCACTGACCAATGCCCAAGAAATTCATTAATTTCTTCATCGTTTCTCTAGTTTTGGAGTAATTTTGATAGAATTTGGCATTCTTCTGTAAATTTGTATGTTCTTTCTTATTCTGCGCTCACGTTGTATGTATCTATGTTGTAACCCATTGTTTAGACGTACAACTATCAGTGTTTTTTTGTTTTTTTAATGAAATGACGGATAAACATGTGATGCATACAAAGTGTATGTGAATGTGTATATATATACATATATTATATATACTACTAAAACTTTGGACGTTATTTGTTATCTTGTATGCTTGTTTGTCTCTGTGCACAATGGATGACGTCGCTAAACGAAGTTGAAAGAAACCAGGCAAGTCCGTTATAATGTCACAAAGGGATGACATCATTTAGTAAAACAAGTTCAAGAGATCCTGTATGGACATAATAGAGGCTGAAGTAATAACAGGATGATGTCATTCATTAAAACACTCATGGGTTCACCTGACCTTAAGGGTGGTGTTGTTTTTCATACCAAGTCAAGTATACGTTCTCGACAATCAGTCCGATAGTTTGGGCCATTTGAGTTAGGTGGCCTTTTTTTTGTTGGGCTGAAGTATGGTTCTATGAAGTTTTAGGAAGTCCACCTTCCCAGGTTTACCTTCTCTCTTTAAGAAGAGGTTAGTTTATTTCTAATCGCTTGAGGTGCACATACCAGGGAATGCTGACGGGGCTGCTCAGGCATTTTTTGTAGACCAGAGTGCTCTGTCTCTTGGGCACTGACTTTTCAATCCCCACTTTCTGACCTTGTCACATCTTCCCACGGTGGAAGGGAGGTAAATATTAACATAGCTGTAATTTATAATTAACTGAACAAATCACTCATCTTTCTCTCTTAGCTATCTATGTATTTCTCTCATCCCTCTCCCTATGTTGATTCAACCACTCTAATATTTCTTGATATCTCTGAGAGCATTTAGAGAAAGGATGACTTTTTTTTTTTTTTTCAGGATAGTCATCTAATTTACATATGTGTCTGTACACAACAAACATATATGTAAATTAAATGGCAAAATAATAAATCTAAGTAAGAATAATAATAAAAATAATAATCCTCTGCTCTATAATAAAGACCAATGTGTATTTAAATTTATACATACATATATATATATATATATATATATAATATAAATGAGATGTACTTCCTTCCCGTCGCGCAAGTAAATGCACTTCTCTCTCCATTCCATCATGGGAGTAAAAGACTTGCTATATGGAATGATTTTAAGGGTTTAGGAGAAGGGAGAAAGCTAATTGCAAATTCAATGACTAGATGAAATGAATTTGGAAAGAAATATGGGCATTTTTAACCAGAGCCAATAAAACAAAAAAGACATGCAACAAATAAATGTTACCAAAGGGAAGATAAGTTACTCTTCTAGCTACCTGGATAAGTTTTTTTGTTTTCTAACTTATTTTAAAGCGTTTTTTTTTTTTTTTAGTTCAATACAGAACTAGTGTCACCTCTGTTACATTAAAACGAAAAAAGAAATGGCTAAAATTATGATCACGTGGAGTCTCGACTTGCAAATGAGAATTCTTAGCTCGACCAAATCAAAATACAAGTCCAAACGGACCATCTATTTCCAAGAACCACTGTAAACCAACTTACTGTCAGACCCCAGAAAACCAAAACTGACTAACTCTGACTGACCTCCCCTGCCCATCTGCTGGAAAAACCACTTGAGATAATGGCTTGTCAGCATGCACTTGAAAAGATTAATGTGCTGCCAATAAATTTGGAAGACTCTGGTTGAGTCAATAACCACAGCAGGGAACCCTTATGAAGAAATGTTACAAGTGGACAAATGGCATTTCGTGTGGCCAAACTCCAGATCAGACATATTTCCAATTTCCTGTATGGTCTCTCTTGTCTTTGTTAAACTCTGCCTATTCCCCAACTCGGAGCTTTCAATATCTCTGGCTTCGCCATTCCTGCACTCCAGTTGTGTGCCTGCCGTTGTTCACTCACAGAAGGATAGTTCGCCTAGCCACAATGGCAACTTTTATTGTGACATCAATTTGTCAATTTCTTCTGCAGAAGCCTACTGCCACTCAGCAGGGATGTGAGTTCTCCGCTTTTTAGCGGAATTTTGCTTTTTTGTAATCCAGAAAAAAACAGATTTCCACTTGCATCGCTGTTTGATCGAAATACACTTTTTTTTCTTTTTTCCCTACCAAATTGCTAGAGCCCTACATTCTTATTTTTTTATTTGGCTGAATTATCTTTCTCTTTTCTCATCTTATTTTATCTTTCTATCTCTTTTCTTTTTTTTCCTCACCGTCTTGTCTTTCTTATGACAATTTATGAAAACTGAAAATCTTAATTTTGTCGTGAAAGCTAAAACTTCAAACGATGGAGATGTGGGAATTAGATAGCTTCTGCTTCATCACAGAATGACTCCTTTCTCCCACATACACACTGTCTTTCTCTTAATTTTGACTTTCTCAGTAAAAATAGATTGGAGGTGCTTTTTGTCTAGGATACTGCACTTCATCTTTTCTGTCCTCGATTGATGAGGGAGAGATCTTTTTTAATTGAGGCAATTATTGTTTTTGTTCCAATTCAGAATACCCCTTTTTGAAAGCTGAATTTCCCACATTAAAAACCGATCTCATATCTAACTCTGCCCTCGTGGCGAGGCAAGTACATACGGACTATAAATGAAGCTAAATTGTGGCAAATAGATGCAGTTGTAAATAACAAGGGGATTGGTTATAGGTTTGTATTTCTAGTGGTAATGGCGACTCCCCCACCCACACACACACAGAGGCAATATTAATACTTCTGCTAATAACAAAAAATATAATGCTCACATGTAATTCATAAATATTATCACGTTTTCCTTCTTTCTTCATGGGGAGGGGCCCCATGAAGAAAGAAGGAAAACGTGATAATATTTATGAATAAAAACAACAAAAAACACATGCCCTGCATTAACCGTATCACGTATCACTAATCGTTTGGGTAACAATAATATGATATTTTGTAATTTGTCTTTAATAGATGTTAATTTTTAATCTTGGCTATTAAATTCACGAAAAGTTGAGCAACACGACATAGATTGGTACATTATCTAGTGTGTGTGTGTGTGTGTGTGTATAGCATTACAAGTTGATTTTTTTTTTTCTTTTTAACTAATTGTTATTTTTAACTTGGCTGAATAGAGCTGTATAAAAGAAGCTCAAAATATCATCAGTGGTTCAAAAGTTATAATTTAAAGTGCTGAAATTTGTGTTTTTCATTGGACAGTTTTCTTTAAAAATAAAAGTTTGTAAAAAGAAATTCAGTAATTTTGCCATTTATTTTTTCAAGCTATTATGAAACTTAGTACTCTTAAGTAAAATTATGTGCTCTTTCTGATTATGCAGTCAGATTTTATGTATCTCTTTACTGTAAGTCGTGAATTATAAATTAAATGTGTAAATTTCAAAGTTTTTAAAACCGGCACATTTTATCATACAGATTGTTAGGTATTTCTATACAACTTTAATTTCTTTTAATCCATTACATGTATAACACTATTAATGTTTAAAGAAATTTGTAACTCAAGAAAAAAAATATTTTTGAAAGCATTACACTGCTTTGGCAGGTTAGTTTCAGTTCTTCACAGTAAGGTCCTATATATATTTCCTCCATAACATAATGGGGAAAAAAATCGATTAAATAAAATTTGTAATCCTAGCATTGCCACTAAGTCTTCTGGAAAACAAAAACCTGGTTACATCTAATTAACTAAAATGATTACACGTCATTCAAACGCTATCTAGTTGGAAAGTGGGTGATCATCTTCCACACAGGATTATGCTTTTCTCTTATACAGCCGACAACTAGTAATATATAAATTATAATAACACATATTTCTAGTTCTGGGCTCTGTTCAATAATTGAATTATTTTATTTATTTATTTTTACATTTGTCCTTTTGGCTAGGATCTAAGTGTAATATATGTTCTGATACTACACTTAAAAATTTTTTTTAACTTAGTTCAGCCCAAACAAGGCAAGTTGACACTGTAGACGTAAGGGGCTACTGAAAATTAGAGTGAAAGTTTAGGGGGTCATTCTAAATTGGAAGCTGTGTAGCGAGATGCTTGTTCACATTAGTTTTAAATTTCTGCATGTCGGTACAATCGAAGAAACAGGGAGCATGAGGGGAGTTCTAAAGGCTGGCAGCTTGAGGAAAGAAACTATTGGAATAGAAAGCTCTCCGGCATCTGGGACCTCCACAATGAATGGATGAGACTTAGCTGATTGTCGAGTTGGTCTAGTGTATTTATGTCCGGGGGGGGGGGGGGGGGGGAGCAGCAAGTTCATCGGAGCACATTCCATTGTAGTACTTGTAAAACAAGCACAAGGATGCAGCAATGGGACAGGGGCTGGAACTTGGATAGTTAGGGGCCTATTAAGTTGCCGATTCTTTTTTGGACTTTGTAGAGATATAGGATACTGTCAGGTGTAAGAGGTTTTCTAGCATGGTAGAGGAATCCCACTTTCTTTGCAGTAGCCTTGCCAATGTATTTGTTTCAATTCATGTTACCTGTGAATGTTAAGCTGAGGAGTTTAAACGTTGGACTCTCAGGAAGCTTGTTATTTTCCATGGCAATCATGGATGAAGAGGTTTCTTGTAGTTGTTGAAGGAAAGGAGCTTTGTCTTAGCAACATTAAATGCTACCATCCATTTATGACCCCATTCCACTACAGAGTGGAGGTCACTATGTAAGGATTTAGCCATTGCCTCGGATATGTGCGCGTCCGTTTTACCCACATGACAAGAGTAAAGCACTTAATCATTTCTGTCCTCTGTCAGTGAAGAAATTCTTCTAGACCGAAGCAATTTGAATTTTTGTCTCAATCCAGAGTGCCCCTTTTTGAAGAGCTGGATTTTCCTACCTCAAAAACCGACCTTGTATCTAATTCTGCTCTCGTGGGGAGGCAAGTAAATAGGGTCTGAGAATTAAAAGTATAATAAAAATTTATTTCAATTTTATCAGACTTTTGTAGTCTATTTTTCTAATTTTCGTAAACAAAATAAAAATAAAAAACATTGCATACAAAAACAAACCTATAGATATTACAAAAATAATAAATATAAATTAAAAGTACAAATAGTTGGCTATGTAAACAAAAGATGTTCTCTTAAAAAAATGTAAAAAAGTTTTTTCGATTTTAAAGAAAGAAAAAAAATTGTTTTTTTATTAAAAAAAGTACAATTGTATCTTTGATTCATAATTCATCAGTCTTTTTAATAATTATTTAAATTCTAACAAGTGAGTAAATAGCAAGATAACAGTAACACACCATAGACTTTATCAGGCGTGTACAACACGTGTAGTAAGCATAAACACAACAGAAACCCTATTTACTTGCCGTCCTATGAGGGCAGAGTTAGACACAAGATCGTTTTTAATGTGGGGAAATCCAGCTCCCCAAACAGGGACCCCTTGGATTAGGACAAAAAATTTAATTGCCTTAGAAGGATTTCTTAAAACAACAACAAAAACAGTCGGTCCATTATTTTTTTACAATAAACTTTGGAAAACTTGTACAAAAATTATTTTTTAAATTGTCAACTCAGAGTAAAGAGTAATCTAATGAAATAAAAGCACAAAAAAGAATGAGTTATTAATATGAAAGCATTTTCTATTTTTGAGAAGGGAATGCGAATTCGCTATACGTCTTGTTGGAATTAAGTTAATGTTCGCTATTCAGCTAGCAACTTGAATTCAACCGAACAAGGTTTTAAAGAAGTTTCCTCACCATTAAAAATTATCAAATATTTACATATACATAAAAATTCTGAAACTATCATCTATATGAAACTTGATGATGTACGTCGATATACCTTATGAATTTTTAAATACTCTTAGTTAACTTTGATTGGTCGTATCTTCGGTTCTAGTGGTTATAAAAACCCACATTACATGGCACTAGAACTAGTCATCTAGGTTTAAATAGCCTGTGGAATCTCAAGAACATCAGTCAAATCTAACCCTGTGGATTTTAATTGGAATGTAAGGTATGAAATATAAAAAGGAAAAAAGGTTTCCCTTTCTAGTACATCAGTTTTTAGCGTTTTTCATTTATACCTTGGAGTATAAAAAAATTTAATTTATAAGGACACATTAAATTAACTTCATTGCTAATTTTATTATCTTTCCATCCATATAATTGTTTTAAAAATTGGCCCATAAGTAAGAGATATGGCTTGTTTTAGCACATTCGGTGTGAAATTTTGCTGATGTCGCAACAAAGACATTATCGGCTTTTAATGCTTATGATGGGGGGGGGGGGGGCTATCCTGGATTATTCAAACTACTGTTCTCATCTTGGTCTAAATAACACAAATTATCAATACTCATCTAAAAAAAGTTACGAAGCATCCCATTTGTTATTTTTTTTTTTTAACTACTTATTAATAGTGCCTGTGTAATTCATAATTATTATGGCAAAAAAACATGCCCTGCATTAACCGTATCATTAACCGGCCAGGGTGTAATCTTAATACTACAACTGCTAATAATGATATTTTGTCATTTGTCTTTAATAGGACCCATCCTCCCTCTTGAAAGAGTAAATTCATGTCACAAATTGTTTTCTGATTCTTGTTGCTTATTTTTCTTGACCCATTTTATAAAGTATTTCCTTTATTTTCAGATGGAGACCTAATCAAAGTGACCAGTGGAGTATGTCACCAAGGTACTTGGAATTCATTTACTTAATGTGTTTTATAACAGATGCATAAGTATTAGTGCTTTCTCATATTTTGCTTTAAACCATTTTCATTTTTGCTCTATTTGTTAGGATTTTTTTTTTTTCATTTTGAAAATAATTGTTACTCTAGGCTCTTGCTGGCAAAAATATTTCTAAAATTTGCTTAAGCTTTTATGTCGTTTAAATTTCATGTTGGTAATTTTTTAATATTCACTTGTTATTTGTGTTGCCATTTCCTTTTTTTTTTCAATTCATTGTTCACCACCATATCTAGTAAAAAATAAATTGTCTCATTCTGGAGAGAATCAAATTTTGGAAATTATATTTTATCAGTTGTGCCATTTGCTAAAATTCTACTCGGATGTGTGTGCGTGTGTGTGTGACACAATTAAACCTGCTTCTTAATTTGTTAGGTTTTTCCCACAAGTGGAATCTTCAAATGAATATTGACTCTGTGCTTTACAATCATAATAATCAAACTTTGAATATATGTGCATTTTGATAACACTCATAGTTTTTATTTAAACTTTTACTTCTATAACATTGAATGTCATCGTAATCTCGTGGCTGTAACAAACTATGGCAACACAGACCTGGGAAAACCTGTAATATTATGTAAAAATTCAGATAAAATAAAGCTATCATCGAAATGCGCTAAAATTCTAAGAATTTATGACTGTTGGAATATCCATATGAAAAAATAAACAATGAAAAAAATGTATCAGATCGTTTTTTTATTGTGGAGTGACTGTATTTGGGGCATTCCAGTTAAATGTGATCCACTCATGGGAGGTCAAAGTCTCAGATTAAAAAAAAAAAAAAATTTGCAAATCATTAGTATTTATTAAAATAAGCATTTGCTGAAAATGTCAGCTCAAGTGGTTCAGTTTTTATGGGATTTTGAATTTTGAAAAAATTAGGACTTAGTCATTTTCTAGATTTTTCCAAAAATTTAATGGCATTTTTGACTAACCGCATTTCAGATATACAATATATAAAGAACTTAAAAATTTGTATATTGAATCTCATAAGTAAATGAAACAAATTTAATCTTCCAAAATTTGTTCAGGGTGTCGCAAAATGGTAGCAAAACCCACTGGAATCACATTTTGAGCAATTTATGACACAGGAAAACCAAAAAATGCTAAAATTCAGGCTTTTTGTCAAATGTTGCCAAGAATAGACTCGGAATACTACATATTGAAAAAAAATTTGATGAATTTAACTTTTCACAGTCAAAATTTATCACCCCCCCCCCCTCACACACACACACATACTGAAAAATGGGCGTGGCTGCGTGGTCACCCAATTTGGCACGCAAAATACCTTATGTGGGACCTTTATTTTTATTTGCTAAATTATAGTTCAAAGGGTATACTAACATAAAAAAATGCATTAAGCACTTACAAACTGTCATTATCACTAGATTATACCTTGAAAAGGCACTAAAATCAGGGGGTAAAAATGTAAAGTAATGTAAATTTTTCAGAAAACATTGAAATTGGATCCATGAAAACTATCACTAAATCGAACCCAATCACTATCACATATGAGGTTTTATTTTGAAAAATAGAAGTGAAGAAAATATAGGAAAAAAGTATTGTTCTTGTAACTTAAAAACAATAAAAATTAAACTATAACTTTTTAGATACTTCACTTGAAATAGTGTTCTATTCACCTCTAAGTAAATCCGACCTGCAAAAAGTCCAATCCTGGAAGGACAGGCTGGCACAGTTTAGTCTGCAGCTGAACGTCAGGAAGACAGACTATTTAACAACCGATAAAAGCGAACATGACACCATTCAAATTGACAGACAAGTTCTTCCACGAATACACGCCTTCAAATATCTCGGTTCGACACTTAGCGATGATGGCAACATTCTTGGCGAAGGTGTTGCACGCATCAATGTGATGTGGCCCACTTCCACCAGCATCTTCTGTCACTGCAAGATTAGCGACCATCTAAAATTGTAGGTCTACCAGACTGTTGTAAGACCTGATGCTTTGTACTGCTCCGAGTGCTTACCGGCAACGAGGAAGGCAGAGTGAAGATTTGTTGCTATGGAAACAAAAATGCTATGCTGGATGTTTGCAATGACACCATCAGAAAGCGCTACGGCATCACACCAATTGAGATATGTGCTGAGGGCCAACAATGACACCATTGCGAAACTTGCTTTTGCATTAGAAGTCGCCAGGATGCAACCAAGAGGAAGGCTGATGATGAGCTGGTCTGACCCCTGCGCAAAGATCTCTGTAAAACTGACCTTCACCCTGGACTAAGTCTGTGATTATGCCAAGTGGAGACAAAAATCTATTATTGCGGACCCCACTGTAGCTGGGGATTTACACAGAAGAAAAAGATCTGTGGTTAACGTAATTTTCTTTTTTGGGATAAAATTTTTTCACTGTTTGTTTCTTTGCCATAATTAATTTTAATTCATCAAAAGCCTTTTGTTGTTCCTCTGAGCAGATGAATTCAACATTCTTTTTTCTTAGATTTGCAAACAGTTTAGTCAGGTCCGTATATTTTGGTAAATATCACCTATAGAAATTTATCAATCCCCCAAAAGGATTGAAGTTCTTTTTTATTTGTAGGTATAGATATTTTTAGTATTTTTCTATTAAGGCTTGGTCTGATAATATGCCTTCTTTTGAAATAGAATAACTTAAAAGTTATATTTTAATACTATTGTTTATGCATTTTTAAAAAAAAAAAATTTTTAATTGTCATTCAGCGTTTCTTAATTTATTCAAGATGTTGGTTTTCTTTTTTAATTCATTTTCATTAGTAGCTCATATGTAAATATGATCTTGGTAACAAACCATATTTTTCATAAAACCTGTTCGATAGCCCTTTTAAATATGGAACTAGCTGTTTTTATTCCATATGACATCTTTTCCACTTTAGTAACCCTATTGATATATTTATCGTTATTTCTTTGAAGATACTCTCTACTGGTATGCCGTATTCAAATCCATGAACTGCCAGTTCATGTAATGCAACTTCAATATGATGTATAGGATATGAATCCAAGCAAACTTTGTGATTTACACCTATTTTATAATCTCCACATATACGTATATCTCCATCTGACTTTTTCAAAACTACAATGGGTGATGCCCACTTGCTGCCGCCCCGTGAAACAGAAAGCCGTTCTATTAATTCTCGTTTTGTTTGTACTAGTGGAAAAAAATGTACTTGTAATGATCATGACTCATAGTAAGAGTGAGTAACATTTTTCCTTTCGTTTTTATTTTTTCCCATTTTTATATCCTTAATTAATTTGGTAGAGTTTGTTAAATAAATAGTTTCCCAGAAGTCTATGGTTCTTTTTAGAAATTGTGACAATTATAGGTGTTATGTCAAATTTATCTTATAACTCCAAGGAACCTTCACAGTACCCTAAATCTTTTATGATAGAACCACAAAGGTGCTTATATAGATGAAAGCACATATGAAAAACGCATTTCCAAATAAAACTCTTGTTAATACTTATGTATCAGGCAAAAATAAGTATCCTCGACAAAAATTATCAAGTAGAATTTTAATTAAAAATAAAAATTAATTTTATCGTATTTTTCTGAATCCATGGGCCCTAGTGTAGCACAGGTAATTTTAAAGAGCAAGTAACAAGGGAGATAATCTGTCATTTCGGCACAGGTCACAACTTCTCCGAAAATAGATGTGAATGATTTGCCCAATTTAAAATATGATAAAATTGATTTTTGCATTTATTAAAAATCTACTCGTTAATTTTTTCTAATCTTTTTTTAGGATACTTATTTTTGACTGATACATAAGTATAAACAAGAGTTTTTATTTTGAAATGTGTTTTTCATATGTGCTTTCATCTACATAAAGAACCTAATCAAATTGGCTTTTCAGTGCGTTCCCAAAAATCTTTTGGTATATCCAAATCGAAATTGTTGATTTGAACTTTTAATGTCTTTTTCCTTTTGTTCAATTTTTTGCACATTTCTTTTAATGAAAAGACTTCCATATTAGTTTTGTTTTCTTTAACTTTTCAACATTTTTCTTTTTGCGTTTGCGTATTGTTTGAAAGTAATTCTTTTTAAGCAATTTGTACAAGTTTTTCCAAATCTTGGCCATTTTTCCCTTTTTATTTTGGGTTCACGTCCATAGTACACACATTTTTTAATCTTTTTTAACATTTAAGTATTGGCAAATATTTGTTCGCGTGCTTGACTTTTATACTTGTATTTTTGTATTCTTGTTGCTGTAAAAAGTCAATGCAGGTATTTAATTTCCTATTTTTAGTTTCATTATTTTTTATCGGTGATTAATTCAATTAATCTTCAATTTCTGCTCTTCTTGTCAGTTTTTCAAACTCGATATCTACTCGCATTTCGTAGATGGTGTAGATATTTTCTTATTCGTTCATCAATTTCTTGTTTCATTGAAATGAACTTTGTTCTTTCTGCCATGTTCAACTTTTTCTTGGGTCTCATATTTCTTATGATCAGACTTATTTTTCGAAAATCATGTCTTCCAGGTTTGTTGGATACGTCATGGTGAAGACTTTGCTTATTACCTCGCATCCAGCTGTAGCCAAAAAATAAATCCATTATTTCATTTTCTTATCCCGTTTCCTTGTTGTCTTTTAGCTTATTAGTTCTTGCACTCTCATCAAAACATTGCAGCTAAGTATCAACAAAGTCTGAATCCTCGAGACAATTCAAATCATATCAACAATGCCATTATTGTGAAGTGAAAGGTGAGCACTGGTTAGTGGCGTGTTAAGCTTCTTCTTCTCTCTAGCTATTCTAGTGAGATATTTATGTAGGGTCTCTCTTACACTTATGTTAATTAGGCAGGTTAATTTGCCAGTATCACTACAATTACTATATTTTTATTGTCAGTGAACACATTTTTATAGTGTATGTTTGGGATTTGTGTACTTTTTTTGATGTGGGTATTGTTACAGCCTAAGTGGAAGGTATAAAATACAAAAAGCTGCAAAAACACTCTAAATTCTTGGTGATCATTGAGAAGGAAATTTCTTCAGTTTTCTAATAGTGATTCTCTTATCAATACTATGAAAATTTTTCTTTCTTTTCCAAATCATTAGCAATACTTTGATTTAAAGCACTTTTAAGGGTAGAATTATCCAGTCAATCATTTTGGAATTTGGTGACTACCTATAACGGGCAGCTCTCTCTCTCTCTATATATATATATCTATATATATATATATATATCCATCCTCAGGTTGAAAATGAAGTTCACATTCCTGAAAAATAATTTAAAAACCAATTATAACCAATTTTAAATTTTTGTTACTTATCAAAATCTAAGAAAATAGTAAACAAAAATCTACAATATTAAATTGGGTCATGTGAGAATTTTCTTTTAGTGGTGGGGTGGGGAATTTACTGCTATTTAAAATTGAAGTAAAGATTGATTACATAATGAATTTTTAAACTTGTTGACAGAATAAACTCAAAATTATTTGAAAATAAACATTTAATTTGTGACTTCCATACTTTCGTTTTCACTCGGCAGCAAATGACGCTGTTTCTCATATATGGATGGCCAGAAATGATAAAAAAAACTTTCTCCACAATTAATACCAATTTGAAACATTCCAACGAATGTATTACTTTTATTTTGTAATTAACAGAATACCGGATCTATTTTTTAAATAATTTATTTGTTTTTTTAATTTTATTGTTTTGAACACTTTTTTTTTTTTTTTTTTTTTTTTTTTTAAATTCTTAATACAGACATAATATTGTTTTTTATGTTTTCACAAATTGCTTTTTTGTTTTAAATCTTGAAGTTTATTTTAAGTTTTAAACCTCAAAAACAAGAATATTATATCTGTATTAAGAATTTTAAACCAAAAACAATTTGAGAAAACAATAAAAAAAGTGTTAAAAAGAAACAATTTTAAAATTTAAAACAAAAAAAAACAATTTGGGAAAACATTTAAAAAAGCAACACTATTATCTTTGTATTAAGAATTTTAAACCAAAAACAATTTGAGAAAACAATAAAATAAAAAAACAAATAAATTATTTAAAAAATAGATCCGCTATTCTGTTAATTATTTGTTTATTACAAAATAAAAGTAATACATTCGTTGAACAAGTCTGAAATTGGTATTGTGGAGAAAGTTTTGTTTTTTTTATCATTTCTGGCCATCCGTATATGAGAAACGGCGTCATTTGCTGCTGAGTTAAAATAAAAGTATGAAAGTCAAAAATCGCCAATAAAACTAAGGTATACAAACAGTTAAATTTGAAGTATGATTGTGCATTTGTTTTGTTTCGCCTAGTGTTTTTTACACTGCCTATGGAGACGTGAATAAAATCTTTTTACCGCAATATAACATTACATTTGTAAGGATTTTTCACTTGTTTGAAGCTTACATTTTTAGTTCAACACTGAAAATTGGCTTCTTGGACAATAGCACACAAAATTCAAATTTTGAATTGTCATAATTCGGTGCTATTAAAATAAATGTTGTACCATTGTTTGTTTTGCAAAGATCTATGTGGCCACATAAAGTTTTTAACTATAATGAAAAGTAAATTTAGATTTGGGATACCTAATTGTGTCATTCTCCTATCATTTCTCTCCATGCAACACATATCTTCAACCCTCACTAATTAGATTTCACTTCAATACTTCATCACACTGTGTACACATGCCCGATCCACTCTTCCCTTGGTCGATAGTTGTAACACTGCTGATTAGTAATAGCAGTAGTTCACTGAACTTACTCCATCCACTGCTAATACTTGCAATCACATAGGCACTAACTCCTCCCTGTGCTCCAATGGTATCACCAAGGTAACAATAGGTTCAGTGGTATAAAGCCAAACTGCATTTCATCTATGCTTATGATTTTTTATTTGCTACTTTGGCTAAGATCAAAGTGTAGTATCTGTTCCGATGGATACTGCACCCCATAGACTGGTATTGTCTTGGCCTTCGGGCTTGATTTACGCCGGTCTATGGGTCTGTCCTGTGCAGTTCTAGGAGGTCCACCCTCCCAGGCTTCGTCTCCCCTCTTTGGGAAGGAGTAAGTTTATTGCTTACTGCCTGAGGCGCGCCTACCGGGGAATGCCGACGGGGCTGCCCAGGCAATTTTTAAACCCCACTTTCCCGACCCGACCTTGGGTCACATCTTGTGGGAGTAAGATAAAAACTGGCCTTATGCCTTACTCCTGGAGAGGAGTAAATCAATACTCAATTATTCTCTCAACCACTTTCAGGTTTTGATCCATCCACTTCAAACCTCTATAATTACATCTATCTAGAGATCCACCTTTACCCTTGTACTAAAAGCCAGTCTTTCAGAGCCACCTCCTTTTATCATCTTATTTGTCAAGTCTGGTATAGAAAAAATTTATAAAAAAAAACAAACAGGTAAAAATTGACTATACTTCCAAAAGAGTTAAGCCCTGCATACCAAACCCCTTGCGGTGTTTCAAATGTCAGAAAGTTTGGCCACCATGAGAATGTATATAGGTGGTAAATGCGGCAAAAGAGATCAGTCCCACATTGAGGACGAGTGCCAAAGGGATAAAAGATGCTCGCATTGTCATGGGGATCATCCTGCTTTTTCAAGATCATGTAATTATTTTAAAAAGGAGAAATTATGACAATAAAACACAAGAAATATAGCATTCCCTGAGGCTAGAAGGATTGTGGAGGCTTATATGAAGCCTCAATCCTATGTCACTGCAGTTGGAACCACCACTGACAAAATAAAAGTAGACCCCCTCCCCCAAGTTGAGGAGGAGATTAAGTACAGTGTATTGGTAAAAAAAAAAGTTACTTAACCTTGGCCGGGATTTCAGAAATGCTTGGGGGGTGTGTGTGTGTGTGGGGGGGGGGGAGTTACAGGCGAAAGCAACAAAAAAATAAAAGTTATAACAGAGCCGACAGCGCCCATTGACAATACAGGCAGGAAACTGCAAAGATCCTCAGTGCGTCCACTAGGACTAGTGGGAAATGCCTCGGGGGTTAAAATTAAAGAAACCAAAAAAGAATCGACCGAGAAGCCATCTATCTCAATTGAATTGATAAATAAATTCAAGGATTTGGAGAAAATGGGAGTAGAGATCACAAATTCACAAGAGCCAGATTAAATCAATCAATAAATAAATAAACCATGTTTAATAAAATCATCCACTGGAATCGCGAGAGGTGTTGGAGCAAATTTTGAGGGGTTGGTTCTCCTTATGAGAATGTGTCCAGCAGTCGTTTGTTTGCAAGAAACATTCCTCGAGGAAGATAACGATACAACTATATAAATAAAGAAGCTGAGAGAGATTCAGGTGGAACATCTATAGTTGTGAATAATAAAATTCTGCAAAGTCAGATACTACTTGACATGGACATACAGGCGGTTGCTGTTAAGGTAACATTGCACAAGACTATGACAATTTGCGACATCCATCTGGCACCAGGTCAGATCATAGTTGAATCACTGCTGAATTACAATAAAACAGCTCCCCAAGCCATTCAAACTTTTTGGTGATTTTAATAGTCATAATGAAATATGGGGCCGTAAAAGCAGAAATAAAAAAGGACAGATTGTTAAGAAAATTATAGATGAAAATAACCTGCCTCTACAACAATAAAACCAACACATATCTGCACCCAGCAACTGGAACGTATTCAGCACTGAAAGTGTATAACCAAATTAAACTTACATAAGATGAGTGAAACTGCCAATAAAATCTTCCATTATATTATTCAATAAATATATTTTATCTTTACATATTTGAAATGTAGCATTAAAAAAGTATTTAAAAATTTAATTTAAAGCTCTAGGATAAGCCTTTAATTAAAAATTGACTTATGATTTCTTTTATATAACAAATTTCAAGGTTTTGATGTCAAGACCGTTTTATTTTTGTACATGTTGGATCAACAAAATCTTCCAATATTAGAAAGAAATCAACTTTCTTTTTGAATTCATCACCCCAAAATTAGTCAAGTATGAATGTTTTAGGCTTTTGTCTTTAATAGGTAACTTTTCACACAAGGTTTGGTAAAGTTTACATTTGACCCATTTTTCTGCCAAATTGTGGTTCCGACCATGTTTACATGTTAGAAATAAAAGGTTTTTATGGATGTACTAATGAAAAACTTTTCTAACTAAATCTGTAAAATATCATGAATCATATAAAAAGTTTCAATGTGTTAACTGCTAAAATAAAAAATAAAAACTTATACAAACAGTCAAAGTTGCTCTTCTGTACGGTTCTCGTACAATTTTTGTGATGGCATGTGATTTTTCACCAATGTTTAAGACTGGGTATATCTAAGATTATTAATTCCATCTATATAATCTTTCTTTTAATGAACCATGTCATTATATTTATATTATAAAGTTTTTTCATTTATTTGGAGGCTGTATCTTCAGTTATACACTGCTTAAGTTGGCCTTGAGATACCAGTATTTTTTTTTTATATCTTGCAGCATTGTATATGGACACATACTAGGTTTTTGGTATATTTAAAAAAAAAAAATTGAGTTTTGGATACATATTTCATGTCTCATTAGACGTTTCATGAATTACTTCTAACTTCTGTCTGTTGTTAGTGTTTGTTAAATATTATTTTGGAAATTTGTTATTCCGGTAATCGTGAATGTAAAAGAAATTATTTTGAGTAGCCAATCAGAACGCTTCTGAGATTTAAAAAGAAAAAAAAAATGTGTGTAGAGGGGTGTGTCTTGTTACGGTTGAAAATCTAGAGTTCCTAACATACAATAGCAATATCGAAATATGAAATAATAACCGTGCTACAAACATGTATCCTATAAAGAAGTCTTCCTGGCGAACGCGGCGGGCAGTGAGAGTGAAAATTCTTCCAGCTTCCTGTATGCATGACTATCTTAAAAGAAAATGTTAAGCAGGACTAAATATGAAAATCAATGAAAGTGAACAAAACATGCATATATTATGAAAACATGCATCAATAATTGGCCTGCATAGATGCCGAAGTATTCAAAGTTTTTGGATAGAAAGTTATAATAGTCAATGAAATGGGAGAAAAACTTACTTTATACTTTTTACTTCATTTATATACTAGGAAATATATGCTCCTTCCGGTCGCATACTTTTGCATTTATTCATTTAGGTAACACTAGCAGGAGTACCCTCCCCCATTTCACCTTCCTCTCTGCAGGCAAAAGTGTAATTATCTCTCTTCCCCGGGCAACCCCCTCTCCCTCGCACCACTATCTTTCTGCTCCTCCCTCTCTGCAGGCAAAAGTCTGTCTTCTCTGGTGTCCCCCCCCCCCCCCATCTCCCTCACTTCACTGTTTTTCCGTTGCCCGGTGCTCCCCCCACCCATTTTCCTGTCCCTCTCTGCAAGCAAAAGTGTAATTATCTCTGTCTTACCCGGTCTCTCCCTCATCCCCCAACACGACGGTCGATCCGTCCCACTATCTTCCCGCTGTTTTCCCCCCATCTCTGCAGACAAAAGTGTCTTCCCCTCTACCTCACCCCTCTGTGTCCCCGCGCTCCCCTCACCACCGCTGTCCCCTCCACCATTAGATGTATATTTAGGTCACTGTTAAAGAATAAAATCCTGCGAGTCGACTGGGATCGAACGCTAAACCTTTAGATAATGAACCTGCTTCTATAACCACACGATTACAGAAGACAGTATAAAATATTACGAAAAATAAGTCAGTTAAACAAAGTCTGAAGCTGACACACGTTTAATGCGCGCACGCATGCGCAGATCATATCTCCGCAAAAGGCAACTATGTATTTGTTCCAATTCATGTTACCTGTGAATGTTAGGCCGAGGAGTAATTATGTTGGACTCTCAGGTAGGGTGTTATTTGCCATGGCAATCGGTGGGTGAAGAGATTTGTTTTAGCAGCATTAAATGTTATCTATTTATGACCCCATTGTCCTGTGTATTCTATATGCGTTCAGAGATGACCGTTAATATATTCGCAGTAGACCGTGCTTGCCTAAATCTATAGTGATCGTCAGAAAGAAGTTTAGCATTAACAAGGTCACGAACTACTGCTAGATTGATTAAAGATTTTAGCAAAGAACGGGAGTAGACTGATGGGGGTATAATTCTGAGAGTCTGTTTTCTTTCCAGAATTCTTGAAGACTGGTACCATAGGGGCAATTTTTCAGCTATCAGCGAAGCAAGATTCGGCAATGCATTTGTTGGAGAGGACAGGGACCAGTTCAGCAGAGCATTTCTTTATTACTATTACTTCTCAGGCCTACATGCTTTACAGGTGTCAAGGTTTTTTATGATGTCCTGGATATTAGATCGGGTGATGCTCATGTCATCAAGTATGGCTTCAGTTTGCAATGGGAAATTTGGGAGAGATTGATTTGTAGAGTTTAAGGCGAAACGCTGGGCAAGTAGTTCAGTCTTATCAGTTGGCGTGCAAGTGACATCATTGTGGTTGGATTGCAAGGGAATTGTTGATTGCCACACTATTAAATATTTTCCAGAAATCACGAGTACCTAGTTTCTGTGACTGAATACGTTTTCTGGTCATCTCTGTATACTTTCTCTTTGCTTCATCTATTACAGTATTACAATGATTTCTTACTCTATAAGTTTCTTCCTATTTGTAGTTGACTTATGGTGGTTGAATTGCCAGAATGCTTGCTGCTTCTAAGCAATAGCGACTGCACAGTTCGAGGTGAATCATTGTGGAGTGGGTCTTGCTGTAGAATTTTTGCATGAGGACATATGCTTCAATGCCTACTTTGACCCATTCGGTTACTTTGTTTGCACACTAATCAGCAGGGAGAGAAAAAGTTTCACTCCATGGGGCGCCTCTGATAGATTTCCAATCAGTACGCTTGTAGTATCTCATCGTTTTTAGCAACGGCTTATCAACTTTGGGACAAGACTTTAGGATGATATCAATCCTTACCACAAGCTGATCAGCGTTCCCAAGCAGGCTATGGACATTCGTCGCACAAGCCATGGGCAATTAGGTCAAGAACAGGTCGAGAAGTGAGGCTTGCTGGTCTACACAATCAGGGAGGTGGGTTGGGAAAGTAAAAGTCTGTGAGAGGGAGTTCACTATGGAGAAACTATACGTAGAGTTACCAGCTGCATCTGTATAGCTGGAGAATGTATGTGGACACTCGAGTCAAGTGAGAGTGCTGTATCTATGCTTCTAGAGACACTTAAGCAGGATACAGTCCTGAGTCAAGGGAGAATGGTACATGAAATACAAGGAACTAACACTGTTCTGTTAGGTTAATCTAAAGCACATGTAGGCATGATCATCTGATTCTAGCCCATGTTCACTAGTCATGGGGAGGGTTTTCCAAACATAAACTCCTAGCCCGTGCATATGTTTGTCGGTCTTTACGGTAGAGTGGGAGGTATTCAGTCATGTCAAAATGGTCTGAAGAGGTTGAGGATTATAGGTTTGTTTCAATTAGGGCTAGAGTATCCGGGAAGTTTACTAATAGAAATGTTTCTATGTCATTGATGTTTGTTCTAAGCCCCTCGGATATGGAGCAGCTGCTCTTAGTGCTACCATAAGAGTTAGGTTTCCTGCATTACCAGTCGGAAACAACAGCCAATCAAGCTGTCTAACCTGTACCCTCGACCTGTCGGAACAAGAATGACCCAGACTAGTCATGTGAGACTTAGTGACGAAAAATTTTCTCTAACATGCCCAAAAAGAGAGACAGTGTTCATTGTCCTAGTCAGGAAACATGGCTAAGCACTGGGTGTCCTTGAGGTGTCCCTGTGCTAGTACCTCTTCACCTGGCTAATAGACAAAGGAGTGCCGATGTCAGGCGATAAGCAGACCAATTTTAGGTTTGCAATCCGAATATTTTGTTTAAGACTCCAGCTCTAGGAAGGGTGTCGCTTAGGACTAAGGAGCCCCCCCCCCCCCCACCTGCTTGCTGCCAAAATGTAAGTAGTCACTAGCACAGTTTTTATATCAGTTTTCCTTCTCCTAGATGGATGACCTGCCAAGGTCTACGGGTCCATCACACCGAGAGGGGTAATCCTGCGCCGTGTACTAGTCGGGTATTTCAGAACTATTGTAGGTATTAAGAAGAAAAAAATTCCATATGTAAATTTACACGTCACATTCCAGAGATAACAAAAAATTGAAGATAGGTTCCCTTCTCATAAGTAATATTTACTGTGGAAACATTTGACTGGCCAGTAAGTTGGGTGAGAGGGCTAATCTACTTTTGTATAAATCAAAGAAAAAATACTTAACTATGATGTCACAAAATAGAAAAAAAATTAGAAAATACGTTGAAAAGAAATATATAAATGAAAAATAATTTAGATAAAAGTAAAAATCAGAAAAGTTAGGGCAAGAATAATTTAAAAAATAAGAAACCAAAAAACAAAACTTGGCTAAGTTATAGATGCCAGATTGCATCTTTGGCCCTGTTGAAAGCCACTTCTGGGAGAGAGAAATATCTGACCCATTCAATGGCGTCTTATAGATATTTAGAGACAAGGCAGTTTGAAGTGGGGTGGGTGGGCTTCCCTTTTTTTTTTTAACTTCAATAGCTAGAGAAACATCAAAATAAAAATATGTGAAAAAATATAGTCGCCATCTTCATAAAAATAGAAATATGCTACCTAAGGAAGAATGAAAATAAGAGAAAGGGCAGTATGGCTGGGTTTTAAAAAAATATATTTGAGGGATGGGGGAATGTTGATAACAGGATTTATTAAGTGAAGAGAAACTGTAAATAAAAAAATTTACAATTTAAACAAAAATTCAATTTTATTGGTTTGCATTTCAAGTGAAAAACTTTTTTATTTTTGACTATGTATATTTATAATTTTTCAGGAAAAATGTTAGGCTCTTAAGGATGAGGTAATTCCTGGTAGGACAGTATTATGACAACGGAACCGATACTACACTATTCACCCCCTTTAAAAGATATTCCGATTAAATTGATTTTTTTTTTGTTCATTTAAAAATGCCTAGTCACAAAAACATTACTTTTTTAATGTTCCTTGGCCTTTTCGCTAAGATCAAAGTGTAGTATCTGTTCTCACATCTCAGCGACATTTGACATTTTACTTAATGCCGGAAGTAAATTATCTCCCTTGAAAATGAAATTCCAAAAGTTTTTAAAACGCTATTTTTTTAAAAATAAAATCTTTTATTACAATTAATATATAATTATATCAATAAAACGATTATATGTATAGAAGAAAATTTGGCAATATAAATTAGAAATATATATTACAGAATATTAATTTATTATAAACTTAAAAATAAATAAATGTGCACATAAGCAATATCGAAATTTGTTTGAGGCAGTTTGGAGATGAGTATTTAAAATATTCTTGTCTTTAGAATTAAATAACTGTAACTGCTTTTGATTTTAATATAGTTAAGATAGATGGAAAAAAACTTTTGCATTTATTCATTTAGATGATATGTGAACGTCTGTGTGCGTTCACTGCACAGGCCATGATCGTCCACTTGTTGTGCTGGTCCTAATAACAAAATTTTATTTTTTGGAGGCTACAATGATACTCGTTTTCTTCTACTGAATAACATACTTGCAAATGAGAATTCTCAGTCCGACCAAACACAATCCATTAACCAAGAGTTCAAGGGTCCAAGATGCACACAAATCCAACCCTGACCTCCTCTGCCCCTCTGCTAAAATATATATATATATGTATATATATATATATATATATATATATATATATATACTGGTGTCATTTAGTGTCGTTCACACAGACACCCACTTTAAAAGGTTAATTTGCTTGATTCGTTAGTTGGCCTCCATCGGTCAGGGTCGACCAGTGGTGATGCATCCTTAACCTATTTGTCCTATATGTCTACTTGGTTGGAGCAGCACCGTTTGTGGTTAAAAAGACTAATGTAGGAGTGGTAGTCTGTTGCAAAGATCACAAACATGTGTGGTCACTGGAGTCTTGGTATTGGTGTTTTCCTTTCTGTGTGTACACTATTTTGCAGCAACATTTATCAGCTTCTCCTCCCCTACTTTAAGATGTCGGTTCAGGGTTCCTTTTCATCTTGAGCGGTCATCTGCAATGCTTTCCCAAAACCTGATGTCGATAGTCTTCATGTTGCACCTCACAACATCTTTGTGTCGGAGTTGGAGGTGGCCATTGAACCTCTTCGCAACTGCCAGCTCTTTATACAGGATGTCGTTTGGAATGCACCCATCTTCCATGCATTGGACATGGCCGAACCAGTGTAATTTGTGTTGCCTAAGGAGAAATAACATGCTGGGAAGACTCGTGCGGGATAGGACCTAAATTAGACACCTCATCCTGCCAAGATATGTCAAGGTGAAAGGTGTTGAGTCGCCGTCGTTCCTGTCTGGCATAGGTGGTCCATGACTCGCTGCCATACAGCAGTGTGTTAATGACTCAGATGTTGTGCACTGCCATCTTAGGCTTCACTGTAAGCTTGGGGGTCTTCCACACTCTGGATGTGAGGCGAGCAAGTGTTGTAACTGCTTTCCCAATCCTCTTGTCGATTTCATTGTCAAGGGAGAGGTTGTCGGTTATGATGGAGCCAAAGTATGTGAACTGGTGAACTACATAGAGTTCATAGTCATCAATAGTGTCGGCAGGTGGTACCTCAGTGTCTTGTCCCAGGAGATTTGACTTATTCAGGCTGATGGTCAGCTCAAAATATTTGCAGGCCTGTGAGAAGTGGTCCATCAGTGCCTGCAGTTCCTTCTGGGTGTGTGTCACAACTGCTGCGTCAGCAAACAGCATGTCCCTGATGGGAACTTCACATACCTTTGTTCTGGCTCTGAGGTGGGTATGCTTGAACAGTCTGCCATCTGATCTGGTTGCAGAGCCAAAGGCGTGCTTCAGGACGGCAAAGAAGATCCCGAAGAGTGATGGAGCAAGAACACACCCCTGCTTGACTCCATTGTAGATACTGAAGGGTTGGAGGAGCTCTCATAGAACTGGACAAACCCCTTCATGTTTGTGTGGAAGGACTCTATTATACGCTGCAGCTTTGGTGGGCAGCCAATCTTCGGAGAATCTTTAACAGGCCGTCTGTCTCTGCTGACAAGGTCAAACACCTTGGTGAAATCTATGAAGACGTCATACAGGGGCATCTACTGTTCCCTGCACTTTTGAAGTGGGAGAAGACCACATCTACCGTTGATCTTTCGGCTTGGAACTCACACGGGGTAGACACATTATGCCAGAATCTGTAGGCGGATCAGAATGACCCAAGCAAAGACTTTTCCAACAATGCTGAGAAGGGAGATACCTCTAGAGTAATGATTTTATCGTCCCTCATGTTCTGTGGTATGACTCCCTCTTGCCAACACTGATAGAGAACTTTGTACAGCGGAAGCAGACGAGTAGTCTTGCAGTGCTTGATCAAATCTGGAGAAATTCCATCGCTACCTGGGGCCTTGCCTGAGGTCAAGCTGTCAATGGCCTTGCTCAGCTCCTCTACGGTTGGTTCTGGATCTAACTATGAACTGGTCTAAATGCCTTCCTGGTGCCATCATACATCCCTCTGATGTTGCCTGTATTGGTGGTTGTCTGCATTTTTCCGCTGAGCTTTGTTGGTGCAGCGCGTGGAAATCTGCTGAGCCTTGTTGCTGCGAGACCGCTTCTATTTAGCAAGGGCGGCGCGTTTAGGTTCTGACGGGAGTCATCTCGGTAGACTTGGCCTCAAACCAGTCGTGAGAATTGGAGGTCTTCTTCCCAAAAGTGGGCAGTGCAGTGTGGTACATGAAGTCTCGCAGCGTTTTCCATTTGTTTGTGGCAGAATCACAAAGCTGCAAGGAACACAGGTTTCTGCAAACTTTTCCACAAGTTCTAGTTAGGACATCTATGCGGAGTTTCCCCTGTTTCTTGAAGCGGTTGGACCTCTTCGGTTGTAGCCTGATCTTACAGCAGACCCAGAAGTGATCTGTGTCACAGTCTGCGCTTGTAAGAGCGTGTGTGGAGAACGCTCTTGATAGCGGCGCATCTGACCAAAATGAGATCCAGCTGATGCCAGTGCTTTGAGCGTGGGTGTCCCAAGAGACCTTGTGTTGAGATTTAGTCCTGAAGTAGGAGTTGCTGATGCACAGTTTGTGGTATGTGCAAAGCTCCAACAGTTGTTGGCTGTTCTCATTCATTCTGTCCACCCCAAACTGTCCCAGGCAGGAGGGCCACATTCATGATCTGCGTCCACTCTGGCATTGAAGTCACCCAGGAGAACAAGTTTTTCCTTGCTGGAGAAACTGCTGAAGGTGGATGCGAGATTCTTGTAGAACTCGTTCTGTGTGTCTGTTGTGGAGGATAGTCTTGGGGCATACACACTGACAAGGGTTACTGAGTCTTCGGTGGTATTGAGGTGAAGAGTGAGTAGTCGTTCTGTACAATTGCTGCCTAGTTCTATCATACACAGCAGGTTGTTCCTCACTGTGGAGCCAAGGAAGAATGTGTAGTCCTCCAACTTCAGTGTGATAGCTGTCTTCCTAGATTCACTAATGTCCAGAAGATTTTCAGAAAAGCCGGTCATCATTGTCTGCATGTTCCAACATCCTAGTTCCAAAGCTAGTTTTCTTTTGTTGTTTTGTTGCCTGGTGCAACATTTATACTCTGCATGTCGGATGTCTCTCAGTCCCCATGCACCCAATGCAGAAAGCAGACCGTGGAAGGACAGCACCTAACTGGCTGGTGACTGCTCAGTTCAAGACGGGTGGTAACTATCCGTTGAGATCTGAGAATTTCTCCCACTGTCACGAACAAGCCCTGGCAACGTGCTCTACGCCAATCTAGCGATGCCTTATAGCCGGTAATTGTTGTTCCCAGTGTTGTATCCGCACCACTGGGGAAGATAAAGTGTCCTCTCCTGGTTGTAGGTTGTAGGTTTGTTGATTAAGTGTTGTTGGATGCTAGCCAGGGCGGTGCGATATTACTGGACATAAAAACCTACTGACCTGGAGATGCCACCATCTGGGATGATCGTAACTTGTGGAACGTTTCAAGTGGGTCATAATTACAGTCGGGAACCTTGTATCTGAAGGAACATTACTTCTTCAGGGCTTCATCTCTTAGCCTTCTTCCCTCTTCTCCCAATGTCTCTTGCCTTCTTTCCTCTTCCCCCAATGTCTCTTGCCTTCTTTCCTCGTCCCCCACGTCTCTTGCCTCCTCCTTCCCTCGTCCCCCACGTCTCTTGCCTCCTCCTTCCCTCGTCCCCCACGTCTCTTGCCTCCTCCTTCCCTCGTCCCCCACGTCTCTTGCCTCCTCCTTCCCTCGTCCCCCACGTCTCTTGCCTCCTCGTCCCCCACGTCTCTTGCCTCCTCCTTATCTCGTCCCCCACGTCTCTTGCCTCCTCCTTATCTCGTTTCCCACGTCTCTTGCCTCCTCCTTATCTCGTCCCCCACGTCTCTTGCCTCCTCCTTATCTCTTCCCTCACGTCTCTTGCCTCCTCCTTATCTCTTCCCTCACGTCTCTTGCCTCCTCCTTATCTCGTCCCCCACGTCTCTTGCCTCCTCCTTATCTCGTCCCCCACGCCTATGTCCTCCTCCTCTTTGTCTTGTCGCTGGGGCCACGAATTTGTGGACTGCAACCACCACGGGGTCAACTGTTGGCTGTAGGTGGAAACCTGTGATGTCTTAGAACAGGATCCTGCTTGGAGAGGCCTGATCCAATCAATCGACTGGTCACGTCATGCCTTACCATCTATAAGTTAATCCCCAACCGTATTATTCAATCTGATTCTTCAAAAATCAAAACCTTATTTCTTCTTTTCATTTATATTTGTTATATTTTTCCCAAAATAGATACTAAAAGGCGGTGGCTGAGGGTGAATCACGTTGAGAACAAAAACAATTTATTCTGAGAGCAGTGTGTTCTGGTTATCTAAGAGCAGTGTGTTCTGGTTATCTAAGAGTAGTGTGTTCTGGTTATCTAAGAGCAGTGTATTCTTAGAATATAAATAATTGCCTTTATTTTAAGCAACACAAAATTGGTGTTATGGGTCTGTGGCTTGAAGGATTGTGAGTCTTTATCAGTTTATCTGTGGTTATTCTCAGGGAGTGGTGTCTTCAAGGAGCAATGCCATCAAGGAGTAATGTGTTCTATCTAAGAGCAATGCATTCGAGGAAATAAATAATTATCCTACCTATGGAATTATATTTGACAACTTTATTTGGCATTAAATAACACAGATGGTTGATACACCATAACACAAACCAAACTAAACCTTTCCTACTCTCCACTCCCACACATCTCTTGCCTCCTTCCTTCCTCCACCATGTCTCTTGCTATTAGCCAATCTTTCATGCTATTTTCTCAAACAATGACGCGATTAAGACCTAGTTTCTGGTATCTGTATTTCTATGCTAAGAGTCATTTCATATTTGTTTTAAATTGAAAGATTAGACCTACCATAAGCCCATAGGTTGTTAAATTCTTATTAAACATGATTACTCGTTTTTTTAAATAATCGTTGAATAATTGTTTGGTTTTATTTTAATACACGTTCACAATAATTTTGTGGATGAATCAAGAAAAGCGACCCAAAAAAGAAGACCTAATTAGATTTAATCTATTAATTAAATTAAGTACAAAATGACGTCATATCTTGGCCAATAAATTAATGTATTCTCAAAATTCAAAGTGCATCCCTTAGAGCATCTTTTGTCGAATATAGCTCACTCAAAGAAGCCACCATGAGCTTCCACCTGAACCTATAGTACGCTGCCTTCATGGTGCCATTCAAGAGATGCCTGAACATCAATTTGATTCTGGCAATCAGCTCACCCTTGGTGTTGGTGTCTTTCTCAACTGTGTCCCATACATAATTGTCCATGGGGTTGCAATCAATAAATTCATAGGTTATGAATAATCTGGTTATAGGCAGTTTTTGTTTTGTTTTGTTTTTAGTGTATAGAGACCCTGAGTAGTCTAAAAACTTAGTTGTCTTATTTTATTGCCTGCCTGGATAACAGATATTAGTGAGATTTAATGATAACAGTAAATAGTATTTCAAATTGTAAACCCAAAATATTATTAATACTACATTGTTTTGTTGTTATTTTTTTATTTCATGAATTTACATTTATTTTATTCAATTCCTTCGTTCATTTATATTTTATTTAGTTATTTAGATTTAAAATAAGAATTATTTCATCAGTTTTTTTGTGTTTTTTTAATTAAAAAAATATCTTGCAGATGTTTATTTTTAAAAGCATTTAATCTTTACTTTTTATTTTATTTTTAATCTAATTTCAGCAAATATTATGTTAACCATCTTTAACTTGTTTTGTCCTGAGGCAGTTCAGGATGAGCGAAACTTAACTTGATTTCATTTTTAGTGTCATAAACACTAAAAATTAAATCTGACCTTTCTCTGGAAAAAAAGCCTTCAATTCCTTTTCTTAACAAAATCAATGCTGACATGAAATCAAGTATATTAAAAGCTTTTTAAAATGGTTTAATAGATGTAAGTATTCTATGATTATAAACCAAACCATGCATACAACACAGTTAAAACGAATTGGAGAAAAATAAAAACTTGTAGTTGATGATTGCGTGTCATTAGAAATTAAAACACACATAAATACAATAAATTAAATACGTTCATGAGAAAATTTACTTATTATTTTAACTACTATATGAAAATTTGGTGCATTTTCTTTCTAAATAAACAAGAGTGGGGAGATGTTGTATACATCCACCAAACATTTAATTATATTACTTACTAGCTGACCCGTGTTCTGGTGTTGCCCAGGAAAAGAGATTAACTCCAGAAATTCCATGTAAAACTTCGAACGAGCCATGAACACAGATCCCACAATGTTAAAAGCAGATAACCAGAATTTCCCTATGTATGTACGAAAAAAAAAAAGAAGCTATTCCTACCTGTATAAACGTTTCGTAGTTTCTATTTTGTTGTTTCTCCTCCATTTGTAGGGTGGGGTGATGCATAATGGGTCAACTCGAAGACTTCTTGTATTTTCTCCCAACTCAAAATTCTTCCTACGGTTTCCTTCCTTGGTTTACCAGCTTTGGAAAGTGCTGCGTTGAGAAATTACTGACAGTTACATAAAATCACTTACTTTTCAAGATGAGGCATAATGGGTCACCTTAGATTTTTATTGAAGGGGGCACTAATTCGGCTCCCTGTTGGCAAGAATAGTCAGTAATTTAAATAGATTTGTACTAATGAGCTTGTTTGACATTTGTGTGCTATATTCAGAGAATATGATAGGAAGGATTGTATAGATGAAAATACATGTTGCTTGTGATAGGTGTTTGACATTAGTGTGCTAGTCTATATTTTTACCTAGTTATTATTTTATTGGGATGTTCTCTATTTTTCCTGTTAAAGACTTGTTATATGTGGTAGCTATGAATAAAAAGCTCTCCAAGTAAAAAAAAGACTCATTATACATGTGCTGCACATGTACTGCAAAGCAAGTACTTGCCTTTCATAAGTATTAATATGAAATTGTCCTTTTTTCTCCCAAATTCCAAAAATCGACCCATTATTCCCCACCTTACATTATGTATATTTATTAAATGAGTTTTAAAGCAGAAAAAAAGCTAAATTCGATAAGAAATCAGCCCCATGAGATTTTCTACTGTATTGTTATTATTGTACGCTAGAATACTAAATAGTTTCCGCTTTAAATTATGGAACCCCTTCTAACTCCAATGAGTGTGATAATAAAAATATTGCAAATGTGTAGATTAGGTGACATAAGTTGACGATATTAAATGTTCTCGCTCACACCCTTATTCAGAATTTGTGGCCATGGGCCGCCATCAGTGGATTGTTTCTGTTGTTCAAAAGGGTTGTAAACAAGGTTTTAATAGACGGTTTGAAATTGATCAAAATAATTGGACATTACAATGAATTTAAATGTAAAATGTAGCATGTTTTTTTATTAGAATTATTTCCATTTTAATTAGAAAATTGGATGTTAAAACTTAATAAGGGATCTTTTGCTGTGTTGGCTCTTTTGTAGAGAAATGTGCTCTTGTAGAGAAAGTCGCTGATGCAAGGGAAATAACTGTAGTTGACTAAGGGATTTATAACAGTATTAAAAGAAATCTGAATGTCTTAAATGTTACAAAAAAGGAAAAAAATCCAGCTATAATTGCAGAGTAATTTTAATTGGTTTAAAAGATACTGCGACGATTTTTTTGTTAAAGTAGTCGCAACTTAGATGAATTGTTTTGTTTATTAAAGAAAATGGGTTAAACGGTGTAACAACCGAGATCTCCACGCAGAGCATTTGTACTTTTAGCTTTAGTAACTATTGATGTCCAAAAAAACAATACTCAGAATATTGATGTTCAAGCTAATTATCTGTTATTGTTTTTTGAGGTTTGTTGTTGTTTTTGTTTTTAAATGTAATAAAAAAAAAAATAGAAATGAAACATTGTGCATTGTTTTTGTACGAATATTTTTTTTTTTCTGATTCAAGACGAAGTAACGAATATCACCCAACCTGAATCAAAAAAAATAAAATAAAAATATCAAACTTATCCATCCATTAATTTTGATATATTATTCACTATCAAGGGCAATCGTATAAGTAGGCATCCCACAGCATAATTGCGGGGAAAAAAATAGTGTATAGGTGATGAAAATGGTTTTATGTTGTTTTTGTAAATAATATTTAATGAAGAACCATTTCGAGTAAAAATCTACTTATTATTATCCCTGTAATCGGAAGAAAAACATGTTTGAAATGTGTTAAAATGCCACAAGAATGGAGTCTGAACAGCTACAAAATGGCTGCCATTTATTTAAAAAAAAAAAAAATCAACAACATAAAATCATTTTCATTGCCTATACACAATTTTTGGCATTATGTTGTTGGACAGCAACCTATATGATTGCCCAATCAAGTGTTTTTAAAAGTACAAACCGTCGTTTTTGAGGTCTGTCCTGTTATGCTGTTTTACCATTTTTATTAAAGAAAACTGATGTTAATGTAATACAGATTATAACATATATAAAGAAAAGGTTAAGGTGTTTAATAGTAAAAAGCAAAATAAACAGGTGTTGCCGAAAGTTTATTACAATATTCCGTCGATAATTTAGGACGCTAAAACCAATGCACCTTAGAGGAAATTTTAATTTTATTAAATAAAATTCGAAAAAAGCTGCAGATTAATTTTGATGGTTATTAAAAATAACTGCGACTTTTCTTTTAATGTAACAATGTTTATAACATGTTTAAACAATTTTGAAGTGCATTAACAGTAAAAATTAAAATGTAAGTAAAGCGTTGACAAAAAAAGAAAAGAAGTTTAATGATGTCAGTGTATTTACAAAGTTAATTTGGGAAGCTAAAATCAATGAAACTCATAGGGATTGTAATTTTTATTAAAAAAAATTGATAAAAGCTGCATCGTAATGTGTATATGCTTATTAAAGGAAACGGAATTTAAAAAAAATGTTTATTATATATTTTATTCCACCTAATAAGAAATCACTATTTATTTTTTTTCGAAAGCATGGTTTTCGACGTACATTTTAGCTATGTATTTTCTACCTGTTTTTGTTAATTAGAAAAGTATATAAAAAATAAATCGTAGAAACTATCTAATAGTCTGTGACCTATTTGTGTTAAGAAAACATATTCTATATGTGCAAACTAAAAAATGAGTCCAGAAACCAGCGTGTTTTCGTTTCTTGGTCAGAAGTATTTAATTATACGATCGTTGTGAGCGAAAGTGTAACATAAGAAAACACGGGAAATCTAATATGCAGCAAGTAAATGTTTAAAAAAAAATCCCAAAATGTTAATTTTTCCAGCATTGGTATGTAAAGAATGTATTTTGAAGTCTGTATTTTTTCTATTTATAATCAATATTATGGTGTTTGTTCAAAAATACAATGTAAGTAGTGTTCATTTTAAATTTCTGTATCAGTAACGTATTAAATGCTGAAGTTTAGCGAATACTGTAACTAACACCTTAAAAAGTAAACTTTTAAAAAGTGTAAAAATTAAGTACTTACCTGTGAGTATGGTGGGTGTTGGATGTGTTAAACAGAATGTGGTTACCGTAAACTTATAATTATCAGGCGCCCAGAATTTCAGAATAGAAATTCCAGAATCATGGTTTGTGGTGGTGTCGCCTCTATTAAAAATGTCTAGGTGTTGATGAGTTGCGTGTTAGTAGTATATTTATAGAGGGTGAAAATGCTTGCTACCCTCTATTTCTAGGATGTTTTTGGGAGAAGTAGTTATCTCGGAATAATTGTACTATTTTTTTGGTTAGAAATAGAAAGGTAATTACTTTTTCATGAAACATGCATTTGAAATGGCTGTTGGTGGTTATATGAAATTTGTAGCACTTTATGTTTATGGTGTGAAGTCTATAATCGTCAGAGATAAAGGTGAAAAACAACTTCTCTTTATATATAAGATCAATCAGCTTATAAATTTAGACAAATATTATACTTTGATAAATTTTGAATATTGAACCCACTCTTTTTCACTAATAAAAATGAGATACTTTTTTTTTTTAATGATGACATGGGAGCAGCTTGGAAAAATATATTCATTGAATAAAATTATCTTTTTTGCCATTATTTTGAATTTCAGGTATTTTTAGAAGGGTGTTCAATTTTAATGAATAAATGTAATAATTAAAAAACATGACATTTTGCTATGTCATCTGAGACATTAAATAAAAATGTCAGTAAAATATCTTCCAGTTACAGATTTTTCAGTTTAACACAGACAATTTAAAGCTGTTTTCTAAACAATTTTCCTGCCGTGTAATATTTTCTCCTTTTATGTAAGACGTGTCTTAACAACAAGCAGAAATCTGCAGTTTGTAGGAGCATCTATCATTTGTAATTTTGTCACTAGGCAAGCAAAGCTGTTCCATTTGAATTTTAAATTATTTCTGCTGGATATTTATATTATTGTCTTATTTCTTTTGCAGAAATCCATCCTCAAACCAATCAAGAAATACTGTTGTAAGTTTTTATCTAATTTTATTAATTTTACACTTCTTTCGTTTGCTTCACAGCATCTCACTGTTAGATCACCAGCTCGGTTGAGAAAAGCCATGCTAATGTTTTGTCTAGCGCAGCTATGCCGGCTTCGCCGTTAGGTGGTCGATATTTAAGGCATGACTCGATGATGTGGTCTACTGTCTGTTCAGAGTAACCACAGTTGCAGACAGCCGAGTCCCTGAGTCCCCATCCTTTCATGGTCGTGGCGAAACGGCCGACACCTGTCCTGAGGCGGTTGAGCATTGTCCACTGCCGGCGAGGGAGGTCCATGCCTGGTAGGTTATCCGGGTCCTCCACAAATCTGTGCAACTTTGATTTATCTGCTGCCTGCCATTCCTCTGTCCAGCAACGTTTCAGTCAGATTCGTTTTGTGACGTCACCGGGTGTTGAAAGCAGGAGCTGGTGGGCATGCTCCGAGAATGGGCGTCGTGACTTCAGGCGAGCTCGTGGAGGGGTCTCTGTGGCAAGCTTGTGGAGAAGGTGGTCCTCATCGATAGTGGCCTTTCTTGACAGTGCAAGGACAGCCGCCTCACGAAAAGCTAGTATAATTTTTATAAGATATCAAGAACAGTCATAAACTCTTATTCAAATTTATATTTGAAAATGATGTTTTAGAATGCAAAATTTAAGTGCCATTTTTATTTTGTTTTTTGCTTGTTATATATACTTCTGATATTTTTTTACCAATTGGTCATGAAAAAAAAAACCTTGATTGATTTATAGATCGGTGTCATTTGTTTCATTGTATATCTGATTTTAGGCTTATATCACAATAATTATTGTAGTGTCGTTTATCATTTTTCTTTAATGGGAAAACGATAATAAACAATATCAAAGTATCTAAATATTTTTAAAGATATGGCGAAGAAATTTACACCATGAATTTTAAGATATCAAGAACTTAAAATATAGAAACCGAAAAGGGTTGATATGCCACAAAACAACCTAACCAAGCCATCTAATGGCTTTAAGCCGATTCTATTTAATTTGAACAAGAACTTTCTTTTGGGATATATTTTTCCATCTTTTATACCGAAATCTTCTGTCAAAATGTCTGAAAAACAATTGTTTGGGAATCCCCTGATTTAAACAAAAAAAAAAAAAAAAAAAAGAATATTCATGATTTTTCTATTATTGAAACCTGTATATATTTAACAATTTTTTAATATTTTTTTAAGTCTTTCCAAAACATTGATCAATTTCAGCAAATGACTGGTCAATTTTGAAGCATTGAAATCAAAATGTTGCTGTTAATAATCTCAGAAAAATTTAATTGAATGATTTGCATTAATAAATGTTTCATGCAAAACATATTCCGTCTCCAATACATTCATTTATTTTGAATGTTTGATTTGTGTATGAGTCATAGTAGACCTTTTCGATTATTTTGTCGATGAACACCAGTCATTTTTTGTTGACCTCTAGTGCTCCACCATTAACTTGATCTTGCGAGTTCACTGCTGGGAGCACACATCCACCAAGCTACTTCCCATGGCTTCACCGTATCCTTGGCAGGGTGGCTTATTGGTGCTATGCTTTGTCAGAGGGCAGCCTGTGATTTTGTCCGGCACTGCTTATTTTTGTTTATTCGCAGCTGACCTCTGTATCTAGAGACCATTTCCCTATCCGCCACCTCTTCCTAATCTGATGATGAAAAGTTCTTGTATCTGGAATTAGCACGTGGAATTTTACCAAAAGATTGGAGAAGAAAATTGATTGTGTGGACACCAGAATGCTAAAAGCTTCTCTTAACATCTGGAGGCAGTACCCCCACAATAGAGCATCTCTACGGGCACCTTCCTTGGATCTCATCCCTGATCAAAGAGAAGAACCAAATTTGCTGTTCACTGCTGTGGTGAGCTAAGGATGAACTTGTCAGTGTTGTTCTTTTGTGGATGACAAAACAGATGTAGTTCAGTGAGGAGACCATACAGAACTTACGTCAAGCAACTAACAGAGTACTCACAATGCACCTATGAAGATCTAGCAGGTGTGATGGAGGATAGCACGAGATGGCGTGATTCTTTTTGGTAGAATCTCACTTCTGAACTGATTAGGTCTATGAAAGTGTTTGTTTAGCTCCCTGATTAGTTTGCTAAGTTGTATTAAGAACATACAATCAGTCTCCTTTAAATATTCAAAACAGTTAAGTACTTTCTGTATCTTGAATTTGTCCCAACTTAATTTTACTAGTTTAAAGTTAATGGTTGTTTCATCTTTTTTTTTGTCACTCATTTTTGCTATTTTTATTTTGGTATAGGATTCTTTCAAATCAGGAAAAATGAGGATTCCAAATGATGTAAGTTATTTTGGTTTTATTATTTTAGTTTTGCACATAAAAATGTTAATAGATGAACTAAGTTATCAAAACCAAAACATAAGAAAATTATCTTTTGAAGAATGTTAAACATATTTCATCGATTATATGAAATGCAAAAAATATATTGAGCTACATGTTGTTCAAGTTCATTATGATTTAACAAAAATATTCTTGATCTGCTCCTTCTTCAATAACTGTTTTGTTTTTGAATTAACTGGTAATTTTAAGGTTCCATATATATATGTTATGGTGGCGTACCTGTACGAAGAACAAATGGACTCGTCCATCCATAATAAAATGCAGGAAGCATTCCAACTCACTGATTTCTTCCACCCAGTTCTATACTGGCAGTCCAGAATACCACTTCTTGTATATATATATTCTTTTTCTTAAATAATATATCTTTGTTCCTGTAACCCCGTTTTTCCGTGTCTTTATTTCGGCCCCTAATAGGGTCACAACAAACTGGCGATGAGGCAATTCGAACTGACACGGGTCGACAAAGTACCCACACTTATACGGGAAACCACAATGAAACTATCGACAAGTTACAACAGAAAAAAAAAAATAAAAACAAAGGATTTTGCCGGAACCTTCGAAAAAAAAACGACGTTGGATTTTAAAAGGAACACAACTTGATGAAATTGAATACACATTGTCTAGTTCTGAAAACTAGTTATCGGTGAAAAAACAACATAAAAAAAACACGATAAACCAAATTGATTAATTTTTTTAATTAAAAAAAAACAAAAAAGGTCAGTTTTTTTTTTTCTCTCTCTCCCTACATTGTTATTCCGACTCTGTTAGAATATGTTACAAATAAGGGAATATATGATTTTATTTCCACTGAAAAGAAAAAAATTGTGAAACAGTATTTTTTTTTTCTTTTCTAAAACTAAAACGTGTAAAGCGTAGTAAAAAAAAAAAAGGTTTCATAATCTTTTCACAACTAAGATGGCGTCTAGCAAGTGCTAATCTAAGGAAAAGACCTTCTTACAAAGCCATACTAAAAAAGAAAATAGTCATTTTCTTTAAAAAAAAAAAAAAAAAAAAAAAAAGTTCTTATGGAAGACCTTAAGTCAATCATCATGGAATTAACCAGATTTCAAATCTCCCAACAACAACAGGCTGAGGAGAAATTTCAAAAGCTTTTACATGAGCAAAATGAAAAACAACAACAGCAGCAAACTGAAGAAAAGTTTCGAAAGCTTCTTCTCAAACAAACTATAAAGATATCAGCAAAAGAAAGAAAATGACGACAGATTGGAAATACTTATACAAACAATATCGCGTAGAGACCAAGGGAATGAAAGTGACAGCGCGTTTTCGCAGAACGCCGTGTGGAACGCCATCGATAATTTCACATATTCGGGAAAAAAATATGTTCGCAACATATTTTTGAAGATATGAAGATTTATATAGAATTGACTGCGAAAAATGGGCTGACTCAAAAAAGGTTCGCCTGCTACTTATGAAACTAGGTACCACGGAACATACGAAATTCGTGGATTTCATTTTGCCTCGGAAAACTAGCGCTTTAACTTTTATAGAAGTGGTAAAATTATTAACGGAATTGTTCAGTCTCAAGACCACGTTATTTCACAAGTTCATATGGTTTAGGAGCGTGTATCCTACATATAATGCCGGATGAGACCCATTGCACATGCATCTAGGACCTTGCTCCCGGCGGAAAAACAGTATTCTCAAATCGAGAAAGAGGCCCTAGCAATAATATTTGCGGTAACAAAGATTCACCGATACATACATGATAGACGATTTACTTTACAGACAGACCATAAGCCGCTAATTACAATTTATGAATCTAAAAAAGGCCTACTGGTATATACGGCTAATAGGCTACAAATTATAACTTAAAAATGCAGCATTTGCCTTCAAATAAAATCTATCATGCAGATGGGTTGTTGAGACTAGTGCCAGAACAGAGAGAGACTCTAGAAGACACAGTGATCGCATCCCTTCAAACAGAAGGAGATTTTAAAGAGATTTTGTGCAACGCAGTGAGAGCTCCCGGTGATGCTATACGAGAAAAAAAAGAAGCTCACGAGGATGAATTCATCACCAGCACAAAAATGAAAATGGTAGATAAGGATGTACATGTGGTGAAGAGTTTCTTACTCTGTGATGAGGTACTCATGCACAAAAAAGGCTGGTCATTCCAGAAAAACTACGAAAGACAATTCTAAAAGATTTTCATGTTGGCCATCCAGGGATAAGCAGGATGATGGGTTTACTGAGGAGTTTTGTGTACTGGCCAGGTATGGATGATGACATTGAAAAAGCAGTAAAGCTGTGTAAAGGCTGTGCCTTGGCGGCAAAAGCACCACATATAAAACATAGCCCATGGCCAAAGACCGACCGCCCATGGGAAAAAATCCACGTGGATTTCGCGGGACCACTGGAAGGTTTTTACTACTTAATCGTAGTCGACAGTTTTTCGAAGTGGCCCGAGGTACTACGTTGCAAGAGTCGCACGTCGGAGGTTACGATAAGATTCCTACATGAACTATTCGCCAATTTTGGGGTAGTGGATTGTCTGGTGAGTGATAATGGGACGCAGTTCACGTCATCAGATTTTGAGGAGTTCTGCGCGACGTTTCAAATCAGAAATATAACGGCTCCCCCGTATCATCATAGGTCAAACGGCCAGGCGGAACGCTTTGTAGACATGTTAAAAAGAACACTGAAAAAGGCCGGTGATACTCTTAAGGAGAAGGCTTTGCAACAATTTCTGCAAGTATATAGAATTACTAAAAACATAAACGTACCATCTTCATTATCCCCCGCAGAGATGATGTTTGCGCGGAAAGTGAAGTCCGTGTTTGATAAGTTACTACTTAAACAAAATAAGTATGATCGAATCTCTACGATACCGAAGAAAAAATACAGCCCAGGAGATAGGGTATACTTTAAGATGTACAAAAACAATGCATCGTTCTGGGAACCCGGTACAATTGAAAAGAGGATCGGGTCGATGGTCTATATTATAAAAGGACCACAATTCTCGTATAAGAGACATCTGAATCAGATCAGAAAAAGACTGTCAGATGACACTGACAACTCTCCACAAGTAGAAGACGTGATGGACGTAATATGACACTTTCAACTTGCCAGCACCCCAGGTAGTCACACAGAAACGGCAGCCAAAAAGAAAACGAATGACTCCGGACTACATAGAGATAAATCCAAAAAGGAAACGTTACTAAGACTCCTGAGGAGGTAAGGCTTGGGAGGGGGGTGTTATGGTGCCGTACCTGTACGAAGAACAAATGGACTCGTCCATCCATAATAAAATGCGAGAAGCATTCCAACTCACTGACTTCTTCCACCCAGTTCTATACTGGCAGTCCAGAATACCACTTCTTGTATATATATTCTTTTTCTTAAATAATACATCTTTGTTCCTGTAACCCCGTGTTTCCGTGTCTTTATTTCGGCCCCTAATAATCTGTATCCTATATCTCTACAAAGCCACCATCCGCCCATGCATGGAGTATTGTTGTCATCATGGCTGGTGCACCATCCACTAGTCTCGCCTTCTTAAACAAAGTCCAAAAAAGAGTCGCTAATCTTATAGGGTCCTCACTATCCACCAAGCTCCAGCCGCTGTCCCATTGCTGCAATATTGCATCTTTGTGCTTGTTTTACAAGTACTTAATGAAATGGGCTCCGATGAACTTGCTGCTCTGGTGCCCCCTCAACGTAAATACACTCGACCAACCCAACAATCAGCTAAATCCTATCCATTCACTGTGGAGGTCCCCAGATGCCGGAGAGCCTTCTACTCCAATAGCTTCTATCGTTGTCCTCCTTGCTCCCTGTTTCCCCGACTGTACCGACATGCAGAAATTTAAAACTAATGTGAACAAGCATCTTGCTGCACAGCTCCCAATTTAGGATGACCCCCAAAACTTTCACCCTAATTCTCAGTAGCCCCTTATGTCTACAGTAGCAACTTGCCTTATTTGAGGTGAATTAAGTTAAAAAAAAAAATGTGTGTGTATATATATATATATATATATATATTTTCGAGTTAACAACTGGTGAGCACCAGACCGGGGAAAACATCTGCGATTGTTTGTCAAACATATTTTGTATTCCAATTATACCTGAAATTTTTTATTACTTCTATTAGTTGGTGAAATTATTAACATTGTTTAAATTTACTTCTCTGTGGATGACTTCATGGAGGAATTACACCAACATATTTACAGAGTGAGGGTTAATTTCTTGCTTTACTTTTCTCACCATTTTCAGAGTGTATTTTATTAACTAACTAGCAGTACCCGTCACCCGGCGTTGCCTGGGAGAAATATAAGGGAATGAATGAAAATATGTAAACAGCCGACAGGTCACAACGGATAGTTTTAATGTTAAAAAAATGTACATTTTGAATTGTGGAAAATCTATATACCCACGAAAATGATTACCTTGGAGTGGAAAAAAAATAGAAATTGCCAGTGTAGAAGGATATCTCCTTCACTGGCCGATTATGGAAAAGTGTACTACTGTCGGGCTGGGATATTTGTTCGATCTGTTATCTATTCTCTCCTTGGTCATTGAAAGCAAATCTTTATAGACTGCAGCAATTTTTATTTATGTTGTTACTTTAGATAATACTGGCAGAACCCGTCGCCCGGCGTTGCACGGGAGAAAGTACTACCTATTGTATGACGTCGAATAAAAAAAGAAACGGCCTATTGTTTTTTTCTCCCCCGTCTACCGTGTTGGCGAATGTTTTAAATTTAAAAAAAAAGAAAAAAGTGGTAGAATAGAATGGGATCAAACGCTAAAACTGGCGATCATGAAACATGTTTTCTGACCGACTGTGCCATGATTCCGGGTTAAAAATACTTGTGAAAATAGGCCAATTAACCGAAGCTTGATTATTGGCATGCGTGTTAAATTAATACCAGGCAAATAATAAATAAGAACCGGTCTTTTGTGAAAATTAAACTGTGTTTATTAGTTCCCGGTGTCGATGAGTGTAGTGACAGTACAGAATTGTTAGGGAGAAAAGTTTTTGCTACCACCTATATGGAGTTGTTTTTTCGGAGAGCCGTAGATGTTAGGCCAAAGGTAATATTTAGTGTTAGCTGGAAAAAAATAATAACAAATTTACTAAAACACGCTCGAGTGAATAAGTGTAGTATAGTGGTGAGTTTAGTAGCCTGTGATGCATGTGGTTATTTTCCGAGGCTTTTGGCTGGCAGCCATCAACATCCGATAATTTTTTTTATTATTCGAGTCTTAAAAAGAAATTTCTTTTTTTTTTACTTGTATAAATGAGGTTTGAAGAAAATATGTAAGTACTTTGCCAATGTATATTTTATTAAATAAGCAATATCCACCGGCCATAAAACGGTTTGGATAATCAGATTTCAAGGTAGTTCTACTAAAATAGTCATATTTTAAAAACCAAAGCACTTTAAGTCGTCAAAATACCACCATTTTGTTCAGAAATAAACATCCTTTCATATGCATTAATAAATAATGATCTACATTATATATTTGTAGAGTTTTCATCAAATAAAGTCATAAAAATGTTAATGCCATTTTCGCCCATTTATGTACCCCCCCTTTTAAAGATCTCATACCATTTGCAGAATTTCGTCATGAAATTTGGAAAAACAACTAGGAAAAATATCAATTTCAATTATTGTCGGGGTACAAAATTATTGATCCATTATTTTTTTTGTAATCTTAAAAATAAACCTTCAACATGACATGTATGGAACATTTTTTTAAAGCTATTTTTCGTATCCCAACTAGTAAATAAATCAATCTTTTATCTTAGTTTATGCATTAAAATTATAATTGTACGTTGTTTTGTCTTTCGGTAATAGTAATTTTGAATTACCCTATCCGGAAAAATATTGTCCCCTTTTGAGCGAAACTCAACAATGGCTGCTAGTATGCTGATATAGCAATCAATCAGCAGCAGCTATTTATAAACAGTTAGCTTTGTAAAATTTGTTTACAAAGTTTTGAAGAAAAAAAATACAAAAATACTTTAAAAAGTTAATGCTGTTTGTGGTTCTTTTATAAAAAATACTTCAAGAAATACTGGTTTTAAAATATACTCAACTTTCAAACTTTAAATTCTAGTAATAATCACGCCAATTACAAAAAATAATAAGATTCTACTTTTTTTAGGCGATTACATGTGAACACCCTAAAAGTCTTGACTGAAAAAAGAAACAAAGACAACAAAAAATAATTTAGAGTGGGGGTATCAGTTTCGCATATAAATTTAATGTAACATGATCTCCCATTTCCTGGCGATTCTTGCCTTTTAGTGCAATTTTAAAAATATCTTTTTAAGCTGAAAACTTGATATAAAATAAATAATTACTCTACCACTAACTCTAGGTTCGAGTGCCAAGCCCACCTCCTAAAAAAAAGAAAAAAACTCCCTTAACCCTAACACTAAGTCCGAAGGCAACCTTCGTCTAAAACAAACCCCTTCCTTAACCTTATCACTAACCCTAAGTCCGAGTGTCAAGCCTATCTTACAAAAAGCCCATTAAAACACCACATATAGTTTGAAAAAAGCAGACCCCCCTCCCTCCATTAAAGAAAATGCGGAGGATTTATTTTCCATAGAAAAAAAAAATGATTAATGCCCTAAAACGCTAGAATGGCCCGGAATGGTGAATTTTTTTTTACATCAAATTTATGTGAAACTAATCCCCCATTCTAAATTAATTGTTTTTGTTTCTTTCTTTCTACCAATTTTTTATTGTAGATTAACACCTTCGCTAACTCACCCATGGCCTCCCCAAAATATGAGATTCTACTTTTTTATTTAGGCAATTACATGTTAACACCCTGAAAAACTTGGCAGAAAGAAAGAAACAAAAACAATTATTTTATCTTTGTGGTTAGTGGTAGGGCTAGGGGAAATTAAGTATGAACACCTTGAAAACTTAGCAGTAAGAAAAAAAACAATTAATTTAGTATTTTGAGTGGGGGATTAGTTTCACATATATTTAATGTAGAATAATTCACCATTTCCAGGCCATTCTAGCGTTTTAGGGCATTAATCAATTTTTTTCTACGGGAAATAAATCCTGTGCATTTTTTTTTATGGGCTTCTGCTATTTTTTTTTCCTTAGACGATTATGTGTGGTTTTAATGGGCTTTTTGTAGGATTAGGGCTTGCCACTCGGACTTAGGGTTAGTGATAAGGTTAAGTAAGGGGTTTTGTTTTAGGTGGAGCTTGCCATTCGGACTTAGTGTTAGGGTTAAGGGAGCTTTTTAGGGGGTGGCTTGCCACTCATATTTAAGGTTAATGGTACAACACGTTCAAGAAGGCATTTTTAGGAGGTGGGCTTGTCAGTCGTACCTAGAGTTAGTGGTAGAGTAATTATTTATTTTATGAATTTCACTAAAAGGCAAGAATGGCCGGGAAATTGGAGATCATTTTACATTAAATTTATATGCTAAACTGATCCCCCATTCTTAATTTTTTTTTTCCAAGACTTTAAGGGTGTTCACACGTAGTCACCTAAAAAAGTAGAATCTTAATTTTTTTTTTTTTAAATTGGCGACTAGAAAGTCATTACTACTAGGAGTTCGAAAGTTGAGTGAAAACCAGTATTTCTTGAAGTATTTTTTATAAAAGAACAAAATAGGATTAACTTTTTTAAGCACAAAAAGTATTTTTGTCTTATTTTCAAAAGAACTTCGTAAACGAATTTTACAAAGCTGTTTATAGTTAGCTGCTGCTGATTGATTGTTATATCAGCAATACTAGCAGCCATTGTTGACTTTCGCTCAAAAAAAGACAATATTTTTTCGGATAAGGTAATTTAAAATTACTACTACCGAAAGACAAAACAACATACAATTATAATTTTAATGCATAAAAAAGATAAAAGATTAATTTATTTACTAGTTGGGGTACGGAAAATAATTTTTTTTAAATGTTCGATACACGTCATGTTAAAGGTTTATTTTTAAGATTACGTATCCCCAAAATAAGAAGTCGGAGAAGTAAAAATAAAATTCCTAATTGTAGTTTAATGTGTCTTCTAAATGTTTATAAAATTTCAAGAAAATTGATATAGATTTGCCACTTTTATTTTGCAAAACAAACGAACATGTAAAAATAAGTTTTGAAAAAAAAAAACACACACATTTTGCATTTTTGGTTGTTCGAAGCAAAATACCGTTTGAATTCGCTGTTAAAAACTAATGCAATGGATAAAAGCATATGAAAGTTGTATATTTACAAAGATTATTTTATCTTTTCAACCATATAAATATTTTAAAGAAATATGTGAGAAAGAAATTGCAAGTGTTAACAGCTTATGTCGCAATGCCAGGTGGGTTGGGATTGTTTTAATTATATATTCTGATAACAGAATAGCTCTAACTAAACATGTAAGAACATCTTCTATATTCATATTTTTAAATTTTTAAAATTCGTTCTAGAATGAAAATAAACAAAAATCACCTCGTATTTCTATATACACGAGGCGATTTTTGTTTAATGTGACTATTACTGCTGCTACTACAGTCAGTTTTTCAAACTATAAATATATTTTTTTTCGGATAGGGTAATGAAATATTATTACTACCAAAAGAGAACACATATATACAATTATAATTTTAATGCATAAAAAAGTACAAAGATTGATTTACTTATTAATTGGGCGATAAAAATGTATTTTTTCAAAATGTTCGATACACGTCATGTTTAAGGTTTATTTTTAACACTTCAAGAAAAAGAATGAGCCGATTTACTTTGTACACTGACAAACATTAAAAGTGTTGCTTCTCCTGATTGGTTTCCAAATTTCAGGACAAAATTCCGCAGAGGGAGATGGTACCAGAGTTTTTAACGAAGGAGGGGGGGGGGGTAAAAAATGACGTAAATTGCTGAAAATAGCATTAACATTTTTTTTCTTTATTTGCTCAAAACTCTTAAAAATATATAATGTATATTATTATTCATGAATGCACGTGAAAGGATATTCATTTCCTAACAAAATGAAGGTATTTTGAGTACTTAAAGTGCTTTAGTTTTTAAGATATGACTATTTTAATAGAACTACCCTGCAATCTGTGATTATCCAATCCGTTTTCTGGTCGATGTCTATTGCTACTTAGATCATCAAGCTCTTTATATATGCCATTATTGAGATATTTTAAGCAATTTAAATTTTTTCATGTGTATTGCTATTTTAAAAATAGAAAGTTAGCACAATTTTGTTTAATTTTTTTTTTTAAGAGAATAAATATTTTTATTTATTAAATAATTTAATAAAATATAAATAATTAAATTCTACTGTTTTAGACAATTACATTATTTGAATCCTCCATACTAGAGCAGTTTTTAGTTTTCAGAATATTGTTGATATTTATTCAAAAATAGAGAAAAAAAGAATAGCTTGAAAGAAACTGAACAATAGAGTTGGGCGGTTTTGAAATTTTGGTTTCGGTTTCGTTTTTTTCCCCGGTTTACGGTTCGGTTTTTCGTTTTTTTTTTGGAAAGATTCATGAAAGATTTCTGAAGAATAAAACTGAGTTTGAATATACATTCTATCTAATTCTTTAACCCATCAGAAGCTAAAATATAACTCAGAAATGCAAGAAATTAAAAACGAAAATTTATTTAAACAAACAAAATAATTTTACAAATAAGATTAAGCAAAAATGATGATGAAAATGAAATATTGTCAAAATTATTTGACAGATAAAAATTTTAATTTTTTAATAGGTGAAAATGTTTTTACTCATTTCCTTAGGTTGTGATTGAGAAAAACTAGTTTCTCAGCATGGTTAGGTTTCAGCCTACATCTCCGGTCACTAATGACAAGTCCAGCCTTACTAAATATCTGTTCACTCGCTACAGAGGTAGCTGGAATACTCAAAAGTTCTCTTGCCATAATACAAAGATTCGGGTAGAGCCTCCCATTTTTCTTCCACCAGACAAAAGGATAGGCTGATGGGTCGATGGCTTTTCCATACAGAAATCGATCTACCTCGTTTTTAATCAGAGATATTTTTTTACCGCTGGTATCAATTTCTTTTGTTCTTGCCTGACCTTTCTTTTGGAGAAAACCCCATCATACGGAACGCGTTTGATTTTTTCTTTTTCATTTGAAAATAGTTTATGCTAAAAATACGATGTCATGTTGTCTGTCGTATTTCTCTTTTTTTCATTTGAAAATTCAAAATGTTAATGATAAACAAACTGTAAACAAAGATTTCTTCCTACAAGTCAATTAAATGTTTTTATCATATATTTGTTCAATCTGTCCTCTTACTAATATAACATTTTTTGGTAATATTCAATTTTATTCAAATTGGAAAATCTTTTCAACCGTGTTTCCTTGTATATGGTGGCTTACTGTAGTAAAAACACAATACCGAACGGTTACGGTTTAAAAAGAACAAAACGATTCGGTATGGAGACGAAACCGAAAAAACGCGGTTTTTCGGTAAAACCGCCTATCTTTACTGAACAATGATACTAAAACATCGCCATTGCTTCTACTGCTATTAATACTACTACTACAGCATGTTTACATTATACTTTTTATTCACAATTCAATGTTTTAAAGAAAAATTCCGTGAATTAATCTGATCCTATCAGATCAGGCTGCCTGAAGATACTGGCTTCCTGACCAAAAATGCACCAAACATTGATGTTATTGTTTTTTTTTTCTGTTTCTCTTTGCAATATTCAATCATGTTTTGCAAAAACAAAAACAACAATTTTATTCTACGAAACACCATGGATAAATAATTGAAGATATATAGAACTTAAAGCATAAAAATATTTATTAAAATGACCAGATCCAGCGTTAAATAACCCAAAAAGGGTTGATATGCCATAAAACAAAACAACCAAACCAAACCTGCAATTAAAAACTATAACTTAAAAAAAATTTTTTTTTACTTTTATTCACCCCAAAGAAGGCACATTGCCACTGATATGTAAGAGGCTACTGATTTAGGGGCCATATCCATAAGGGCATCCTAAGTGGGGAGCTGTGCTCGAGATGTTTGTTCACATTACATTTAAATTTTTGCGTGTTGGTACAGTCAAGGAAACAGCAGGGAGGGAATTCCAAAAGCTAGCAGTTTGAGGAAAGGAGCTATTAGAGTAGAAAGCCTTCCAGCATCTTGGGACCTCTACAGGGAATGGGTGGGATTTAGCTGATTGCCGGGTTGGTCGGGGGTATTTGCGTTAACTTTGCACGAGAGCAACAAGTACCTCGGAGCATATTCCATTGAAGTACTTGTAAAACTTGCAGAGGGATGCAACATTGCGGCGATGGGACAGGAGCTGGAGCTTGGTAGACATTATGGGACCTATTAGATTAGAGGCTCTTTTTTTTTTACTCTAAGAGGAAGAGACTAGTGGTTTGTGCACCAGCCCAGATGTAACGACAATACTCCATGCCTGGGCAGATGTTGGCTCTGTAGAGATATAGGATACTGGCAGATATGAGAAGTTTTCTATCATGGTAGAGAGAGCCTACTTTGCTTGCAGCACTGGGCAATATTTTCTATTTATTTGTTCAAATTCATCTTACCTGTGAATTTTAGGCTGAGGAGTTTGAATGTTGGTCTCTAAAGTAGGGTGTGATTTGCCATGGCAATCGGTGGTTGAAAAGGTTCCTTATAATTGTTAAAGGAAAGGAGGTTTGTCTTAGTAGCATTAAGTGTTACCATTCACTTATATTCTCATTCAACCACAGACTGGAGAGCATTTTCTAAGGATTCAGCAATTGCTTTGGATATGTGCGCATTTGTTTTACCCACATGTCGAGAATAGAGCATGGTGTACTTGGCAAATATACCCATCTCGGACACAATTTCATCAGGGTAATCATTTATGAAAATCAAGAACAATGGACGTCTAACGATCGATCACAGGGGTACACTTGTATTAGTGTCATGTTGTTTAGATGTACGGCCATATAGAACAACCTGGATCTTTCTTTTGGCTAGGAAGGATCTGATTATGTTAAATATTATCCAGTAATACCATACAAATAAATTTTCAGGAGAAGACTTTCATGCCAGACAAAGATATATCAAGTGCTACCGCCCTAGTTTCACCAGCCTTCTCCAGTGTATGATATATGCGTTCAGAGATGACCGTTAGGATATCCGCAGTAGAACGGACTTGCCTAAATCCATACTGATGGTCAGAAAGAAGTTTAGCATTAACAAGGTGTCGGACTATCGCTAAATTGATTAATGATTAAAAGATTTTAGCAAAGAGCGGTAGGAGACTGATGGGTCGATAATTTTGAAGATCAGTTCTTTCAATAAAATTCTTGAACACTGGTACCACAGAGGCAATTTTCCAGCTATCAGGGAAACAAGATTTGGCAGGGCATTTGTTGTAGAGTTTAGAGAGGACAGGGGCCAGCTCAGCAGAGCATTTCTTTATTACTAAAGCAGGGATAAGATCAGGCCCACATATTTACATATTATTCATAAAAATAATTCTGAAACTAAATGATATGTCGATATACCTTATTAATTTTGAAATATTTTTTGTTGACTTTGCTCCATTGTAACTCTAATAATGTGCTGATATGATTCGTCTTGATACATTGAGACGTAAATCATAAATATGGGGATATCTCTATTTTCATGCAGCAGGGCAACATGATTTATTAGCGTAATAATATGACACTAACAGATTATTTAAGATGAGAGATTTTTCTATAAATAGGTGCCATTTTCGGAATTTTTTAAATTGAATTTCTTTAGGATTTCATTCATTGAAGTTTTCAACGAGCAATTTCTTTAAGAAAGACAACTTAAAACCATATTTTAAGGCCCCATATTGACAAGTGGCTTTTTTTTTCTGTAAGATAGGACTATTTTTATATGCATAGATACATGCAATGTATTGCCCACCCGATTTGGAAAACATTTTTTTCACATAAAAAAAATAAATTGCTCGTCATCGAAAATAGTGACCTAATTTGAAGTCACCTAAAAAAAACACACTTTTAATGGCACAAAAAGAATTATACATTTATAAAGAGAAATGATTAGATTTTATTTACATTCAAATTTTATCAAAATAACCCCCAAAATAAAGGATATCACAAGTTGAAATTGAGGTAATTTCACTGTATTTGTCTTCTTTTTTTTTCACACAAAAGTAGCCCAGTTTACATTATTCATACTGTAAACTATTCATTTCTTTTTATTTAATTTCCTTTCACATTTTTCAAATCATATGATTTATGTAACAACTATATTAATATATAATATAGGTTTAATATATAATATAGGTTTTTAATTTTCCTCTTCAGTTCTCTATTTTGGTGTGGTGTAACATAGTATTAGGATTAAGAGATCGGCAGAATAACATTTTCAGATACTCAATAGTTGCTTCAATTATTCTTACGACATAATCCTATTTTTTATTTTTTTTTTTTCGTTTTTCATATTCTTGCACAGGACTGGTCTCTTTTAACAACTAATTTTGTTTTTTGAGGGTTTAAATTCTAAGCATAGCATTTCTCAATCAAAAGCAGATGACATCTTATGTCATTGGCATAACCGTTTACAATCGATATTCCTTGTTCTCCCTTCCACCTACCGATGAGCAGTTTCTGCCGTCATGGGAACAAAGTGTTGCGGCTGCTTATTTAAAATGGATATACACTTTGTGTGTTTTAATAAGTATGTGTTTCAGAATGGGGAGGGTGGTAATTTTCCAATTATAAACAGTCGCAAACTTATAAAAATAAGGACATATAACCAATTTTTTTTTTTTTTTTTACGAGAGACATTTAGTGTGCGCATTTATGTTTGAAGTACAATTATAAATAGTCTGAAACTTGATGGTAAAATTATTTATTAATGAAAAAAAAATCTTTAGAGGGAGATACATTTTGTGTTTGGCCAACAAATCTGCGGTACTTTTTTTTTTTTTTTTTGAGAACAATTGTCAAGTCTGAAACTGCACTAAAAATAATAACCAATATATCCAAGAAATTAAGAAAACTACCCAGACTTTTCAAAAAATATACAAAAAAAAAAATTTTTTTTAAAGTTACAAGTTTTTCAAGAGGCTACTTTGTCCTGAACAGGGTGATCATTTTACGTTATATTTATATTTGAAACTGATCACCACTCTAAAGTCTAAAATATTTTTTCCCCTTTATTTTTAATATCTACTTTTTAAGGCTGTGTAATCAACTGAAAAAAAAGTAGAATCTCATTTTTTAAATTTTTTTTTAAAGTCAATTAGCATAAGGTGCAGGGCTGCACAATAATACCTTTATTCCTATCCAGGCAACTAGTATTAAATATAATTTATTCATGATTTGGTCTAGCATAATACATATAAAAGTTATAAAAAGAACTTGAGTATCTATATGAATCAAACTGTTACCTTTAAGTGCAACACATGGGATTGAAATATATTTCTATACTTTTTTATCTAATTCTAGAAGAAATAGTTATTTAAAAAAAATAGAACTTTGTTTAATTTGTGCTATTTCATGCTGACATGTTTTATGTGTTTTGTATTATATTAAGTAATTTTTTTGTGCTTATTTCAATACATTTTATTTTCTCAGGGTGAAGGCGTTTATGGAAACAGTCGTTTTCTGTATGTGGCCATGTGTTTAATAGTAAGTTAAATTTTTATGTATTAAAAAATAATTTTAAAACATTAAAAGGTTTAGTTTTCTATTAGTAGACAGCTAAAGGATAAAGTTGTTTTTTTTGTTTAGTTTTTTTCTAATATATTATGGGCTAATGAAAATATACAAGTGAGAAAAATTTGTCAGTACTTATTAATTTCTTTCTGATCTTTGAATTGATTTTCTTTTTCAAAGACAAAGTAAATTTTAGTTTTCCCTGTAAAGTATTGTTGTTTATAAATATTTTGGTATTAGACACACTGCAACCTATCACATGACAATATTTTAATCAAATATTTCTGTTAATTTACTTGTTTTTGTACATAAATTGGTATTGGAATATTCCACTAAAAGCTATTTTAAAGGACTCAAAATATACAGGCAGAATGAAACAATAGAAACTATATTTAGGTGAAAAATTACAAGATTATTAAATTGAACATATGTAATTTAGAAATTATGCTTATGGCATGATGTTTGATTTGTAAAATGTTTCTTTATAACAAGAAGTTATGTAATAACTCATTTTTTTCCCCCATTTTTACAGATCATCTTTGTGTGTGTGTATATGTATACTTTTAGTAACATAAAAAATTAGCCCTTGATTAAATAAACAAGATAATTTTAACTGGTGTAATCTATTCAATTAATGGTTAATTGAAGTCTGTTCTTCTCTTGATTATCTCTTCTTTTTCTCTCCAGGGCAACCCTGTCAGTATCCAAGTTAAAAATGGAAATCTATATGAAGGGATTCTTGTAACATTTTCACAAAAGGTAATTGTACATTTGTTTGCCATTCTACTGTATGTTTTATTCATGTAAATTTAACTACTTTCCAATTTTCTACCTTGATTATACTTAAAACTGAATATCAAGTGTTATCATACTCATTAAATTTGCTATTTCTGTTCAACTTTAAAAATGTGCATTTTACTATATCATCCATTGATTATGTTACTGTAAATGAATTGTCTAACAATTGTGAAATATTACTTATAAATTTCTGACAGAAATAGGCATTTTATCGTACAAAAATCTTTTACAAATGAAATATAACGCAAATAGTTTTCTACAATATTTATATTGGAAATCTATTTCAAGAAGATTTGCTAGCATAAAAGTAGGCATTGACTTGAGAATCTAAGTTAAAGATATCATTTTCTCTATTAACATAAAGAAAATGTTTAAGAATGGCATTTTTGAATTTATATATACACAGATGCTGATAGCTGCGTCAATTTTGCACACAGCAAATTGTTGGAGGGGGGTGCTCATCAGAAAAAGTAGCTTTTTTTTTTCTTCTTGTAAATAGGACACTTCTACAAGTTTAATTTATCTCATATTATTTTCTTTTTTCTTTCCCCACTATTTCAAGACAACTGTAAAGACAGTTGTCCTGACCTACTCACTGAACAATTTCATTTTGTCATGAATCTGTGAAATGCATTTCTATATTTTGTTTTAAAACGAATGACACGGATGGAGTACAAGGCGTGTGTCAGATGCTTTTAACTTGTTTCATCAAAGAAAGCTTTCCCATTTCTTTAGCTTCTGTTTATCTGTAACCTATGTTAGTTTGCATTGTATCGGCTTCCACCATTATTTATAATTTTTTGGAGTACATCATCATATTCGGTTTAACGTCCATTTTACATGCTAGCATGTGTTGGACGGCTTTTCGAAATTGACTTCCAAGCTAACCTATCTCTGGACAGGTTTTTATTTATCCCGCTTTTTCTCAAGTCCATCCTTATCACTTCCTCCCATGTTTTCCTTTGCCTTCCCTGTGGGCTGGCCCTGCTACCTCAATTATTCTATATCTACTAACCCTGGAACTCTCATCCATTCTTTCAACATGACTATACGATCGAAGCCTCCTATTCTGCACCCTATACTGTCCAGATTTAATCTTCCTCTGAGTTTATCTGATCGGAATCTGTCTTTAAGACCTGTGTTACACACCCATGATATTCTTATATCATTTCTCGCCATGTCTTCAACTCTCACTAGCCAGGTTTCACTTCCATACATCATCACACTGCGTACACATGTCTAATAGACCCTTTCCATTGTCGGCAGTGGTAACACTGCTGGTTAATAATGTTGTTGTGGCCTTGAAGGGCCGGTAATAATCAAGACAAACAATGGTATAATTAACAAAAGTATGTTACAGAAGGTATGCGTCACATTCTGTGGCCATAAATTCCATCAATAACTGCCACAATGCTTGGTCGTAACTGTATTGTCTGAGTAAGTCCATTTATTCCTGAAATAAAACACCTTCTCTATCTATTGTATCGAGCACTTTTACCATAAGATATGTATTATTATTATTCCCGGACAACACCGAATACCTTTACGTATATATAATATTATAAAATCTGAGTGTAAAAGTTGTTTACATCGGGCAACACCGCATCTAAACAGACCTGCTGTATCTATTGTAGCAAGCACCTTTGCAATAAGATATGTATTACTGTATTGGACAACGCCGAATACCTTTTCTTGTCTACAATATTATTAAAAAAAAACTGTGGAGCACAATTGTCTATATCTAGTTTAGTTTAGGAAGTATGTGTGTGTTTGTTTCCCTCTTTTGCATATAAATATACACGTAAACATAAAGCAAACGTGGACACGATACTCTAATATATATATTTATATATATATTATACATAAATTTAAATACACATTGGTCTTTATTATAGAGTGGAGGATTATTATTTTTATCATTCTTATCTAGATTTATTATTTTGCCATCTAATTTATATTAGTGTTTGTGGTGTGTACAGAGACATGTAAATTAGATGACTATGCTGAAAAGAAAGTCCTCCTTTCTCTAAATGTTCTCAGAGATATTAAGAAATATTAAAGAGTGGTTGAATTAACATAGTGAGAGGGATGAGAGAAATACATAGATAGCTATCTTCCGTGGGAAGATGTGACACAAGATCGGAAGGTGGGGGATTGAAAAACGAGTGTCCCAAAAGCAGAGCAGTCTGGTCTACAAAAAATGATTGTCAGCATTCCTCGGTAGGGGTGCCTCATATGATTAGCAATAAACTAACCCTTTCTCAAAGAGAGAAGGTAAAGCCTGGGAAGGTGGACTTCCTAAAACTGCATAGAACCATACCTCAGCCCAACAAAAAAAAAAAAAGGCCACCTAACTGAAATGGCCCAGACTATCGGATTGATTGTCGAGAACGTATCCTCGACTTGGTATGAAAAAAAAAAACCATCACCCTTAAGGTCAGGTGAACCAAGGGTGTTTTAATGAATGACATCATCCTGTTATTACTTCAGCCTCAATTATGTCCATACAGGCTCTCTTCAACTTGTTTTACTAGATGATGTCATCCCTTTGTGACATTATAAAGGTAGCAATACACATCGACCAGAAAACTGTTTGGATAATCACAGATTTGAGGGTAGTTCTATTAAAATAGTCATATCTTAAAAACTAAAGCACTTTAAGTGCTCAAAATACCATCATTTTGTTAGGAAATGAATATCCTTTCAGGTGCATTCATGAATAATAATATACATTATATATTTTAAAGAGTTTTGAGCAAATAAAGGCAAAAAAAATGTTAACGCTATTTTCAGCAATTTACGTCACATTTTTTTTTAACCCCCCCCCCCCCCCCCCCCCTTCATTTAAAAGTCTCGTACCATTGCTGTACGTGGAATTTCGTCCTGAAATTTGGAAACTAATCAGGAAAAGTATCACTTTTAATGTTTGTCGGTGTACAAAGTAATTCGGTTCATTCATTTTTTGGAAATTTTAAAAATAAGACTTCAACTCGACGTCGGTTGAACATTTTTGAAAAATACATTTCCGTCACCCAATTAGTAAGTAAATCAATCATTTTACTTTTTTATGCATTAAAATTATAATTGTATATATGTGTTCTCTTTTGGTAGTCATGATATTTCATGACCCTATCCGGAAAAAAAAGCGTTTTCTATTTATAGTTTGAAAAATATTGTAACAGCAGTAATAGCAGCTATAAACACAAGGCGATTTTTGTTTATTTTCATTCTAGAACGAATTTAAAAAATTTTTAAATATGAATATAGAAAATGTTGTTACATTTTTCGTACCCAACTAGTAAATAAATTAATCTTTTTTTATGCATTAAAATTATAATTGTATGTTGTTTTGTCTTTCCGTAGTAGTAATTTTAAATTACCTTATCCGAAAAAATATTGTCCTTTTTTGGAGCGAAAGTCAACAATGGCTGCTAGTATTGCTGATATAGCAATCAATCAGCAGCAGCTAACTAGTCTTGTAAAGCTTTGTAAAAATAAGACGAAAATCCTTGTGCTTAAAAAAGTTAATCCTATTTGGTTCTTTTATAAAAAATACTTTAAAAAATACTGGTTTTCACTCAACTTTTGAACTTCTAGTAGTAATGACTTTCTAGTCGCCAATTTAAAAAAAAAAATTAAGATTCTACTTTTTTAGGCGATTACGTGTGAACACTCTTAAAGTCTTGGCGAAAAAAAGAAAAACAAAACAACAAAAAATAATTTAGAATTTAGAGTGGGGGATCAGTTTCGCATATAAATTTAATGTAAAATGATCTCCGATTTCCCGGCCATTCTTGCCTTTTAGTGAAATTTATAAAATAAATAATTACTCTACCATTAACTCTAGGTACGACAAACAAGCCCACCTCCTAAAAATGCCTTCTTAAATGTATCGTACCATTAACCTTAAATATGAGTGGCAAGCCACCCCCTAAAAAACTCCCTTAACCCTAACACTAAGTCCGAATGGTAACCTCCATCCAAAACAAAACCCCTTCCTTAACCTTATCACTAACCCTAAGTCCGAGTAGGAAGCCCTAATCCTACAAGAAAGCCCATTAAAACCACACATAATCGTCTAAAAAAAAAAAAAGCAAGAAAAACAAAAAAAACAGACCCCCATAAAAAAAACCGCACAGGATTTATTTGCCATAGAAAAAAATTGATTAATGCCCTAAAACGCTAGAATGGCCCGGAAATGGTAAATTATTCTACATTAAATATATGTTAAACTAATCCCCCACTCGAAATTCTAAATGAATTGTTGTTTTTTTCTTCTGCTAAGTTTTCAGGGTGTTCACACTTAATTGCCCCTAGCCCTACCACTAACCTGAAGTTCAAGTGGTAAGCCCCTCCTCCCACAAAGACCCTCATAATCGTCTAAAAGAAAAGAAAAAAAACAAGAAAAACGCACAGGATTTATCTCCCATAGAAAAAATAATTAACTGTCCTAAAACGCTAGAATGGCCTTGAAATGGGGGATTATTTTATGTGAAACTGATCCCCACTCTAAATTCTAAAATTGTTTTTGTTTCTTTCTTTCTGCCAAGTTTTTCAGGGTGTTAACTAGAGATGGGCAGGTTTACCGAAAAACTGCGGTTTTTCGGTTTCGTCTCCATACCGAATACCGAATCGTTTTTTTTTTTTTTTTAAACTGTAACCGTTCGATATTGTGTTTTTACTACAGTAAGCCACCATATATAAGGAAACACGGTTGAAAAGATTTTCCGATTTGAATAAAATTGAATATTACCAAAAAATGTTATATTAGTAAGAGGACAAATTGAACAAATATATAATCAAAACATTTAATTGACTTGTAGGAAGAAATCTTTGTTTACAGTTTGTTTATCATTAACATTTTGAATTTTCAAATGAAAAAAAAGAGAAATACGACAGACATGAAATCGTATTTTTGTAGGCCCTGGTTGAAATAACAGAACATGATAGAATTATTGTAAAAACATTGCTGATTTAATTTAACACCTCACGCATTTTGAGTTTAAGAAAAAATAAGTTGTAAAAAGTTGTTTTGAACTAATTCCCAACTTAAATTAATTTTCTTTAAAATCGATCAAATGCGTCCCATTAATCCAACAGTACATCCAAGCTAATTATTTATTTATAGAAAATTAAAGGGAGAAAACTCATGTCTGCAAAACAGAAACGCTATAAAATTTATTATTTTTTTTGTTTTTGTTGAAACTAATTTCTGTGGCATAATAAGGATTAAGCTGGGTGATTTAAAAAAAATGAGGAATGGTCCATTTATTTTTAATAATGATTCATATATGTCTGTGACTGCTCATTTTCTAACGCTATCTTTTGATGTTAAAGGTTTTTATTTAAATGTTTCTCATTCTCCTCATCCTAAATTTTAGCTTCTGATGGGTTAAATAATTAGATAGAATGTATATTAAAACTCAGTTTTATTCTTCAGAAATCTTTCATGAATCTTTGGTCACTGTTTTAACGAGTTAACTGTTGAAAAGGTATCAGAACTTTGATTACAACAGTCAACACCTTAAAACTTATATGATTCATATCATGGAGAATGATTCAGTCACAAAATTATCGAAACAGTGGCATAATTCAACTAAACATTGAATAATAACTAATCATCACACAAGAGAATGAATAGCTTCCATAGTAAAACATTTTTTTTCAAAAAACCGAAAAACCGAACCGTAAACCGAGGTTTTAAGAAAAAAAAACCGAAACCAAAACCAAAATTTCAAAACCGCCCAACTCTAGTGTTAACATGTAATTGCCTAAATAAAAAAAGTAGAATCTCATATTTTGGAGAGGTAAGGGGGTGAGTTAGCAGAAGGTGTTAATCTATAATAATGCCAAAGAAATCTTGCAATATATTCATATTAGATTTTAGTTTCTTGTACATAAAATGTATTACAATTCAACTTTGAGTTTTCTAACTTTCTTTTAATGGATACATGGTATTTTTAAGGTATTGCATATTTATGTGCACTTAGTGCAGATTACTTGGAAACCATTAATTTCTGGAGATTTTCAGTGGCACATTCTGATTCCTTGTACAAAAATACACTTATATGGTAAATTTCATTGCTTAATCTTGTATTTTAACAAAGATATAACATTTTTACTGAAAAATTAGTGTAAAAAATGTGACGAAATGCATATGGTCTTAAAGAGGGGAAAATATCCAATCGTGTGAGGCACAAAAATAGTCATAACTTCCTTATTTTTAGTCAGATTTAAAAAATTTAAAAAGATTCTTTCTTAGATCATCAAGCTCTTTCTATATATGCCATTATTGAGATATTTTAAGCAATTTAAATTTTTTCATGTGTATTGCTAATAAAGGACTTGCCTGGTTTCTTCCAACTTCGTTTAGCGATGTCATCCATTGTGCACAGAGACAAACAAACATACAAGATAACATCAACCTCCACAATTTTAGTAGTAGTAGTAGTAGTAGTAGTGTGTGTGTGTATGTATGTATGTGTATATATATATATATATATAACTTCTTTTGTAATATGGTGGGGAAATCCCAGCAGAGTGCTCAATTAATTGAGAATCAAAATTAGGAGCTTAATTGCAGCTCCTTGTTCTTATCTCTAAATCAGAGTCAATCGGTATATCATTATTATTACTCCCATAAGTCTTCACTATACCTTAATTAATAATGTTAAACCCGAATACAGAATCATTAAGAACCTTGTAGAGTTACTGTAGTAGCCATCACGCGGGTCCAGATGGAAAGAAAGTCAGGGTTGCATTATGCAAATCAGGTGCGGCAAAAAAGGCTAAATGAAAGGCAGTGTCTTTCGGGGTTACATTATGCAAATCCGGTGCGGCATGAACGCTAAATAAAAGGCAGTGTTTTTTGGGTTGACGGGAGTTGTAGAGAGAACGTCTCGAAGTTCACATGCGGTTGGATAATACGGTTAAAAGAAGGAAAAACGTGTTGCCCGGGAGAAAAAGGAACACAAGTCATTGTTTCAGTCGATCTAAGGGGAGTCCCTTAGATCGACTGACAGCTGCAAAGATTGGACTCGGATTAAATCTTAATTTAAATTCTTTTTGGATTGATGTAGTCTTTTAATCCAGGCCTTGATTTTAAATTTGATGTGTTTATTAACCTTTTTAGTCTTTCATAAGTTTAATCCTTAAACCCATATTCTCTGGTTTGCAATTTCTAGAAGACACATAATTAACCCTCAAAACATTAACGGCCACATATACGGTCCTAATAAACATTGAATCACGGGACTTGTATAGAGATATTGAAAAAAAAATATTTATACTTTTAAATTTTTTCCAATTTTACATCTCAACTGTTACATTTCATCCCCACTTTTTTTTAAAAAACCATATTAAACTTATTATAGTCTTACACCTCCCTAACACTAATTTTAAACAAATATACATAACACTCTAAAGCAAATAACGTATCCAAACGAGAGTGATACGTGAATTCACATTCCTGTAACAGGTGACAGCATAAGCTGAAGAGAGCCGGATGGTTAAGTCCTTCTGATCTTGAAACCGACGGTACTAATGTTGTACTAATCTTTCTGTACAAAATAATAAATAAATATATATATATATATATATATATATATATAGTAGAGAATGGTAGTTTGCTTGAAGCATTGCTGGGTATAGTAGTAGTAAGTTTTTGAAAGGCTGTGGGCAATGCAATTCCGGGTAAGATGCAAGTTGAAAGGAAAGGAACAAAAACAATAACAATAAATCGAATACGATATAAGACTTACTATTTTTTTTTCCTTTTTTTTTTTTCTTACATAACAGCAAGAGTATGCGTCACGTTTATCATTCCTTCATTTCTTAAAAACGAAAAAAACAATATCTCTACCTCTTATTCTCAAAATAATGTTAGAGCAGAGAGATACATACAATGTGAGTGCCGAATCAGAAAGAACATACAATTTTACATAAGAATGCCAAATTCTACCAAAATTGCTCCAAAAATAGAGAAACGGCAAAGAAATTAATGAATTTCTTATGAATTGGTCTGTGATTTCACATATTTTTTCAATATAATGATGTCAATTTTGAATCCTCCATTTTTTACCTTAAAATTCTGATAACTTTTGAACAGCTAGGGATATTTGCATAATTCAAATAGTTTTGAACTACATTTACTAAGCTCTTTATAACTACTGTGATTAAATAACAATAATTTAAAATAAAATTAAAAAACTAACTGGAAATGCTGGTGTAAGTCGAGCCTCCTCCTCTCGCATATTTAAGATTTACAAGAATGCTAGCTGAATGATCATGAACTATCAGCAAAAGTAGTAGTATTAGTATTCATAGTAAACACTGCAGTATTTAGTATCTCTATGTTCGCTTTCTTTCTCTTTTCTTTCCTCTTTCCTATCTCTTTCTATCTTCCTTTCTCTTTTCCTTTTTTTCTCTTTTCCTTTTTTTCTCTTTTCCTTTTTTTTTCTCTTTTCCTTTTTTTTCCTTTTTTTTTCTCTTTTCCTTTTTTTTTTTCTCTTTTCCTTTTTTTTTTTCTTTTCCTTTTTTGAATATATATTAATATTCTGAAAACTAAAACTACTTTGCTCTAGTGTGGATTAAAATGATCTAATCAATTTATTTTGTTTTTTATTAAATTATTTCATAAATGAAAATGCTTACTCTCTTCAGATTAGGATAAGTTTTTTTTTTGTTGTTTTTTTAAGCTTGAAATTAGCAACCAGCTTCCCCCCAAAAATGAGCGCCATCTTGTAAGATGACTCTAACGATAGATAAAAATTGACGATAACAAATTCATAGATAATAAATTTTATAATCAGTATTGCCACTTGAAATTTAGATAGAAGAGTAAATTAAATGTTAGCATAAAATATTCAGCAAGTTCCTCATTATCACTGAGCACCAGTTGTATGACTTTTTGTAAGAGATGTGGATCAGAAGACGAACAACTTTTAAGAGTTAACAAATCTGTCAGATGAATGTTTTTGGAGATTTAGATTTTAGCATGCAAACAAAATGAAATGCATCACTATGCAATCGAGCAACCTCAGATATGCTCAAGCGCAACCAGACAGCAGCTTGGTTGGGAGGAATAAACTGAGTGCCAGTCCATTCTTAGCATCTCAGAAAACATGCAAAACATCTTCGACAAAGACACAATCAGCGAGAAGAAAAGATTATACAAAATGAAAGGCAAAAGAAGGAAAAAGAGTGTCCAGCTGCTGTTGAGAAACCAAGAATCATGAACTTGGTTATTAAACATTGTGGTCATGTAAAGTCCGTTAAAGAGATACAACTGGTTTCAGGAAGTGGCTTGGGAGCGCTAAAAGACCAATTGAGATATCTAAAGGTTTCAAGATTAATACCAGTAAATAAAGTTCAGCTGAAAGTTGTTCTTAGTGACTACTTGAGAAGAATAAAGCCAATCAATTCATCTCCACCTCAAAAGAAAAAAAAAAGTCGCTCAGTGAATCTGCTGAACATTTAAATAATTTCAGCAGTTCTCATAAAGAACCATCTCAGGATATTTTTATTTACTCGCACCAAGGACAATGGTGTATGTATATTATGACACCAACTTTTACGTTTGCAAAGTTATTGTTTTATCTCCATCCAATCGCATTTTTAACTCAAACAAAAGGCAAAAATTATTATTGCCGATGGCATTTGTCAGATGATATTGCACAGTTGGAGTCGATATTTGTATATGGATGAGATTTTAATGTAATGCCCATTTCAAGTGATGGTAGGATTTGGAATGTTCCAGATGTTTTCATTATAGCAGAAGCTTATAAAAAAAACTTCTCACTACAAATCACCAAGTAAAAGAACTGTAGGGGAACAATTAAATTTACATAGATGTTCCATCAGTTAAATGAAAAATATTTCTACTCATTTAAAATTTTTGAAGTTTAAAGCTTTACAATAAATATTTACTTGAAAAATGATTTGAGATTCCTTTTGTATAATAAATTTCTGTTCTGTCGGCCCTTTTTTTGGTGAGTTAAAAACTGAATAAATTCACCCAAGTTAAAATATATCTATGACAAAAACTTTTGATAATACACAAAATACACATGTTTTTGAATTCCTCATCTCAAAATTAGTAAAGTGGCAAAGTTGCAATTTCAATTACATATATTTTTGCCTTTTCATTTAATCCATTTTTTCCCTATTATCAAATTATGTTTCCGTCTGTTTTTACATGGTCCAAATCTGAGTATTTTTATTAATTTACTATTAAAAGAAAACTTGATCATGGTTTCTAATATGCTATGACTCATTAAAAAGATTCAATGCATGAGTTGTTGAAATGAGACTTATATGAACAGTCAAAGTTCTCCTTCCATGTAATTTTTACATGTTTTTATTTAATAATTATTGCTTTCATTATGATTAATTTTCATTTACTCCAAGATGACATTACATTTGTATGGATGTTTCACTTGTTTGAAGCCCGCATTTCTAATTATACACTGTGAAAATTGGCTTCTAAACCAATAGCTGACAAGACAACACATTTTCAATGAACTTTGAATGGCCATAATTTGGTGGTTAATTTAGCTACGAAAATAACTGGTACCATTGTTTGTTTTGCAAAAATCTGTGTCCACATAATTTTTTTTTTTTTTTTTTTTTAGATATAATGAAAATAAAAATTTTCTTTGGAATACCTACTCCTAGTGTTTAATTTTCAAGAAAATACCAAGATTGCTTTATATCTACCAAAAGAGACAATTTTTAAGGAGACATTTGGAATTGTGTATTAAAGGTTTATTTGTATTTTTGTTTTTACTTATAAATAACTTTCCCATGACTATTAATTTTTAACATTAACTTAGTTGATGCATGTTTTGTTTCCTTTTTTGTTTTATATAATTATGAATCTTTCTTGAAATGTAATTTTTTTTTTTTTTTTTTTTTTTTTCAGATGGAAATTGTTCTCTCAATGGCCCATAAAGTGGACGATAGATTAAACCCTAATAATAATTCTGTTATTCCCAATAAGGAAAATGTTATTGATAATCTCATTATAAAATGTTCTGAAATAGTTAAATTAGAAGCTAAAAATGTGGATTTGGATTATGCTGTAAAAGGTGAGTATTCTATTTTAATACTAGCAGGGTTACCCAGCATAGCCTGGGTTGGTGGGGATAACACTGCATGCAACAGTATAATAAAGACTAAAGAGTACCTTTTTATGGGTGGATCCTGCCTCATTGTTCTTCTCAAAAGTAAATGTAACATAACTAATTAGACTCCCTTTCATATCTATTGTCTATGTTCCAAATTTCGTAAAAATATGTTCAGTAGTTTTTGAACTCATGGATACATTTATTTCATTAGGAGGGGGGGGGGGCACTCCTAGCAATTCAAGGTTGCTCCATGCCAAGTTTTGTGCAATTCTGTTGAGTAGTTTTGAGCCTTATAAGTGTTTGTTGGTTTTTATTCTTAGTGATATTAATAGTACTTGTTCATCGATGGAGTTAAAGGTCGCTACAAAGTTGATAAAGCATAGTATTGTTGGCTGTTCTAGAGTACGTCAGAGATTGGAATGGAAGCCAGCTTGAGATGGACTAATTTGCAGATGGCAGGCTCCCCGAAACCCCTTAAGCCAGCCTTTGCTGCTAGATCGATGAAGCTAATACTTGTTGAAGAAAGTCAAAATGATCGCACTACTCCAGTCATCATAGAATTTCTCTGAGAGTCGGTGTACACGTAGGGAAAAACAGATCTAGTGCTCATTTATACACTTTCACTGGAATACCATCCTCAGCAGGAGCCTTATTGTTGCGGAGGTGGTACATGACTTTCACTTCTTCCAACATTGGGGAAGCAGAGTTGCGATTGTATTCTTCCTTATCGATCTCCACATCCACGGCAGTTGAAAGTTTAGCAGCTCACCAAAAATGCTCCGGCTGGAGAACACGGCCGACGTTATGTTTTCTCCGGTTGAACAGACTCGTCTATTTCAACCGTATGCCCTGAGCCTCCGAGTCGTCTGGGGTTTCGCGCTAGGTGTTCGGTGCACACCTCCCGCAGAAAATTCTTCCAGTCCACTTGCGTGGTTCGAGACAGTACGCCGCATTCTTTTTGGTAGGTTTTTACCGGTCGCCATATCTTGGGACCACAGGTAGATCATCTTTTAGAATGGTCGAAATTTCTAATTTTGATCGCGAAAAAAACGTCCCCGATCGCAACAAAATCCAAGCCCGGCATTCCTGGGTGGGGCATCTCCAGGCATATTTGTCCGCCACAGTCTTTCGCGGTGCTAACCGGCAAAGTCGGCCGCCGCCGCATCGCATACACCGCATTACTTTTGCCAGCAGAGCTTTCTGCTGGCAAAAGTTAATGCACTTCTCCGGAGATCCAATCGTGCGACACAGCACTTCGAAATTCATTTTTTGCAATTGGTTAACAAGCGTCTCTCCTTCAAATCGTTATCGGCTGCTTGACGCCAGCCTCGTTTTCGACTCGGCAGGTCTCGGACGCTTCCGTTAGCTGTTGGCTCGCTGCTGCCGGGCAGTCACGGAAATTAGGTTCAAATCCTGAACAAGTACCTAGAAAATTGATATTAGTGTATAGCGAGAAAGATTCTAAATTATTAAAAATCACATAAGTAATCATTTGGTAAGATAAACCCCACTCTGAATGATGATACTTGTTAAATTAAATACATATATGTATGTGTCTGAGGGGAGGGGATATGTATGTGTTGTGTATATCCGTGCATTAGTATTTACTTCATGATTTTTTGTATTTATGTGCCCACATGGAAGTTTGTGTATGCCTGTATATGCAGGTATATATTGATATATAGCTGTAGATAATAGATCTGTAGATCTATGTTTATGGGTGTAACTTGGTATTATATGTAGGTGTATATGTCTTTGTGTATTATCATCATATTCGGTTTAACGCCCATTTATATGCTGGCATGTGTTGGACGGCTTTTAGAAATTGACTTCAAAGCAAACCTATCGCTGACCAGATCTTTATTTATCTCTCTTTCTCTCAAGTCCATCCTAATCACTTCCTCCCATGTTTTCCTTGGCCTTTTCTTGTGGGCTGACCCTGCTACCTCAATTGTTCTACATCTACTAGCCCAAGAACTCTCATACATTCTTTCGACGTGGTCATACATTCAAAGACTATTGTTCTGCCCGAATTTCCCTATACTGCTCAGATTTAATTTTACTGAGTTCATCAGATCTGAGTCTTTCTTTAAGACTTGTGTTACACATCCAACATATCATTCTCATATCATTTCTTGCCATGCAACGCATGTCCTCAACCCTTACTAGCCAGGTTTCACTTCCATACATCATCACACTGCGTACACATGCCTGATAGACTTCCTTGGTCAACAGTGGTAACGCTCTGCTGGTTAGTAATGGCAAAAGTTCCCTGAACTTATTCCATCTACTACTAATTTTAGCTATCACACTAGCACCTGCTCCACCCTGTGCTCCAATGGTATCACCGAGGTAATACAATTTCTGAACAACCTGAATAACTTTGCCACCCAATGTTTGTTAGTGTGTATATATATCTTTTTATATGCACTACCAGTCAAAAATATTTGCCCCCCCCCCCCCTTAAAGAATTATAAGTGTCATTCTTAATGAAACAAGTTAAGCACCACAATGGTTTTATTTATTATACTCATTCATTAATTTCTGATGATTCTATTGTTGGCAGTAGTTTCCATATCTTTCTAGTGAGAATTATTTCTAGGAAGACAGGAGGTATGTACGGGAGGGACCACGTGAAGATTGCCAATATCCTAAGTGAAAATGTTTCTGTGGAACAAGCTGGATTCGAACTTGATGCACCCAGGTTGTTAGTCTGTATCATTAGCCACCGTCACCCCTCATTGATTATAGTAGCAATACCCACTGACCATAAAACGGTTTGGATAATCAGATTTCAGGGCGGGAAGGCTAAAATAGTAATTTTTTTTTTTTTTTAACCAAAGCGCTCAAAACACCACTATTTTGTTCGGAAATGAATTTTTTTTTTCACATGCATTAATAAATAATAATCTTCATTTGAAGAGTTTTAAACAAATTAAGTGATAAAAATGTTAACGCCATTAAACGGACATTTTAATTTATATCCCGTAGAAAAAAATTGGTTTACTGCCCTAGAACACTAGAATGGCCCTGAAATGGGGATGATTTTACATTAAATTTATATGTGAAACTAATCCCTATTCTAAATTTTAAAATAATTGTTTTGTTTTCTCTGCAAAGGTTTTTCATATGTAATTGCCTAAAAATGGTAGAATCTCATATTTTGGAGAGGCAAGGGGCGATTTAGCAGAATCTATTATAAAACCAAAGAAATCTTGCAATATATTCCTTTTTTAACAGTCTAAGTATTAGATTTCAGTTTCTTGTACATAAAATGTATTAGAATTCTAACTTCTTTTTTTTGTTAATGGATACATGATATTTGTTAAGTATTGTAGCATATTTATGTGCATTTACTGCAAATTACTTGAAACTATTCAATTTTGGAAGTTTTCAGTGGCACAGTTTGATTCCTTGCACAAAAATACATTTAGATGGCAAATTTCATTGCTTAATCTTGTGTTTTAACGAAGATATAACATTTTCACTTAAAATTTAGTGTAAACAATATGACGAAACGCATATGGTCTTAAAGAGGGGGAAAATATCCAACCGTTCGAGACACAAGAATAATCATAATTTTTTAAATTTATGTCAGATTTAAAAAGGTACTTTCTTAGATCAAGCTCTTTCTCCCATCATTGAGATATTTTAAGCAATTTCAATTTTTTCATGTGTATTGCTAATTACACAAAGTAACATTAAGTTCAGCATAACCAGATATCTTTTGAAAAATTGATTTGTGAGCGTGAACAAAATGTTTTCCAAAAGTTAGTTTACAACCATTTAAATTCACATTACACTATATGGTGTTGAATTAATGCTTGATAAATACCTGTTTTACATAGGTTGCCAATCTACTTTGCTCGATGATGTAATTTGTTATTCTTATTGCTTAAATTAAATTAAAACTTAAATTTTGCAATTTTCTTCTGAATCAAAACTTTTCTCAATAAAATGCTCAAAACATATGAACAAAGACAAAAGATTATTACTTTTAAAAAAGAAAGAATCATATTCAAATAGAAATAAAATAAAAAAATAGCTGTAACTACAGTGGATTATACTGTTAGGAGACGTCAGGAAACTGAACTGAACCAAAAGCAGCCAGAGCAGGTGACGATTTCATTAGTCACCAGCTTGCCTAATTCCTCCAAATATCATTGCACAACTCAACCAATGTCGTGGAAAAATGTGTCAACATCCATTGTGAGGAGATACTCTGTGACGCTGGCTTATATGGCAGAGTTGCTGTCAAAAAAACACTTAGAAGATAAAACAAATTCACAAAGCTCCAGTTGGACGAGGTGTATATCTTTTGAACTGATGAATCAGTGTTTGAAATCTTGGTCGTGCAAAAGCTCCACCGTAAAGTATGGCGGGGGCTGTTATGTTAGGGAGGAGGGTGCATGCGATCTCATCTGGAGCGTGGCTTGTTGTTTAAAGATGTGTACTCCTGCAAGATAATAAAACAGTATATTAGTGAATTCTAAAAAAGCAAAGAGCAATAGCACATCTTTTGATTGAAGTCTTTACTGGTGTAATCAGAGGACTTAAATCCCATTGGAGTAGTGTGCGATGAGCTTGATCGAAAAGTCAAAACTAAACAGCTCACAGGTGCGGCATCTTTACTATTACAAGAAAACTGGGCTGAGCTATTAAACATCCACTGGTAGAAACAGTTGTTTTTATTTATCAATGAATTTTGAACAAAGACAAGAACACTGTCTCGACTAATGTTTATCGCGCAAAATCTGTAATGTTCTGACTATGCACCAACTGTTTAAGATCAGAAGGAATATATATAAGTCAGTGTCTTTATCGTTTCTTTACCATCGATAGCTTTCTTCCTACAAAATCAATATTTGATTCTGGTTCACTAGTTTTTCTTCTTCTGGATCATTGCAGCATGTTAAGATTAAGATGTAATTTGATTTAATTCGTCCTGGAAAATACTTTGCCCAGGTTGGAATTACTTTCAAATGGTCACTTTTAAAAAGTGTGTGTGGGGGCGTAGCTCTGTATTCGTCCTTACAAAATTACTTCCCTTTTATTGGAACAAATAATATTTTGGCAAAAAAAATGCATAGTTTCAGAAAAGCAAAACAAATTCCAAGTAAATATACTACCAGTCAATGCCGGGTCGGTACAACTATTATATTAGCTGCACCTACCCAGCATTACCTGGGATTATTTTTACTTAGATTTGTTTTATATATTTTTTACAAATTATTTAATTTTAAAAGCTATTATTTGATAATTAAATATAATTATTATGGTATCGTTTAGTCGATAAATTAGTAAAAAAAAAAATTAGTTAACCAAATTGTTATCTTCCATTACAATACAGAAGAAACTGTCTCAAGGTTTTCATTAAAAATCTCCCAAATCCTTATTTTCATTTGTAAAAAAAATGTAAGGGGATTCAACTGTGTTAATTTAATTTATATGCAAATTAACTCCCTTAGCAAGACTTACTATTTTAAGATGGTTTACTAAGAATGTGAAAGACGTGAAAATATCCAGCATCGCCCAGGAGTAAAAGAAAAAATGACTGACTTGTTTATGAAGAAATGGAAATTAATTTATGTGACTTGAATTTCATCATCAAATAATTTTGTGAAATAGGAATTTTGAAAAATCGATTAATATTAAAGAGCAAATAATGCGTAATTAATAGGAGGCGAGAAATGTGAACACACAGACATAATTTAATTAATAAATATATTTATTTTTGGAGAACTCATGGGACACAACTCGGTATAATTAGACACAATATTTCCCTTTAATCTGTTTTGATGAGTAAGAGAAAGATGTTTGCACTCTAACATTTTCTTAGCTGGAATAACTTTTCAGGAAATAAATTATATTCGTACCAATAACATAGTGAAAGAAAACAAATAGGGTAGTCCGAATCAAGTATTGATATGTCAGACGGATTGCTATTTGGGTCTGACTTTTAAAATCAGGCAAAATTTTATGTTATGGCAAGTAAGCTACACAGAAACGTTTGTTTTTCATTTCTGGGGGAAATAATCACACTAATTGCATTGATTAACATTTTAGGATTATTTTTATAGAATAGATAACAAATTTTCAAGCTTCTACCCAGAGTCCTTGGTTTCATTACCCTCTTCAACCAATGAATATAAAAACCAAGGATTTTGATTGGGTAGAAGCTAGAGTAAAAATGTGTTATCTATAAAAAATAATCATAAAATTATCAATACCCACCGACCATAAAACGCTTTGAATAAACACATTTCCAGGCGGCTCTACTAAAATGGTCATATTTTAAAATCAAAGCACTTTAAGTCCTCAAAATACCACAATTTTGTTTATAAATAAATATACTTTTACATAGATTAATAAATAATAAATAATAATCTACATGATATATTTTAAGAGTTTTGAGCAAATAAAGTCATAAAATATTAATACCATTTTCGGCCATTTACGTCAGTTTTTGTTGTTTTTTTAATCCCCGGTACTTTTATAATTGTCCTACTACTATTCTATTAAGAATTTCGTCCTGGAATTTTTAAAACAATTAGGAGAAGCATCGCTTTTAATGTTTTTCTGGGTATGAAGTAAACCAGCCCACTCCTTTTTTTGTGTATGTTAAAAATAAAACTTCAACGTGACGAGTATCGAACATTTTGAAAAGAATTTTCTTCGTACCCCAACTGGTATATAAATCAATCTTTACTTTTTTATGCATGAAGATTATAATTGTATGTTTTCTCTTTTGGTAGTAGCAATATTTAATTACCCTATCCGAAAATAAATTGTTTCCGTTTATTGAGTTTGAAAAACTTGCTATAGTAGCAGCAGCAATAGTCACGCAGCTGTAAATAAGACTATTTTTGTTTATTTTCATTCCAGAACAAATTTTTTAAACATTATAAATATGAATATAGAAAATGCCTCTGTTTAGTTAGAGCTATTCTGTTATCAAAATATATAATTAAAGCAATCCCAATCAGTGTGGCGTTATGATGCGACATAACTTGTTCAACTTGCAATTTCTTTCTCAAATATTTCTGGTCAAATCTTAAAAATATTTATATGGTTGAAAAGACAAGAAAATAATCTTTGTAAATATAGAAATTACATGTGCTTTTATCCATTGCATTAGTTTTTAACAGCAAATTAAAACGGTAGCTTCAAACAACTGAAAATGCAGAATGTGATTTTTTTTTTTTTTCAAAACTTATTTTTACACATTCATTTGTTTTGCAAAATAAAAGTGGCAAATCTATATTAATTTTCTTGAAATTTTATAAGCATTTAGAAGGAAGTTTATTTTTACTTCTTTGAGGGAATTTACTTCTAAATTTTGTAATTTTAAAGCTGTTTTTTATTAAATTAAAACTAAATATAACATTTGCCGACTTGTTTACCTATCGTCCATATATATAATTATGTTTAAATATAAACAAAATGAACAAAACCAATACTTTTCAAAAGTGCTCAATATATATTAGAGCTTTTTATATTAAAATAAACATAGTTTGAGTATCTGACAATTGTTTCAGAACCTCTTCGGCTCCTCCTCAGGGGAGTATATCCCTGAGTAGGAGCCGAAGAGGTTCTCAAACTATGTTTATTTTGAAATATATATATATATATACTTTGTTTTTTCCAGGTGTTTATCTAAAACGATATACATTGGGGGTTGCAAATTATATTCGGTAATTAACAAACTTACTTTAGAAACATTTATTTTTTCAATTTTGTAGAAATGTTTAAAAGTCTGTCATTTTTTATTCGATCTTATGAAATTTCAGGCATTTTTAACAAGAGCCAATAAAACAAAAAAGGGGTGAAGAAAAAACAAATATACAAATAAATGTTACCAAAGGTAAAATAGATAAGTTATTCTTCTACCTATATGGATAAGTTTTTTTGTGTTTGAACTTATTTTAAAGCGTTTTTTAGTTCAAAGCAAAACTAGTGTCAACCCTGTTAAGTTAGAACGAAGAAAATGGCTGCATTAGACAGTCATGTTCTTGGTCTTAAGAAGTAGAATCGTCATAAATGGTTCGATGGGAATGTCTTGCAGATTAACAAGCATCTGAAAGAGAAAAACAAGCTGTAACAACGATACTTCAATGCAACCGGAAAAGACTTAACCTTTACGACAGGCTTTCTAGAATATAAAATCGTTAGTCTGTTGCAGAAGTGGTGGCTGGATATTTCTAAAAGAATGCAAAGAGCATACGATAGGAAAGATACCAAAACTATTTACCACTCGATTAGACAGGTCTTTGTGCCCCAATTCTCATCTATGGTAGCACTCAGGTTCAAAGATGCATCCCTCCTTCATAGAAGTTCCGAGGATGTTATGAAATGGTGAACTGGGCATTTCACAGATCTTTTACAATCCATCAGTAATTGATGAAGATATCATAAACAGTCTAACACAGAAGGCTATTATGATGATGAACCACCACACCATCTCTGAGATTTGTAATACAATTAATGAAATTAATATCTTGAACGTACATGGCCTTGATGGCATTCCTGTTGAGATTCTCCCTTTTGGGCAGTGACAAGATCTCTGTAGAAGTCTGTCCGATATCTGATGTATAGATTGGTGGCCCCTGTACCTCAAGCCTTATACAAAGTAAAAGGAGCATGCTCATCCTGCGGCACTTATCTCGGTATAAGCCTTTTTGAAGCAATGGGTAAGGTCATTTCAAAGCTCTTGCTTAACTAATTAACTCTGAGTATGTCACTCCGTTATCCGAAAATGCTAAAGCGGCTGTAGATCTGGTCGTGGCACAATGGATATGATCTTTTCTGTCCAACAACTTCAGGGAAAAATGCATCGAACAGCAGGTAGCACTCTGTCAGTTTTTTGTGGACTTGATGAAATCTTTCGAAACTGTTAATAGAGCAGCATTATATGGAATCCTCAGTAAAATTGGATGCTTACCATGATTTATCACGATGCTTAGACAACTTCACCAGAACATGAAAGTAGGCTTCAACTTTGGGGATGTACCCTCTTAATCAATAGCTATCGATAACTGTGTTAAACAGAGTGAAATATTTTCACCAACTTTGTTCTCTATATATTTTGGGAGGACTCTCTCCTATGCTTTACAGGACTGTAACACCGTCGGGTTATCATACATTTCCAATTTTCAACTTTGCTTGATTTAATGTAAAATAAAAGATCTTCCAAACTAGTGCGCGAACTCCTCTATGCCGATGATGCAGATTTGGTTGCCTACACTGAGGAGGAGGAGGATATGCTTCAATTTGAAGAAAACTAAGATAATGCTCACCACTCCATCAGGACTCCAGTATGTTGAACCCAACATCTACGTCAAGACGACCAGATTAAGTGTAGTTGACTCCTTTGCATGCCCAGTTGAGGTTTTTATTTTAGATTATTGTTATCTAATCACAGTAGTTGGAGCCCAAAACTGTTTTAATGATGCAAATATCCAATATCCCTAATGGTTTGAAAGTTATAAGAATTTAAAACTTAGAAATTTGGTATTAAAAATTGACATCATTACATGGAAAAATTACTAGATATCACAACAAATTCATAATTTCTTTCAAATTTCTCTATTTTTGGCGCAATTTTGATAGAATTTGGTGTTCTTACGTAAAAGTATATGTTCTTTCTAGTTCTGCACTCAAATTGTATTTATCTCTATGCTGTAACCCATTATTTAAAGAATAAGAGCTACAGATATCAGCGTTTTTTAAATTTTTTTATTTTTTTTTTAAATTTATAAGAAATGAAAGTGACGGATTAACATGTGATGCATACAAAGTGATATATATATATATATATATATATATATATATATATATATATATGTATACTACTACTAAAATTCTGTGGATGTTGTATATTTGTTTGTCTTTGTGCACAATGGATGACGTAAGAAAGAAACCAGGCAAATACTTTATATCTTCACAAGGAATGACACCATTCATTAAAACAGGTTGGAGATCATTTATGATGTCATAGATGCTGAAGTAACAAAAGGATGATGTCATCCATTAAAACAGAACGGTCGTAATTTATAATTAACTGAACAAATCACCCATCTTTCTTAGCTATGTATATATTTCTCTCATCCCTCTCACTATGTTGATTCAACCACTCTCTAATATTTCTTAATGTTTCTGATAGCATTTCGAGAAAGGATGACTTTTTTTTCCAGCATAGTCATCTAATTTACATGTGTGTCTGTGCACACCACTAACACGTATGTAAATTAGGTGGCAAAATAATAAATCTATAAGAATAATAATAAAAATAATGATACTCCACTATAATATAGAGCAATGTATAAATAAAATGATGAAAATAAAAATTGGATAAATTACAATATTCATCAGATATTCAAACAAGGAATTAAAGGAGAAAAAAAGATTTTATATTCCTAGGTGTTCTTGAAATATGTTTAGATGCTGTCACTATTTTTATCAAAAATGTGGTTCTGTAATTATGTGATATCTGCAGGATTATAACTTTACTTTGCCACTTCCGTTATGGTTCTGATTACCAAGTTATGTGAATAAACGGCCAATGTCGGTGTAGAATAAAGATAAAATAAATTTTAAAAATTCTGTCTAGAAGGATTTTTTTCTTCACAGAATCCGAAATCAACTAGTAGATAAAGCTATTTTACTGTGTTATAGAATCATACGTAGGTGTTGAATTAATTTATTTAATGTTGTTTAATAATTAAAGCTAATATTGGCTTATTTATTTTTTATATTTTTGTATGCATAGAAAAAATACTATGTTTAGGATGAGTGATTAATTTATTTATTTGTCCAATAGTTGGACTGAAGCATGTGTGATAGCCTTCACCCACCAGAGTAGGACACAAGGTTGGTTTATACTGTGGGGAAAATCCAGCCTTCCAAAAGGGGGAAACCCGTGTTAGAAAATCATATGTAGTCATTGGAGTGCAGTGAATTAATTAGTTTAATGTTGGTTAGTGATTAAAGCTGATATTGATTTATTTAATTCTAATATGTACTGCGGAGATTATGTTTTCAAACTACCTTTTATGCGTTTTGTGGGTCGTGTTGGGTCACCCTGCCCTAGGAGTGAAAACAACTGGTTATAGTCAATAGGTTGTATGTTTTTTATGGTATTATCTGTAATATATTATTTTATTGATTATTTATTTATTGTTTAATGGTTAGTCTGTATCTAGGTTATGGTGATTTGGTTTATGTGTTAATTACAGTGATTTAGATTGTTTTGCAGCTTCTGTGTTATATTATTGCATTGGTTTTTAGCAGAGTGATTAATGTTAATAGTTTGACTGTATAGGTTATTATACTGATATAATTGTAGTAAAAAAGTTGGGATATTTTATAGTTATGAAAGTATTTCATTTATTATATATTGTATTATCGATTTGCATGACAGAAAGGAAGTTACTTGAAACCAAAATTTTGAATAATAAACATTTCATTCATAAGTTTCTTGTAAACACATGACTAAAATTTTTGCATTTATTCATATAAATATCCATCACACTTTATCACTATTAAATACTTCAAATAGTACTGAAATGAAAGAATATAAAAATATTATCAAATTTATCCTAAACACTCTGTGTGTGTGTGTGTGTGTGTGTGTAACATTTTTAATTATAGTTTAAAAGGGTTATTTATTGAAGTAAGAGATATCCAAAGAAGAAGAATAGATAAAATATGTTTTTTTTTTTCTTTCACACGTGATAAAACAGTTAAAAAGAAAAATGTCTATTGCGAATATTTAGGAAATTGCATTATCTAATCAACTTTTAATGTTAGTAAGAAATTGAATGGAAATTAGCACTTCACAGACTTTGCTTGAAAAATAATGAAATATTTGACGAAATAATGTTTGAATTTTAATCTACTTTCAAAAGTATACATACAATTACACACGTGAATCAGAATTTGTTATTGAAAGAATTAGCAAAGTTTTCTATCGTGGTTTGATCATAACAAAGAAATCTTGATCATTGTTTTTTTTCCCTTATTTCCAGATTTAGATTCAAATCGCTTAAACGGACAGTTACCTGATAAAGACCTAACGCCATGGGAAGGTGATATAGAAGATGGAAAAATGTCAAGTCTAGAAAGTGATGCATCAGTAAGTTCAGACTTTTTGCTTACTTTCTCTTTTTTCCTTTTAGCCTTTAAGAATTTTGATGCAAATAATAATTCATGAAATTTTTTTTTTTTTTCTAAATAATTTTAATGAAACTTCATGAAATTCTAAACAAGGTGTCTTGCATAAAGTCTTTTGCGAACATTTCTACTTTGATGTCCTTATTTCATCCTGTCTTTTCTTTATACAAATCTAATTTTCTTTGTCTTTTAGAATGGTTGGGATCCCTCTGATATGTTTAAAACTAACTATGAACAGTTCAATGTAAAATCAACATATGATGAAAATTTATCTCAATACACGTAAGTTTATTTAACTATTTTTATTTGATAAAATATTTCCATATCTCCCAAAATGTGCAAAAATAATCAATTAAACGTTCTACAATAAATATCTGCCCTAACGGCCATACTAATTTGTGATCCAATAAATGACAGGTACATATGTAGAGATGAATGGGAAAAAGCAGATGGATGAAAACAATAAGATGAAATATTTAATATTTCAGCTTTATTATAAAGACTTCCTCAGAAATGAGTGAAGATTTTAATTTCAAATTATGTGTGTGTGTGTCCACACATCAGTTTTGGTTGACTAGCCAAAATAGCCTTCTTACGGTCGTCTATTTTTGCTAGGCGGCCGTATCAGAAATGAACACTCACACATAAACCGATGGCGCCCCAGTCATATTTCTTGGGTGGTTAGACATTGATTTTGTTTTGGACCCAAATTTTTTTTTCACCCATGCCAGCCCTTCTAAAAATATTTATTTTTTCTAAGAAATAAATTAAAAAGAAGAATAAAAAAAATTATTTTTTCTAAGAAATAAATTAAAAAGAAGAATAAAAAAAATTATTTATTTTTACTCTCCCCCTACCCGAAGAAATATTTTTAGTTAAAAATATTAAAAAAAAAAAATTCACCGTTTACCCCCCCCCCCCTCCCAGAAAAAAAAATGCAGTTTTGATACTCATGTTTAGATATGCTATTTGAGGCTCCTACATATCAAAGAACCAGTTTTGTTATTCTTCCAAAATAGTCACCCATTTAGTAATGCCCGGGATATGTGTTGCTTAACTCTGACTTACAACAAAACACCTTGTCTTGATGTAATGAAAATAAAGAATAATAATGTGAAAAAATCCTCTCACAATGACGTAATTTCTGGAAGAATGAGTCGACAAATTTGAAAATTATCTTTAATTTATGTTAACCCCATCTCACAATGATGTCATTTCCGGAAGGATGAGTCAGCATTTTTGAAAATGAACAGAATTTGCAAAAAAAAAAAGTATAATTTATTATTTAAATATTTACTTCAAATTGGTATGAATTAGGTTTTTTTTTTTTTTAAATAATTATAAATCTATTAAAATGATTACAAACAAATGGAAAACAAGCATTTGATAATTACATAGCCTCCTTTTAAGATCATTCATTGTCAGTAAGTAAACAAATTGAGAAAAAAAAACTAAGTATTTAAATCAGACTTGTTAAGACAAGGTGTTTTGTTGTAAATTGAAGTTAAGCAAGAAATATCCGGGCCATTACTAAATGGATAACCATTTTGGAAGAATAACAAAACTGGTTCTTTGATATGACGTAGGTGCCTTCAATAGCATATTTAAACATGAGTTCTTTGATATGACCGAGGCGCCTCTGAAATTTTTTTTTTCTTTTAACTAAAAATATTTCTATGTATGGGGGAGGGTAAAAAAAAATTTCTATTCTTAAAACTGTTAAATAAATACTTCCCCACAACATACTCTATAACTTATTCAACAGGAATTCCGTCAAAACAAGCTACTAATGCAGACCACCCAAGCTAAGATTACTACATGACCTAAACCCCCAGTTATACAAACATTTTCTTGCAGAGCCAGAAACAACTGGCCCCTGGAGAGAAAGTGTTGGATAAAATATGTTGTTTACAAGCAAAAAATTATGCCAACCATACCCAACCCAACTAGCTAAATATACATTGGAATGACATAAGGTATCTTTCAATATTTTTTTACACTCAGAATGCATCTTTCAGACATCCAGGATAAGGGATAATAACGGCACTTGGCAGGTATGCCTAGAATTTGAAAGACCAAAACATTCCATATGTGATTGAGTGAAAAAAAATATACTGGATCACCAAAATGTGTACCGTCGATATGACAAAAAATGTAGCTTGTGTACAACTGAAAAACTCAAAGGTTTTTCAGCTGTACACAAACTATTTCTTTATCAGTCACTTAGCTAAGCATCAGATCTGAAATATTCCAGACTAGCAGGACTTGTTGTACGGGGAAAATTTTAAATACTGAAATGTGTTATTTAAACATGTTTTCTCAGTCTAAAAGGATTTCTCCTTCACTGACCGAGTAAGATAAGTATAGTATACTACACTTTAACGTTAATTATGTTTTGAAGGGAAAAAAAATATTGTAAATTCGGCGAATATTTAAATTAAGGGCACTTAAAGGCCATCATGAAAAGTGCTGCTGATTAAATTCAATTTAGTATTACGTATGAAAACACCTTTTAAATGAGTAAATATGCTAATGTTATCGGCTTATGTTCTAGATGACAACATGTTTTATTGGATCAGGTTCGATGAAAATAAGTTAAGTCTGTTAGTGACTGATATAAAAATAATTTATATTAAAATATTTATAAATAAAAGTTTCCATTTAAAAATATTAATTCTTGTGTTTTCATAACACACGTTTATTTAAAAACACTGAAAACATTAAAGTTTTAAATAAAGTTTTGTATTTCTTTCACATTTCAGTATCCTAGAAATCTGAGTATCCACTTTTGTGAAACAAATAATTTTATAAATTCCTTTATTCCGCGAATGGTAAGAACGTGTCCTGGCATTCGTGTTATTGATATTCGATTTTATATTCTTTTATTTCGCAAATAGAATGTGTCCCGGCATTGTGCTGGGAAATATAAAATATTGATTTAATTTATAAAAAAAAGAAGATAAATATCAGAGTATCAATTCTCTGTCTATGTACGGAAGGAGGCTAGGCTCCCTACCCTATAGGTGTAAATAGTGCCCCCTTCTCGCCGGCAGTATTATAAAATAAATAGTTTTAATTAAGTATTTATTGTTTACTAAAAGAAGTAACTCTAATAACAAAAACTAATCAAAAAAGCTTACCAAAGCATATCTGTCTTAGCGGACATTTGTTTGTTTTCAGGAATGCGAATATAAAATGTTTGTTAATAAATGTAATCTCAGAATCTGCTATTCTCGAATGAAATCTGAATTCTAAATAAGTAATCTGTCTTAGTTTTATTTCTCTGGAGAGCCTTGAAACTTGTTATTTTCTTATTGCTTAAATCGTATGATGTATAAAATGGCAAGTGAATGTAAAAAGAAAGCAGTCAATATGTATAAGCGGTAATAATAAAGAATATATGTTAGCATTCTGGAATAAGCGGTTTTCGTATCATTAATAGACCATGTACAATTATTACTGTTGTGGTGGGATACCTGACTCCCCTCAAGGCTGATAAGTGTACTAGTCTGTAGTATATGTATACTATGAACAGTAGTATGTATGGTGGACTATTCGATGGTATTCGAGTGCTATTATTTTGTAAAAGATATACTTTTAAAGACCTTAAACTCTGGTTATTTTTATTATTATAACTTCTAACCAACTTATATCAGCTAGTGGTGAGAATTTCGAAAACGAACCCATAAAAGATATCGTAAAGTCAACTATATGAACTGGCAAACAAGGATTCAAAATTAAACCAAATTTTGGAATATATTCAGTCACGTGTGTGCTTTGTTTTATTCAGTAAATACATGCAAGTCACATTGTGAACAAAATAATCCGACTGACGTTGATTTAAAGATATCAACTGCAAATGTGGTTCGCTAATCGAATTCACACTACAAACAAGGGTTTACCTCTACAAAGTACAGAAAAAAAAGCATCCAACAAACAGTTTTTATTGTCGGACGTACATGTGCGCTAAAGAACAAGGATTACTGTGGATTTTTTTCCCCCCCAGTACAACTAAAAGACATCTTTAAAAAAAAAAAAAAAAGGCGTGTTAAAGAGGAAAAATCTTTTTAAAAATGTAAGGATACTTTTATTGTTCGATTTAAAAATAAAAAAATTATATATATATATATGATGAACCGTAACTCAAATGCGAACTTGAACTATTAACATTACGAACTATACAAAAGTTTGATACTTTTTAGTAACTAATAATAATACACTCACTGCTATTACTTTTTCTAAAACGATAAAAAAAAAAAATTGTGTTGAGTTCTCCTGAGTATTTTCTATATGGAACAATTAGTCGAAATGACGAAAATGCTGTTTACAAGCATACAATAACAACAACAGCATCAAGAGTTGCAACAACAAATACTACAACAGCAGAAAAGTTTCAAAAAAAATTCTGAAACGGAACCCCGGTGAAAGAAAAAAAGTTTTTTTTTCTGCATAAGAAATTGCAAATTTATCTGAATTTGTATACGAACCTGATTCTGGTGTTACATTTCCAGCATATTTCAGACAATTTGAAACGATATTTACTAAAAGGTGCCTAGATTGGTCAGATGAAGAACGGGTAACCCTGTTATTACAGAAACTGGGAACAGAGGAGAATAACAAATATACAAACTTGATATTATTGTCCAGAAAACCTGAGGAAGTTTCATTCGATGAAACTATAAATATACTGTCGACGAAAGAAATAGTCTATTCCACACACGATGCAAATGTCTAAGCATTGTGAAAACAGATAACAAGGATTTTTTGGCATACGCAGAAACAGTAAACTCTTTGGTTAAGCAATTCAAGATAGATGAAATCTCCAAAGATTTATTCAAATGCCTAATCTTTGTTCAAGGACTAACAGCCCCTAAATATAAAAAAATCAGGTCTAAAATCTTAACAATGGTGGGGCAAGACACGAAAATCACGTTACAAAGAGTGACGGGAAAATGTCAGCGTCTCATTAATGTTAAAAGGGATAATACCTAAATTGAGGAAAAAAGTTTTGCCAAAGTACAACACATAAAAAAACTAAAAAAACTCTTAAATTCAAAAAGACAGGAAAATGTGAGACGTGCGAAAATACTAAGCATACTAAAGATGTATGTTGATATAAGAACAAATTCTGTGAATCTTGCGGAATTAAGGGTCATAAATGGTCTGTTGGTCTCAAGAATAAGAAAAAGAATTTTGAAAAAGTAAACGTGTTATCAAAAAAAGAAATCCAGAGCAGTGAAAATCAAAAATATGTAGATGTACGTATAAATAGTCGTACACTCACTTTTTTATTGGATTCTGGCTCAGACAAGTATTATTGACGAACAAACATGGAGAAAACTTGGAAAACCCAAATTATCTGAAACCAAGAAAATTGCCAAAGGGGTTTCAGGAAAAAAATTCAACTTTAAAGGAGAATTAAAGTGCGATATTTCTTTCTGTGGCAAAACTGCAAAAACAAAAGTATATGTGATTCAAGGGATTAATTCATGTCTCTTCGGAATAGACTGTATAGTACTGTTCAATTTATTTGAACTCCCAATAAACTCTTTTTGCAACAAAATAGACAGTGAAGAAAAGAAGAAATATATTAAAAATCAAAAATTCATGAATGAATTGAAAGAATAATATCCTAAAGTTTTCTCTGAGGGTTTGGGTTTATGTACAAAGACAGAAGTCAAGTTTGAACTTAAGAAAAATGTTACTCCAATTTTTAAACCAAAGAGAAACGTTCCTTTTTTTCTCTTTAGACACAATTAACAAGGAACTGGAAAGATTAGAAAAAATGGTAGTTATATCTAAGGTAGACCATGCGAACTGAGCATCGCCCACCATCTATGTCCAAAAGAAAAACAACAAAAAAAATAAGAGTGTGCGCCGATTTTTCAACCGGGTTAAACGATTGCCTGAAGGATCATAATTATCCACTTCCTTCGCCAGAAGACATTTTTTTGAAACTAAATGGAGGTAGGATTTTTTCAAAAATCGATCTATCTGATGCATACTTGCAGGTGAACGAGGAATGCTCAAAATATTTGTGCATGAATACACATAAGGGAATTTTCAAACTAAATAGACTCCTTTTCGGTTTAAAAGTCGCCCCAGCTTTGTTCTAGCAAATTATGGACACTATGTTGGCGGGTCTTGAGTTTGCTATCGCCTTAGACGATATTCTAGTCAAAAGTTAAAACGTTCACGAACACAAAAAAACACATCAGATCTATGTTCAAACGATTAGAAGAATTTGATTTCAAATTAAGTTCCAAGAAGTGTCAATTCTTCATGAAAAGAATTAAATACCTCGTTCAAGTGATAGACAGTGAAGGCAGGAAAACGGACCAACAGAGAACCGAGGCAATTAAAAATATGCCTGCACCTGACACAGTTTCAAAACTACAATCGTTTCTTGGGTTGGCCCAATATTATGTGATCTACATTCCAAAAATGTACGATTTAAGAGCCCCCCCTTAATGAATTATTAAGGAAAGACAAAAAAATGGATATGGTCAAAAGATTGCGAGACGGCTTTCTAGAAAATAAAAAAGTCTTCTCTCAGATCTAGCCATAGCTCATTATGATCCTGTGAAAGAAATCATCCTTGCGACTGATGCTAGTGAATACGGAATGAGTGCTGCACTGCTACACAAATATGAAGATGATACTACTAAACCAATCGCGCACACTTCAAGGACTCTTCTACCGGCTGAGAAAAATTATAGTCAGATTGAGAAAGAGGCATTATCGATTGTGTTCTGAGTTTAAAAAATACCATCAATTTTTACATGGTAGATCATTTATACTTCAAACAGACCATAAGCCGTTAGTAACTATATTTGGATAAAAAAAAAGCATTCCTACTCATACTGCTAACCGTTTACAGCAATGAGGTGTAACCCTACTGAACTATCATTATAGGATGGAATACACTACATTAAAAAAAAAACATGGGCATGCGGATGGACTGTCAAGATTAATCCCCAAAAATGAACAAATTTTAGAAGAAACGGTTATAGCAGCACTAAAAGAGGAAAAAGAAATCTCAGGTCGGTTGTTAAACACTATCAGAGCATTACCTGTAACATTGGAACAAAGAAAAAAGGAAGCCGAAAAGATGATTTTATATGAAAAATAAAGGACCAGACGAGATTGAATGAAAGAAAGAAAAAGGGAACCCAGATTTCACCTTTCTCAATATACGACAACACTTTAATGTACGCAGATAGAATTGTAATACCTCAATCTCTACGTAAAGTTATGCTGAAAGAATTTCATACCGGTCATCCTGGCATGTCCCGTATGAAATCACTCATGTGATTCTATGTATATTGGCCAGGAATGGACAAGGAAATAGAAAGTTTTGTAAAACTATGCCGAGGTTGTCAATTGACTGGAAAGGTGCCTCCGGTCAAAACGAATTTGCCGTGGGCACGTCTACATATAGACTATGCTGGACCGATTAATGGATATTATTACTTGATCTTGGTGGACTCTTTCTCAAAATGGCCTGAGGTATTCAAGTGCAAGCATCCTACATCTAGAAACACCATCAGTGCATTAGATGAAATTTTCAGTCGTTTCGGGGTCCCCCGGACACTGGTCAGCGACAATGGTACGACGTTCACAGGAAAAGAATTTAAAGATTTTTGTACTTCCTTGGACATTGAACACATTACTACATCAGTATATCATCCTAGATCGAACGGTCAAGCTAAAAAATTTGTTGACACGTTTAAGCAAAAAAACAAATATAGACACGGAAGAAAAAACTATCCAGAAATTTTTAGCAATTTAAAGGATGACTCCTAATGGAAACAACGACTCGAAGTTGATCCCTGCGGAACTTATGTTCGCAAGGAAAATACAATCGATTTTCGATAGATTGATACCTTATCCAAAGAAAAAGTTGCTAAAAAGGAAGAAAATGTCAACATAAGAAGATACTTTCCAGGGGATAAAGTATATTTTTAAAATTTGCAAGGTGGAAAAAGTTATTGGATGGATGGCATAATTCAGAAAATGATTGGCAAAGTGGTCTACACCATCAAAAGTCAAAAAATTTGTGTGTAAAAGACACATTAATCAAATTAGACCACGATTTGCTGAAAATAATGAAAAAAAGTGAGGAAGAAGTCCCAATGGAGATTCTATGTGATGCTTTTGACATGCCACTACCCAATATTGTACACGAACCTATGTATACATCTACTGGACCAGCCTTACAAGCTGAACAAAATTTGTCTTCGCCTCAAACTGGAAAGATTCCAATTCCATTAGTTCGGAATAAAAGAAAGAGCACACGTGAAAGAAAACCAATGGAGCGCTTCAGTCTGGATCCTAAAAGGAAGAAATATTAGAAGCAGAAAGTTCAAGGGATACCTGACTCCCCTCAAGGCAGATAAGTGTACTAGTCTGTCGTATATATATACTACGAACAGTAGTATGTATGGTGGACTGTATTCGACGATATTAGGTTAATCCTATTGGATTAACGGTAGTGCTATTGTTTTGTACATGATATATGTTGTAATAAACCATCCTCTTTTAAATACCCTACACTCTGGTTATTTTTGTTATAACTTCTAACCCATTTATATCAATCACCCAGTTAATTTAGTGGTGAGAGGAGTAGAAATGGCAGCCACTTTCTGTTTCGGAGTTGTATTTGTGAGAAGCGGGTAATCCGGACGAAATGTAAGTTTTATTGAATGAAGACGAAATGTAAGTTTTATTGAATGAAGACGAAATGTAAGTTTTATTGAATGAAGACGAAATGTAAGTTTTATTGAATGAAGACGAAATGTAAGTTTTATTGAATGAAGACGAAATGTAAGTTTTATTGAATGAAGACGAAATGTAAGTTTTATTGAATGAAGACGAAATGTAAGTTTTATTGAATGAAGACGAAATGTAAGTTTTATTGAATGAAGACGAAATGGAAGCTTTATTGAAGAAGACGAAATGGAAGCATAATTTCTGGAAACACACATGAATGCTTAGGCTAATTGGAACAGATTAGCATATGAAGGTTTGGGTTATTAAGCTATTATGTCTGAATGCGAAGGAAGCGGCTTACTTTATTATATAGACGTGCCTTTTACCGCAGAAAATATTTGTTTGTGATTTGGCTCTGCAAAGATAGCTGCTAGCCATCCTTAAATCAATGTACATCACAGGTTCTGTGTAACATAACGGTAACATCAATGGGGCCTAATAAGACTTGAGTGTGTAACTACACATACATATACCCACAAACGGAACAAAATGTAATTGCCCCTTTCCACCCTACAATTCCGGGCATGCACATATCCCTTCCACTCTTTGAACACCTGACCCTTCTCTTTTTATCCTCAGTTTTAGTCAGGAATCTATCATCCTTCTTACTCATATTATATATTTTTCTACCCACTAGAGTGCTAACTTTATGCCCACTAATCTAATTCCTTCTCTGCGTTTCTAACCTACTGTGCTGCCATCGTCAAAATGATAATTATCATCTTGCCTAGACAGCCAGTTTACTCGGAATCACACGGAGACAAAGGAAGCAACGAAAAACAAATGAATTCCATTTTAAAAATAAAAACCTTTATTCCATATGAAACAGGTAAAAAATCTGAAAATAAAAAATAAACAAAAAGGTAACTCACTACGACGAAGAAGAAGAAACAAGTATTCATAGATAAACGAAAGGAAAAAAGATGAAGCAAATCAGTACAATAAGATAGATGACTTAATTTAACTACTAGGGGGGAGCGAGGCGAAGGAGGTAGAAATCTCAGGGGCCGTCGTAGGAAACCTGAGCGACGCCGGGAATGAGTGGTAAACGACGGGGAGACATTGTTAATGAATATATGAGAGGCATAATAAGGAGGATTAGCTTAGCAAGGAAAGGAGAGAATTAATTTACATACCAAGTTATGTTAGCGGGGTGTAAGAATCTGCGGAGCGAAGCGCCCTTTTGTTTCATTTAATGAACTGCAGAAAAATGGCGACGGTTGAAAAAAACGCTAAAAGAACAAGTCTCTAGCAAGTCACACTAACGAGAGTGGGTGATAATTGTTATTAGAATAAATAAATCGAAAATGAAGAATTAAAGCAGGATAAAACTAGTTAAAATCCTAGGAGAACGCAGGATAAAAAAGGAATGAAGAAAAAGAAAGACGAAAAGAAACATGTCATAACGAGAATGAAACGTAAACAAAAAGAAAAAGCGGTGAAGGGATGAATCTGTCCCTGATGGAAAGAGGGGCCGGGTATGAAACATGACACCTACCTGCCTTTCCTTATATTCCTTGACCTTTCCCACTACATACTGACACTCACCATTCTTTTATAGTCACTACATTTTACTTATATTTACTTATATTCTATCTTTTTTAATTTTAAAGAATTTTTAACATTTTTTACTTAATCTTTAATTTAACATAATTTTTATTTTACTATTAGTTATTATTTATACATTTCTTATGCATGGCCCTTTATTTTAACCATTATTCTTGCCTTCTACATGTAGCCCTTAATAATCATCATTATCACCTCTCCCTCTATACTCTCAGTCCTTGCATTTTTATACATATTTTATACACCATTTTTCGCCAGCAACTGTCACGACCTGGTGTTACATTTTTGTTTCACAACAAAATGTTATTTTTAAATCTATCCGATGTCTTTGCAAGATTACACCCAAAGCTTTTCTTTTTAACTCTTAAATTCGTAAATAAGAGGTTAAGAACCAACATTTCATTGCCCATTTTTTTTCTTTTTTTTTTCTTTTTTTTTTTTCTTTAAAAAAAGTTTGTAAACATTGCAGGCTAACATTGGCTTCATTTTATAATTAATTAGCTGTACATACCCCATGTTGTCCGGATGGAGGGATTAGAAAAAAAGTAGGTCAAAATATAGTCATGATTTAGCATTTTCAACTAATTGACCATTATAGTATGACAATTACAGATTCGCACCTTAATCTATTCAACTTGCATTTTGTAGCATATTTCTAGTCAAATCTTTAAGATATTTGGAAAGAAAAGAAAAACCTTTTAAATATGTAAATTGTATGTGCTTTTATCCATTTCATTATTTTTTACAGTGAGTTAAAGCAGTATTTGCTTCGAGCAGACGAAAATCCGAAATGTGATTTTTTTTTTTTTTTTTTTTTTTTTTTTCAAAATTTTTAGTCATTTGTTTTGCAAAACAAAAGTGGCAAATCTTTATCGGTTTTATTTAAATGTTATAAGACAAATAAGCAAAATATTAAACTACAATTAGGAAGTTGATTTTTACTTCTGCCCCGTTCCAAGTGACGTACAAAAGATGGACTCTTTAAAAATGATATAAGATAAGCAAAAAAGAGGAAAGTTTCCTAAATAGTGGTCGAAGATAGTCACAGAATTATTTTGATATATAATGGGGGGGGGGGGGTTAAAATTTTCAAATCTATCATGCACGACCACAGTTAGCAGTTGAATGACAAGTTTGTTCTCTCTATCTATCTAATATATATATATATATATATATATATATATATATATATATATATATATGATTTTAAAAATATTAACTTGTTAAAATATATAGATATATACATTATTTACATTGTAAGATTTTTTTTATTTTTAGAAAACAGCTTAGAATTTTCTAGCAGCCATTTATTTATTTATATACAAGTCTTTTGGAATGGTGTTCATCTCCGCCGTCGCGTTCCGCATTATCTCTTTTTTCACACCCTCTCAACAACAGCTGCACTCCGAGCAGTTTGGGGCCTGCTAGAACGCTGGTCACTCTCCGTTGATGTACGGACATTTTTAAATCGGTTAAACCACTCCTTAATTTGTGTTACACATCGCATCATCTCCAAACATCTGCTGAATCTAATGCGACGGCGGAGATGAACACCATTCCAAAAGAAGACTTTCAGAAGTGTTTTCAGCGGTGGATGGATCTGTGGGCTAAGTGTGTGCAAGCACAAGGGGCTACTTTTTATGCGATTAGGGGCCCAATCCCATCAGGTATTTGAAATATTTTTTCTGGCCTAAGGTCGGATACTTATTAGACAGGCCTCATATATATATATATATATTATATATCTTGGGTTTAGATTGGTAGAAAGAATTCCAACAGTGTCAATTATTAATTACGTAACGTAAAATTAAAATCAGAATCAGCTTCAATTACTAGCCAATATTCGACTTCAACTGAATAATCAGCTTACACACATGAACACTATGCAAGATTTAATACCACATTACATAATTGCAGACTCATAAATAATCAAATTGATCCTATAACACACATTAGAATGTCTTTATTACTAGTTAATTTAGGATAACGTTACATACTGCTACTTAAGATGTATGTATATAGGCGCGCATGCGTCAATCCAATCATTGCACATACCAATGTAAACAAATGCAGAAATTAATCACCGGTGCTTATGCTGTTCAGCGGCCGTATTAAAATATTATTTTTTTATAAAAACAATATAATATACTTATTCAGCGTTATATTCTTACTCACTGTACGAAAAAGTAGAAAAAATTATCCACTAGAACTTTAATTACAAGTATTTTTCCATTCTGCATATCATAAGAGCGATTCGTTCACTAAAACTCCATCAGAAGATTTCAGTTATCTGCCCTTGAAATCTTAAGAAAGAAGATGGAGGCTTACTGAACGAATCGCTGTTATGATACGTAGAATGGAAAAATACTTGTAATTAAAGTTCTAGTGGATAATTTTTTCTACTTTTATGTACAGTGAGTAAGTATATAACGCTGAATAAGTATATACTATTGTTTTTATAAAATATTTTTTTAATACGGCCGCTGAACAGCATAAGCACCTAATCACCTATTGTTTTGTTATATAAAAATATTTACTCAAACACTGGGTTAATCTGGCTTAACAGATCTTGGCATTACATCATGACTTTTATTCAGAACAACAAATATAAACACAATACAACTCTTGGCTATACAGGAAGTCGGAGCTAGAGCTCCGCAGAAAGCTACATACTGTAATGTTATACATAAATATAATCAAATAACATATTTAAACAGAATAACAGCTTCTAAACATTGTTAAATAACACTTAGCCAACTTTTAACTAGAGTAATTTTGTATTTTAATTAATATATCTTGACAGAATGCAAAAAACATAATTACACTGTCATTGCTTTTATTCATAACTCGGAAAACACGAGATGTCTCACAATAGAAATGATGCTACAATTCCCCAGAAAACTTGATAATTATATTTAAATAATTAAATAACCACATTTTTTTATATATAAAAAATCATAACGGCCTTCATAAATATTTAAACAACTCTTAGCCAATACCCCGCACATGAGTGACCTCATTTCCGTTTTTTTCCTTTCCTCAGATTAATTCTCGATAAAAAATGCAGGGAGTTTGAAATATTGAATAATAATAAAAAGAAATAAGACAATAGCGTGTTATGCTTCAAACACCACCCATCATTTCCAAAATACATCTCTAGAAGCATATTATGCCCCTGCCAGGTACAAAGCCAAGCTACATCTAATCTGTCAACCTGCTGTCTGATGATGTGGTCTGCTACATGTTCAATCACATTAATTCCTCTGTAATTATCCCATGACTGTTCGTCTCCTTTCCCTTTATAGCAATTGAAAATGTAACTCTCACTCCAGCACATGCTCTTGTGAAAGCATTCGCTATGTCAGTTAGGATTAGAATTCCAACCCTACCATATGCTTTCCACATTTAAGGGACTATTCCAGAAGGTCCTGCAGCCTTGCCATGTTTCATTTTGCCTAAAGCATATTCTATCATGCCTGAGCTGATCTGTGGTGCTGGGCCTTGCACTGGTTACTCTATCATTAGATGATTCGCGTTCCAGGAGAAAGCAACGTTTCATAATGCTGTTGCCAAGTTCTATGCTTTACCTCGCGATCGAGGCACAGCTGCTGATCATTATTTTTTATGCATTTTACAACTATAACATCATGGTTCTCCATTTGCTTTGCCACTTTGTACATGAATTTATTTTTGGGGTCAATATCACTGAACTTGGCTGGAGCGGCATCATGCTTGGCGGCATACAAAACCTATTTTGCAAAGCTTCTTACAATTGTGTACTTTTTTCTACTGCTTCCTTTCTTCCAAGCCTTGTAACACTGTATCGCAGCGTTAACTCCATCATTATACCTCCAAATTACTTTCCTCCATAAGAACTTCGTATAACCTCAGACACTAGCAGCACTGCTGAAAAGACCTTCCTTCAGTTGTTGCCAGCATCCCTCCACATTTGTAGCTTGGTAATCCTTCATGCATTACATGCATTATACAGCAATTTGAGAGGATGAGGGAGGGCTGAGAAATGATAATTACAATCCATTCTAATAGTATACAAAGCAATGAAATCGAACATATAGACACAATAGGAGAAAGAAAAACTGTCAAAAGTGCGGATATAGAAAAAGCATACATCAATAGAAAGAAGAATTTTCTTTTTACAATTAAAATAACTTTTTAAAAGAGAAATATACAAATATGAGTATTTATAGTGCAAAAGTAAAAAAATAAATTCAACATAAATTAAATTGGAGATATTCTTTCAATGGAAGAATTTCAAGAAACATCTCTTAATATAAAATTAAAAACTAATATAATTTAGAGTTTAACAATTACACTAAGTAGAATTAAGTTTAATGATAATTATAAAGTAATAAATTTAAATAACAATATTAATAATGTAAATAAAAATAATAATAGAAAAAATAATAGTAAGAGATTTAAAAAGAAAAATTCATAAATCCAAAGTTAATTAAATTAAAAATATTTTTAAATATATATTTAAAAAAAAAAAAAAAAACCTTTTTAAGAAATAAGTATTTGTAAACATGTTCACAAATCGCTTATAACCCAGTGTAGGTAAAATAAAAAATAATAAGTCTTTTGATGTATAGGGAAACCATAAAATAAAATACAAATATATTGTTAATACAAATAGATGAGATTCATATTGTACAATAAAGTGCTATACAGACCCAGTTTTATGTTTAGACATATAAAAATAAACAAACATACTTTGATATAAGTTTACATACTCAAAGACATCCACATATATGTAGACTTATATACACATATATATAAATGGAGCGATAATAAAGATAGGATCATTTTCAAGATAAAATTTTATCTTGAAAAGTCAATATACAAGATAGACCAATAATAAAATGAAATGAGTGATGAGAATGGAGAAAAACAATATTTATTGAATCAAGTAGTTTAAACAAGGAATATATAAATAAACTTTTAAAGATCAATTGAGCACTTACCATGAAAATAACGATAGAGAAAGACTAGCAACGTCTCTTCTGTGAGAAAGAGGTTGTAGGGAGGAGAAAAGGACATCAGCCACTAGATTTTGAAGTCGGTTTTGTACTCTGCCAAGGCAGATGAGTGCTCTGAGCGGCACCTTCCCAGATGTGGCAACAATACTCCTTCTTAGGACGTATTTGGCTCTTATACAGGTGGAGGATTGCGTCAGGAGTGGGATTCATTCTGGAGTGGTAGAATGATCCAACCATTTTTCCAGCGACCTTAGCAACATATTTGATGTAAGTCTTCCATTTCAGATCAGGAGTAAAGGTCAATCCCAGAAGCTTGTCAAAGTAGGGGGGGGGGGGGGGGGCTTCCTCAAGATGAGAGCCAATCATTTTAATTGAGGCCAAGTGCGGATCAGTGTTAGTGGTGAAAAGAGAGAAGCTTGGTTGTTTTTGTTCAAATTTTGTGTACAAAGGAAATTGTCGACAAAAACAAAAATGGAAAGAAACGTTTTGTCATTTGAGAACGTTTCCTTTTAATTATAATTAAGCCTAAAATGTGTCCGATAAGTAAAATTTGTATTTTGTTGGCTTTATTTTTTCTGGATTTCTCTGTAATTTTTTTTTAAATAATACATACAATATAGTTCATAAAGCAAAAACATAAACAAAAACACGTTTTTCCTAATGTTTAGTGAACTAATTTAAAAAAAAAAAATTTCAATCAAATATCTATAAATTTAAGCATTATAACCGTGCTTCACCTCCATTTGACAATAATTAATTAAATTCATTTACGAAGAAATGTTTGTTTCTTTAAAATGAAATTCATTAATTATTAATGAAGTTTTTTTGTTTTTTATTTAAATCCAGAAAAAAGTTTTTCCATAATATGTCCAGGAAATATCAATAAATTGTTTGGCAATAATAAACTTATTCAATGTCAGATATCCAATTAATATCCTACAAGTTCATACAAAAATATCTGCCGAAAAAACTCTTCCGGGTTAAGAAAAATTATATCTGGTGGGTCAAATTCTTTGGGGTAGAATTATTCTCCGAGGCAAATTCAATGGAAAGGTCCTTATAAGATTGCTAAAAATCCATAAAATCCTATCACATGAAAGGAAATTGATTTATTTACACGTTTACCTATGTGTATTGTTTTTTTTTTATAACTTATCTGTGAGATACAAAAAAATTAACATATCCCCTTTTTATCGATTTTGTTCCAGCGCAAAAAAAAAACTGACGTAAACAAATGGTTAGTTGATTTTTTTTAACATAACTTTGGTATATTATCATTTTAACCTTATGATTCAGTATTGGTCTTTTTAGGAAAAAGTTTGTGATAAGAAAAGCTCCAAATACTGGAAAGTTACTATATAAACGACCTTAAATCAACACCATTTAATGAACTCTTCAGATAGGTGGGCCTATAGTTGAGCAGGTGATTACTTTTTATGTTGTGGCTGTGTTTTTTCGGGTACTTACGTTATTGGAATCGGGGGAAAATATTGGAATTGTCCCATTACTATTTCTGACCCTTCTGTTGACGATACCATTGGCACTTTTGTCAATGGTCTGGACACTTGTTGATTGCTTACTGTCTATCATTTTTATGTGGAGCATGCTTTTAGAATTGGATGCCCTTCCTATCTCCAACCACAGTTGTAAGCGGTGAGCCTAACTTTTGTCGTTCCACAGACAAAATCTACAAGGCGGCAGATACTTTCATGAGTCCACCATCTGAGACGGTTTACCATGGTATGCCACTTGGAGCCACGCATAAAAGATTTAAGGTATGTGTGAGGACCAAGCATGACCACCTATCCAGATAGGCTCTGGATACAGTTGGTCAGTTTTTAAAGGTACTACCACTATACCCTATATAAATGAATGAAAAAAAATCAATAAGAAAAATGAATTTAAAAAAATAAATCTAAAAAATTGAATAAATTAAAGAAAATGAATGTAAATTTTTGTTTTTTACATTTATTTTCTTTTATTCATTCAATACATATCTTACGTAGTTTCTGAGCATGTATCTTATGTAGTTTTTGACTTTTAGACAGACACGTACATGCAGAGAATCACAACTTTGTTATATATAATAAATGATGGACAGGTGCCTTTGCATAAAGAAACATTAAATAATAATGTATTTTATATAGTTTTTGAGTGTGTATCTTATGTAGTTTCTGACTTTAACAAATGTAATATTGTAAACTTTGGGGGCGGGGGGTGGGCAACACCAAGTTTCTTGTCTAGTATACAGCACTATAAAAACAGAGTTATTGCTCCCGGGCGAGGCAGCATTTAAATACATCTGCTCAATGTTGGATGTTAAACACTTTTAGATTAACATATACCACTTACCAAATGTAATAATGGTTTATTATTTCATTCTTTCCGGGCAACATCGAGTTTCTTGTCTAGTATGCAATACCTTAACAAAACACTTAAACACGGTGATGTTATTGCTCCTGAACAACGCTGCATTTAAACACACCTGCTCTATTTAGGATATTGAGTATTTTTGGATTACTATATACCACTGAGCAAATGTAATACTATAATCTTATTTATTGCCCTGGGTCAACACCGAGTTTCTTGTCTTGTATACAAAATAAACCTAAGGAGGCCTTCAGAGTGTTACTAACCCCACCCTAATAAAATTGAGGCCTCCAGAGTACTGCACCTAAATGAAATTCTGTTTTTTAAGTGGCTATGTAGATATTTTCTCCAATAACATTTTAGTTAGAAGTGAAAAAAATAAAACTAAAGAGATCTTCAGAGCTCTACTAAAACCACCCTTTCCGAGTTTCTTGTCCTGCCCGCCTCAGAATAATTTGAAGAAAATGATGTTGATAATGACAATAGTCCGGAGAGAATCTTAAGAAACATTAAATAAAATCCGTAGAGTTAGTGTCCAGTAATTTTCAAACAAAATGCTGAGTAATTTCCTGAAGGTTTTTATATCGAGGAATGGCTCAGCATTTTCTTTCAAAATTACTACAAAATACATTAAAATTTGATAAAATAAATCGATATAGACTTATTATTTTGCCATCTAATTTACATACGTGTTTGTGATGTGGATAGACACATGTATTTATATTAGATGACTGCTGAAAAAAGTCATCCTTTCTGTAAATGCTATCAGAGAAATTAAGAAATATTAGAGAGTGGTTGAATCAACATCGTGAGAGAGATGAATGAGTTGTTTAGTTAATTATAAATTACAGCTATTTTCTGTTTTAATGGATCACATCATTCCTTTGTGACGTTATAAAGGATTTACCTGGTTTCTTCCAACTTTGTTTAGTGACATCATCCATTGTGCACAAAGACAAACCAGCGACGTCCACAGTTTAAGTATTGTATAAATATATATACTTTGTATGCGTCACATGTTTATCAATCACTCGATTTAAATAATAAAACGGTGATATCTGTATCTCTTATTCTCTAAATAATGGGTTACAGCCATGGCCATCCCTACTACAGGCCAGGCAATCGTGCAACTGGGGTCTTTTACTGGGGGCCATGTGAATTTTCTTAAATATTCGATATAGAAATTGCAAACAAAGGTAAAATTCCTCTGTGAGATTAGTTTGATGTTTTTATGTGTTTTACATACCAAATAATAAGAACCACAATGAGCTAATTGATAAATTTTACAATTATTGACAAATTCCTATAAATGAAGAGACAGGTAAGTTTGAATAAACAAAGGCAAATGCATATTTCAATGAAGAATTTTTATTTCAATGTTGGAGTTTTTTTTTTAGAGAATTTGTACTTATGTCAAAAGATCATTACTTGTATATTGTGGTTAAAAAGAAAAAAAGGATCCGCACCAGTTGATGATATCAAGCAGAGAAACAGTTTGTTCAAATGTGATATGTGTTTTACTAACCAAAAACTTAAACTGTCCTCATTTTGATTGTTTTCAATACAACATTTTGGCTATAGTCTTCATTTCACATCATAAAATAATCTAAAAATAAAGTTCAAACTAAAATGTCAGCATCCAAATCTCTAGTGTGGTCTCGTAGTCGATTAATTTAAGCAAACAAATTCACTGAAAATGGAAGATGGAATTAGAAAAAATAAACAGATTCACTGAAATGGAAGATGAAATGTGATAATACAATGCCCATAGATTAAATAGAAGGTTTAATTAAACATGTATAGGCTATCCTATAAAATGGACAGGATTCACAGCAATGAGTTACGATAACCAGAATGTTATGGCAAAATAAGGAGGACACTACTTACAAAAATTTCTAAGGAAAGTTATTCACCTCAAAATCTGAAAGTAGTAATTAAAACTTCTTATTTTAATGTCTCACTAATGACTTGTTATCATCAAGAATCCACCCCAAAGAGTATTCTTTCTTTTTGCGGTATAGAAAAGAGAAAAGGCACTCCCCGGATCCCCATGCTCCACTATAAAAGAAAAACTCAAAAATTAAAAAAATCATTTTATTCTTCAAAAAGTTTGTACACAATGGTATTGCAGAAACAGTGAGTCCTGTGTTTCTAATGATCAATTACCTTTTCTGATTATAAAGCACAAACAACAAACTCCTGTATTTAAAAAGAAAGCGAGTTTACCTTTTACAATAAATTAGAAAAAAAGCTTTGATATATATATTCGCACCATATCACAGAATCAACAAATCCTTTGTTTCTAATGATCAATTATTTTTCACTGATCAACAAATATTTTTACTGATGAAAATTTAGAAATAAAAGCTTCAAAATCCATATTTATACCATACTGCAATATGGTATAAATGAACAAACAGATTAATTCAATAAGAAAACTATTTTGACTTCAACATGTATTTTACACCAGGCTCTTGCAGAAATAATTAGTTTCTTTGTTCTTACAGATCAATAATTATTTATAATTGATCAGACTGCTAAAATTTCAAGATAATTTCAAAAGTGCTGGTTCTTTACTTGACTTGGGAGACTGAAACAAACAATAATTCTTGAAAAATATATTTGATAATATAATTCCATGCACTCTCTTTGTATTGAAATGATACATTTCAGACACCAACATGAAAATTTTTGTTAAAGAATTTCTGCAAACCTTTGATTTGACAGCATTGAACATTATGAAACAGAAAAACACCCACTGAACAGTGGTATCCAGTGGAACTTTTAAATCATCACGATCTATTTCTTTCAAAACACTTCCATACTCATGATAATAAAAAGCAGTATCATTGAATATTTCCTCCTCTGTAAGACAATCTTTTCGTGTTACACATATCACATTTGAACAAACTGTTTCTCTGTTTGATATCATCAACTGGTGCGGATCCTTTTTTTCTTTTTAACCACAATATACAAGTAATGATCTTTTGACATAAGTACAAATTCTCTAAAAAAAAAAAACTCCAACATTGAAATAAAAATTCTTCATTGAAATATGCATTTGCCTTTGTTTATTCAAAATTACCTGTCTCTTCATTTATAGGAATTTGTCAATAATTGTAAAATTTATCAATTAGCTCATTGTGGTTCTTATTATTTGGTATGTAAAACACATAAAAACATCAAACTAATCTCACAGAGGAATTTTACCTTTGTTTGCAATTTCTATATCGAATATTTAAGAAAATTCACATGGCCCCCAGTAAAAGACCCCAGTTGCACGATTGCCTGGCCTGTAGTAGGGATGGCCATGGTTACAGCATAAAGATGCATACAATTTGAGAACAGAATCGGAAGGAACACAAGTTTACATAAGAATGCCAAGTTTTATCAAAATTGCTTCAAAACTAGGGAAACGGTGAAGAAATAAACTTTCTTACAAGTTGTCTGTAAATTCAAGTAATTTTTCCATATAATGATGTCAATTTTGAACCTCAGATTTCAGAGCTTTAAAATCTTATAAGTTTTGAAGCACTGGAAATACTTGCATATAATTCAAACAGTTTTGAACTCCATTTTTTGAGCTCTTTGTAACTCACAGGACCCGGGTCCTGGTGTTGCCCGGGTAAAATAGAAAAGAATGATTTTAAGCCTCAATTGGTGTTGCATAAAAACAAATTCTGCCTGAATACAGGTGTTTTTTAGGTGTGGGTGGGGGGTGGGGTGGGGGTTGACACATGAGGAGGTAAATGAACTAAAAAGTGTTAATTCGCTGTTTCAATGTAATTAATTTACATGATTAAAATAGGATTTATCCATAAATATTCTGACATTGCAAGTGTTGACGGGACAAAAGAATCCACGCGAACAAAATTGTATTCATAGAGAGGTTGTATTTTTCCACATAGACTTAGGATTAAATTGTTTTTTTGTCACATGTAATTCCTGCCGGAGGTAAATAAACATTAAAAAGTAAAGAGCATAATAATGAAGAGTCGAATGTAGAGAATTGCAAAAAATAAACATTGTTTACATATTTCTGCATCCGCATAAGTTTGTTTTGTGTGGTGCAAAAATTGTACCAGTGCAAAATATTGTAATTAATTTTTTAAATAAAGTATTTGTATAACTTACTCAAAGACTTTAAATTTAATATACGAAGACAATGTTATTTTCTAGTTAGTGATAATCTGTTCTGTTCTCCATCATAAAAGGTGAAATCCTTCTCGTTTGAGTCAATTTGTAAGAAAAGTTATAAAATAATTTAGCTAACTACTACTAATTGTTCAAAATATCTGACGTACAATCTGATATTCCTTTAATCCGATATGCTTGTATTACATGCTAAGGTAGAAAGTGTGCCGCCGATGTGTGTTTAAAAGATGAAATAATCATGTTATTTAAAAATAACATGATTATTTCATCTTTTAAACATCTTTTTAAAAAAATAAGTAATTATCAGAGTATCAATTCATAGAAAGAGAGAAGTAAATTCAAATAGGAAATGAGGTGAAAAGTTTACCGACACAAATCTTTAGTCTTATTGAACAATCATGACTATTTTGATGTGTTCGTTATGTATTCTAGATTAACCGGTGATTGTAATTTTCCTTGTATGAAGAATGGACCCAGTGTATGTGAGTGACGTAGGGAATAATTTCAGAATATTTGTAATAATAATGTGCTGTAAGTGGTGACTGGGAAAGATTCGCATTGAAAGTATTCGGATGTTTTCCTGTAGGTTTATTTTATTAATATAGAGATGTGATTAAATCACAATAACCTAGAATACAAAAAAATCAACTGGGAAATGCTGCATGATTACAAGATTTTAAAAAATGCGTTTTAATTTTTCCTAATAATATTGTTGATTTCCATAAATATTATAATAAAAGTAAATTGACTTTCATAGTAATAGTAGCAGCAGGGGCTATTCTCTCTTTTCTCTCTCTCTTACTTTTCATTCTCTCTCTCTTACTTTTCATTCTCTCTCTCTTACTTTTCATTCTCTCTCTCTTACTTTTCATTCTCTCTCTCTTACTTTTCATTCTCTCTCTCTTACTTTTCATTCTGTCTCTCTTACTTTTCATTCTCTCTCTCTTACTTTTCATTCTCTCTCTCTTACTTTTCATTCTCTCTCTCTTACTTTTCATTCTCTCTCTCTTACTTTTCATTCTCTCTCTCTTACTTTTCATTCTCTCTCTCTTACTTTTCATTCTCTCTCTCTCTTACTTTTCATTCTCTCTCTCTCTTACTTTTCATTCTCTCTCTCTCTTACTTTTCATTCTCTCTCTCTTACTTTTCATTCTCTCTCTCTTACTTTTCATTCTCTCTCTCTTACTTTTCATTCTCTCTCTCTTACTTTTCATTCTCTCTCTCTTACTTTTCATTCTCTCTCTCTTACTTTTCATTCTCTCTCTCTTACTTTTCATTCTCTCTCTCTTACTTTTCATTCTCTCTCTCTTACTTTTCATTCTCTCTCTCTTACTTTTCATTCTCTCTCTCTTACTTTTCATTCTCTCTCTCTTACTTTTCATTCTCTCTCTCTCTCTTACTTTTCATTCTCTCTCTCTCTTTCTTTTCATTCTCTCTCTCTCTCTTTCTTTTCATTCTCTCTCTCTCTCTTTCTTTTCATTCTCTCTCTCTCTCTCTTTCTTTTCATTCTCTCTCTCTCTCTTTCTTTTCATTCTCTCTCTCTCTCTTTCTTTTCATTCTCTCTCTCTCTCTCTTTCTTTTCATTCTCTCTCTCTCTCTCTTTCTTTTCATTCTCTCTCTCTCTTTCTTTTCATTCTCTCTCTCTCTCTTTCTTTTCATTCTCTCTCTCTCTCTTTCTTTTCATTCTCTCTCTCTCTCTTTCTTTTCATTCTCTCTCTCTCTCTCTTTCTTTTCATTCTCTCTCTCTCTCTTTCTTTTCATTCTCTCTCTCTCTTTCTTTTCATTCTCTCTCTCTCTCTTTCGTTTCATTCTCTCTCTCTTTCGTTTCATTCTCTCTCTCTTACTTTTCATTCTCTCTCTCTTACTTTTCATTCTCTCTCTCTTACTTTTCATTCTCTCTCACTTTCTTTTCATTCTCTCTCACTTTCTTTTCATTCTCTCTCACTTTCTTTTCATTCTCTCTCACTTTCTTTTCATTCTCTCTCACTTTCTTTTCATTCTCTCTCACTTTCTTTTCATTCTCTCTCACTTTCTTTTCATTCTCTCTCTCTTACTTTTCATTCTCTCTCTCTTACTTTTCATTCTCTCTCTCTTACTTTTCATTCTCTCTCTCTTACTTTTCATTATCTCTCTCTTACTTTTCATTCTCTCTCTCTTTCTTTTCATTCTCTCTCTCTTTCTTTTCATTCTCTCTCTTTTCATTTTCTATCTTTCTTTTCATTTTACGAATTTCACGAAGCTTACTGTTTAAATTAGCTGCTGCTGCTTGATTGCTATATCAGCAACACTAGTTAAATTATTGACTTTCGCTCAAAATGAGACAATATTTTTTCAAATTACTACTACTAGAAAACAAAACAACATACAATTATAATTTTAATGCATAAAAAAAGTTTAAATTTCATTTATTCACTAGTTAAAGTACAAAAAAATTTTTTTTTAAATGTTCGATACACGTTATGTTGAAGTTTTATTTTTAAGATTACAAAAGAAATAATGGATCAATCTTTGATATATCCATCAGCAGCAGTTGTTTTGTTGTTTTGGATTTTTCAATAGCAGTTTTGATGTGCGGAGCTCATAGATGATTGAAGATTTTTTGTGCGGACGTACCACCAGTTTTATATGTGGCCCGTCTAGAGTTATAGGCGTAGTAATATAACACCAACAAATTATTAAAGATGGAATATTTCTCTACAAAAAGGTGTAAATTTCGGAATTTTTTACATTGAATTTCTTTCGGAATTTATTCACTAAAGTTTTCAACTTTTTTTTTTTTTTTTTTTTTTTTTTTTTTTGATGAAATGCAACTTAAAACCCTATGTTAGACATTGCCATGGCTGCATCAAAGAAGATGGGCTCCCTCTACCGTGCTAGTAAACTCCTCACACCTGACATTATCCTGTATCTCTATAAAGCCACCATCCGCTCATGCATGGAGTATTGTTGCCATATCTGAGCTAGTGCATCATCCACTAGTCTCTCCCTCTTAGACAAGGTTCAAAAAAGAGTCGCCAACTTAATAGGTCCCTCACTGTCAACCAAGCTCCAGCCCCTGTCCCATCGCCACAATGTTGCATCCTGGTGCTTGTTTTACAAATACTTCAATGGATTGTGCTCTGATGAACTGTCTACTCTGGTGCCCCCTCGACGTAAATATATTAGACCAACTCGACAATCAGCTAAATCCCATCCATTCACTGTGGAGGTCCCCGGATGCCGGAGAGCCTTCTACTCCAATAGCTTCTTTCCTCGTGCTGCCGGCCTCTGGAACTTCCTCCCTGCTCCCTGTTTCCCCGACAGTGCCGACATGCAGAGGTTTAAAACTAATGTAAACAGACATCTCGCTACACTGCTCCCAACTTGGGGTGACACCCAAAACCTACACCCTAATTCTCAGTAACCCCTTACGTCTACAATGGCGGTCTGCCTTGTTTGGGGTGAAATGTTTTTTTAAAAATATATATATATATATATATGATTATTTTTATTTACACAGACATGTACAAAATCTGCGACACTGGCATGTCGATGTTATCAATCAACAGCTATTATAAACTGAGATCTGTAAATAAAAAATAATCATATATAAAAGCTCTATTTGATATTGAGCACTTTTTATAAACCCGGTTGAAATTCTTTGGATTACTACCCTGTGAATGTTTTACCTGGATTATTATTATTATATATATATATATATATATATATATATATATATATTGCTCAGTCTTCTTATCTGAGGAGGATTCTACCTTCTCATCAATGTCTCGTTCCTGACTTAATATCGATTTAGCATGTCATCAGATTCTCCCTTAGTCCTAATTTGATCTGTGACATTTTCGTTTTTTTTTTTTAGTCAGCCTCTTGCTCATGGTCTATTGTTGCATCTAGTTGAAGATTCACATTGCGCACGTACCTAGTTGTGTTCTGAAGGCTGCTTATTGTTCAATTGATCTTTTCATTTGAGGGAGCTGCCAGGCACAAAGACATCAGACAAAACAAAATATCTCAGTTTTAACGTAATTTATGTATGGAACATTAGTGCAATTTGAGTAAAACAAAAAACTTGCTGTGTACTAACAATTCTAATAGTGTGGTAGTAATTGTAAGCAAGTATGCATCTCTTGTTAAAAGCTATTTTAGGACTTTTTTTGTAGAGAATCATCTTTAAGGATTGGGGGGGGGGACTTGTTCCAATTTTTTTTGGGGGGGGGGGTCTGCAGATCAGAATGATATCGTCATAAATCAAAATAACTGTTTTTTACAAAATAACTACGGTTGAAAAGTGAGCAGAAAATCAGTTACGTACAAAAAAAGACATGTCCTAGACCTTTTTTGTGATCTTTTAGTGTCCGTATAAGATTTTGAATGGTACATACATTTTATTGTGCTGCTTCAATTCTTTAACATACAAGACACTAATGCCATAAGAAAGTGTTAAAAAAACAAACATTTTAACCCTTCTAGTAGCCTCTCATTCAATGTAACTTAGCAGTAAAAGGTTACATTGTCCAGAATATGGCACATGTGGCAATCAACTAAATGGAAACACTGCAAAAACTACATATTCACTCTCAAATTAATGTTCTCTTAAGACTATGAGTGAGCTTCATCAACTTATGCTGTACTTAAAATTCAGCCTAAATCTCAAATTCCAAAGTAGCACAAGAGTACAGTACATCCTCGATTATACTGCATCTTCATCAGTCGCCATTTGGAATCTACACTACATCCCGTTGATCTTCCCTGTTCTCGCATTGATCACAGAGACACATCTCTGTGCACATCATTTTATCATTTGCATCGCTGTATGGAGCAGCCTGTTTTACAACAACAGAAGTTCAGCGCGGCAACAACTCCTGAAACTTATGATAAATCTGTGGTGATGGGCTCATAACTTGCCAACCAAAATCTTATGGTGGAGGTAGGATTGGAATGGCCACATTTCCATTACGTCAGATTTATTTGATGAAATGATTGCGATTGATTTTCAGATGGAGTGCAGCAGAAGTTTGAATTCAACTTGCAGCTTCATGTATAAATGCAATCATAGAGAATGGGTATCTTTCATGTGCTTTGGGTATGACTTAAAGTATAGGTCCAGTAGAAATGAAGACAGGCCATCTAAAACGCATGATGGAAATTCAATTGACTCATCTTCTAATTTGCTGAACACCTCTATTTTATCAGAGACTGTTCATGAAAATTTTCCAACAACCTAACTTTGATTTACCATAGAACTTTGCCATTTGATCACAGCCAGTAAAACTGAAAACCAAGGATGGCCTTGCATATGTGTTCTCCAAAGGCTTTGTAGGTAGCACTTATATCTCTTGCAGATGACCTTTGCCCATACAGAAAGTTGTGATTACACAGTTCTTTGTATAAGAAAATTAAGGGCAGAAACGCATCAGTGTTGGGCAAACATACTAAATGTTCCTGAAATAGATTAGATTGAGAAACATTGATTGCGTATAATATTAAGTGTCGGCTTCTTCATGTTCATGTTAGCAGAGACTATCATTGACTAGCGTGTTCAACTGACCGTGTTTATGATAGACGACATACTTATTTCCAACATCCTCACACGTAGCAGCAACTTATTAAATTTATTCTTTATAAAAGAACATTTAAAATAAAATTGACAAAATTACCCTAGTGTATGTAGACTGAATTTTGGTCTGGAATATCAGTTGGCAATCGTTTGAGAATTGACGAAGATAGGTCGGTTGTGGATAATGTGTGTACTTCAATAACCTGAATGAAGAGATTGTTGATAAACAAAATGTTCAGAAGTGTGACCAATTTGATGTTCAATAACTAATAAAAACTTAAAAGGGTTGTTTTTTTTTGTTTTTTAACTATAAGATGACCATTGTTGTTTTCGTGTGATATACCAACACCTCTAGACCTTCATCCTGTGAATGCATTGTAATATTTATCATTGTCCTTGTTTCATGACATGTTCTCACCCATTGATGGCTTTGCAAACTGCAACAAAGAAATTCTTAATTCGCAATGTGGGGCAAAACTAAACCAGATTGGAAGAACCTTATTGATTCAGCGAGTATATGTCACTTAGTATTTATATTTGTTAAAAAAATACTTGAGATTCGATTGTGTATATCAATGTATAAAACTAATTTTGTTTTATGTTTCTGTTCCAATTTTCAGAACCCCATTGGAAAAAAGGGACACAAAGGAATATAAGGAACGGGAAGAAGCTGCTGCAAAGTTAGCTGATGAAATAGAAAGAAGTGATAGTTACAGGCATCGTATATCATTAGAGAATGGAGAGGGTGAAGATGAAGAAAAGTTTGCTGCTGTGATAAAACCCGAGTTAACAAATAATAATGCAGGAACAGGAAGGTAAGATTATATCTCATCAGATGTGAAATCCTTGAATTTGTCTATAAATGAAAGATTAGGAAAAGAGGATATTTTAGTAGAAACATTATCTATTAAAAAACCGTTGTTTATTTGTAAATTTTATTATAGTTTTTAATTTGTATTTTCTTAAGATCAGTAGCTATGTTTACATGAGTTTTTGCTTAAGTTCAGAAATAAATTTAAAAGTTAAAATTATAAAATGAAATAATTCCGAGAAAGACAATATCTACATTTATTTTCAAGGTTTGTTTTTTTTTCTTAACATTTTTTCATGTTTAAAAGTTACTATAAAAAAATCACTTACCCTAAATCTGAGTGACAAGAATTCCCTTAAAAAAACTCCTTTAACCCTACCTGTAACCCTAAGTACAAGTGTCAAGCCCCCCCCCCCCCCAAAAAAAAACTCTCTTAATCCTGCCACTAACCGAAAGTCTGAGTTAGCCCCTCCCCCCAACGAAACCTCTTAAAACTACACATAATCATCTTTAAAAAAGTAGCCGCCTTCCAAAAAAAAAGAATGTACAGGATTTATCTCCCATAGAATAAAAAAATTAGTTAACTACCTTTTAACGCTAGAATGGCCCAAAAATGTGATTATTTTATATAAATTTAATATGCAAAACTGATCCCCCCACTCTAAATTTTAAATTGTTTTTGTTTTGTTACTTGTTTCTTCCAATTTTTTCAGGGTGTTCACACGTAATTGCCTAAAAAGGTAGAATCTCATATATTTTTTTTTCAGGGGGGGGGGGGTGTTAATCTACAATAATATTTAAGAAATCTTGCAATGTATTCATTTTAAGACAGTCCTAGTCTTAGATTTCAGTTTCTTGGTCATCAAATGTATTATAATTCAACTTTGAATTCTCTAAGTTTTTTCTTTTTTAAATGGATGCATGGTACTTGGAAAACGTTAATTTCTAGAGATTTCCAGTGTCATATTCTGATTCCTTGCACAAAAATATACTTATATGGCAAATTTCATTGATTAATTTTGTGCTTTAACAAAGATATAACATTTTTACTTAAAAAATTGTATAATAAAATGTGACATATGGTCTAAAAGATATCCAACTTACTTTATTTTTAGTCGGATTTCTTTAAATGTAAAAAGATTCTTTCTTAGATCATCAAGCTCTTTCGATGTATGCCCTTATTGAGATATTTTAAGTAATTTCAATGTTTTCATGTGTATTGCTAGTACTACATATACAGTATTTCAAAGTATTGTATTATTGATTGAATTAACAGTAACTCATTTTGATGGTAATATAGGTGTGATATATTTAAAAAACTTTCACATTTATTCATTTAGATGAATGTTTAAACGGATGCATAAACAGATAAACTCTCTGGAAGCTTTTAAATTTCACTATAAGATCATGTGGGGTTGCATAATATACGTATCTAGTATAAAATAAAAATTTAACTGCGATGAGACTTTCAGTAATTTACCAGTAATTGATGCTATCTTCCTTAATTATTCCATTTATACTGCTTACAAACATTTCCCATTATGAAACAAGATCAGATAAAAAATTGCATTTATTTTCTAACTTAATATTATTTATAAACATTTATTCTCTACTTTTAAGTACACCATTAGTTCATCTTGCTAAGTTATTATTTTTTTCCTTTAAAGTTACACTTAATTATCATAGCACCATTTGCTGATTTAATTATTAATAGAATTCTATCATTAATAGCAGAAAAATGTATCTGCCTTTTCTTTAAAAAAATAACATACAAAATGGATTGCAATATGCTTGACATTGATTTCTCCATAGTCGGGCAAAATTCAAAATTTATTTTTAGATTAATTTGATAATAAATTCCGCCTTTAACAACCGCTTCAAACATAGCGTATGAGAAATGGTTAAAAATGTTATCTAAGGAGATTTGTGATATTTTTGTTCTTTCTATTGTATCATTGAACCAATAAAGAATTGTCTTTTTAAAAAAAAAAAAAATTAAAAACCGTAAATAAATCAATAACAAAATTGATGTAGCATATTGTGTGCTGTGTAGCAAAGATGTAGTTTGTATCAAAACGAAAAAGTTGAGACCAACACAATTGCTACTTCAATTTGAGGGATCCTGCTTCACTAAAACTAATATCTATTTAATAGTTTCAGTTTTGCAAAATTAATTTACACGGTCAAAACAGCAACCTTTTTTTTATTTTTTTAACCTATCATCATCATCATCAACCGGTTTATTTGTTGAATCAGGCCATAATTAATCCTCTGATGAGGGTGGGGCCTGATTGTTTAGTCTCGAAATCTAAGTCTTCCTCTCCACTCCTGTCTAAACAAATATAAAATCATTTTGAATATACGAGGCCTGTCTAAAGCATATCCGACCTTAGGCCAGAAAAAATATATACATGACGGGGTTAGGACCCTAATCCCCTTCAAAGTAGGCCCCTTGTGCTTGCACACACTTAGCCTACCGATCAATCCACTGCCGGAAATACTTCTGGAAATCTTCTTTTGGAATGGTGTTCATCTCTGCCATCGCATTAGATTCAGCAGGTGTTTGGAGAAGATGCGATGTGTAACACAAATTAAGGAGTGGTTCAACCGATTCAAAAATGGGTGTGCATCAGCTGAGAGTGACCAGCGTTCTAGCAGACCCCAAACTGCTCGGAGTGCAGCTGTTGTTAAGAGGGTGCGAAAAAAGAGATAATGCGGAACACAATGGAGGAGATGAACACCATTCCAAAAGAAGACTTCCAGAGGTGTTTCCGGCAGTGGATGGATCGGATGTATACTGTATTTTTATTAGCAGAAAAAAAAGCTACACCTTTTAAAAGATTTTTTTTATTTACCTTTTATTAAGCCCAAAAATCTTGAGTCTGGGATGACAATATAAAAAAATAAAAATGTGATAGCAATGTGTACTTTTGTAAATAACCTGGAAGAGGTAATGCCTTGAGACTAGGCAGATAATCATGTTCAACCCAGCCTGAAGGATGAGCTGCTTAGCCAGGAGTCAAGTGTTTGGGAGTACTTACAAGAAAAATGATTTTAAATATATTTGTATATTGTCAAAGATATTGACTTTCATGAAACTGCAATTTGAAAAAAACTTGAGAAAAATGAAGTTCACTTAAATTCTTCTTTTTTTTTTTTTTAAATAAACTAAAGTTCTAATTTTTTAGTGGAACATTAGGTTGCATAAATGTAATGAATAAAATAAAACTTGAACTATTTTAATCTTTATAAGTAAAAGTTTTAAAACTTTTTTATGGTTATAATATACATGTATGCGCCTCCCTTTTTAGATATTCTTTTACCGTTTTTTTTTATCATAAATTTTTATCTTTTTCAGAAACACTGGGCGCAAAATTCCAACTCGAAGTGGTGGTGGTGTCAGTCTTAGAGGTGGTAGTCATTCACCTAGTAATTTGAATAACAATATAGTTTTGAATAATAATGGCAATAATAACAATAACAGCAGGGAGATTCTGTGCAATATAACTCAGAGTAAGCCATGCCTCAGTATACCTACATCTCCAACGTGTGTACCATCAACACTGTCACAACAGCAGCAACAATCACCTCAAGTGATGTCCCTACCACCACCTCCAGCAACACCATCAATTGCCCCAATACCACCTCCAGCAACAGGTACCACCCAGCAATCTCAGTCAACCTCTTCTGCATCACAGCAGATATCTTTATCTCAGCCCCAGATTGTTCAATCAAGCCATAATAATTATTCCCAGCAGGCCCAACCGCGAGAACAACAACAACAACAACAACCACCTCAGCCACAATCCTTGCCCTTGCAACCACAAGCCTCTAAAGCTCATGAATCTCCTGGTATCTTTTCACCTTTGGAAAATATTAAAATAAATGGAAGTAAGTCCTATTTTTTACTTGAATGAATAAATTGAAATTCTGTTGGTATATAAAAGCTGGGAAGATATTTTGTCTTTTTCTTTTGTCTTTTCCTTATTTTTGCTTTTAATATCATATAGCGTCTGAAAAAGAAGACTGTTCGCCTGACCCTTCACCTGACTGTTCACCTGCTGTGCCTGCCGAGAGCAAACATCCTTCTCTTCTTGATGACTGTCGGAGAAATTCAAGCGCTAAAGATGGTAAGCATGGTTTTGTTCACTTTTTTCTGCTTTATAAACATGTCTTGTTTATAAGAGAGTAAATTGATTTTTCTTTTTAAAACAAAAATATTCCACTATTCTATTTGAATTAAGTAATTTTATTAAAATGCCCTCATTTTTTTCTGGTAATTTTAAATTTTATCATATCCATCAATTATTTTGTTTATGAAGATTCAACTGATATTGAAAGTGTTATTTCTAACTTTATTAACAGGACGAGCGATGGAAATCCAAGCATTCAAACAATTTAGCGAAAATATGAATGTAAGTAATATTTTCTAATATTTTAATGTATTTTTCCTTCGCTACATTGATGTAACGAATACAAGTGTATTGCATCTAAAAGTATTTTAGTTTGTATTTCTGCAATATGTAATGAATTCTTGAGCTATAGTAGTATTCCTGGCTTATTATTTAATCCCATTAGATAGGAAGAATTTAAGGGCCTGCAAATTTATCCCCCACACACGCACACGCACCAAAAAAAAAGTAGACATTACAACTTGAAATCATAAAACAAAATAATAAATTTTCAAATTTTTTCAGTATTCATTTCATTTTTTACCAATTTCAATAAAACTTGGTACTAAAAAAAGAAAAATGTCCATTCATTCAGATTGTATGTAACTCCATAAGTAAAGCCTTTAATTAGAGATAACCAATTCGTTTTGGTGTCCAGCCCTGTAGAATAAATAACCATATACTTAATTGCTTACTCAAACATGAGTGTCAACCAAAAAAAACGCAGCATTATACACAACATATTGTCAGAAATAAGTTCCTTGTTTACTTGAATTTTTTTGTGGACATAATCTTTGTCTGCTAAAAATATACACATTCTTTGTGAGTTGCTGCCATCACCCAGTAAATGTTTAAGATGCTCAACTTCCAAAACAAGAGTATTTTTAATGCTGGCATGCACAGTTATTTAAGCATCTGTTGGCAATTCTTTGGTCAATTGCAGAATGTTTAAATGATTCTTTAGTTACTACTACATTTTAAATGTGCCCATTAACCTTAAGTTGCATCTGGTGGTCAGGCCTCAAATTTGTAGTATTGGCAAGTGTAGATTCACTTGCCATTACTCTCAGGTTCATTTTAATCTGACGTGTTAATATATGCTAAGGTTCCATCTGTGGTTTAAATAGAATCTATTATTTACAAACTAGTTTGAAAATATGCACCTACAAAATAAATGAATGTGCAATCCATTCACATTCCATGCTATGAGTTAAATAGAATTAGTCCTTGATATAACATCATGCAACTGCATAAAGACATACCACAAGATGTTCTTTTGACAAGAAAAAATATTGTTTTCGAAATGTCCGGATTTTAAGGGATTATGACTCTTTTAGTTATACATACAAGTGAAAATTAACAAATTAGTATGTTGGATACGCCATAGTGGAGACTTACCTCGCATTCAGCTATAACCAAAAATAAATCCATTATTTAATTTCCTCCCGTTTCTTGTTGTCTTTTAGTAGCTTTTTTTATTCTTGCACTCGCAGCAAAACATTGTAGCCAATTATCGACAGTCAGAATCCTCGAGACAATTAAAATCCTATCGCCGATGCTATTGTTGTCAAGTGAAGATTAGCACTGGTTAGTGGCTAGTCACGCCTTCCTCATTTAGGCTCTCTTACATTTATGCTAATTAGGCAGATTAATTTGCCAGTATTACTACACCTTGTCTTAAGTTTAGTCTCTCAATTATATTTTTAAAGAAATTATTTTCTTTATTATTTTCTTCTTTTTTTTCTACGATTTTCATTTTAGGTTTCAATTCAGATTTTTTGTAAACTGGTAATTTATTTTAATGACTTAAATTCTCAATAGATTTAGGAAATATAAATATTTTTCTATCAAATAGTTTTATATTTCTATAAAAGATATACTTTTTTATAAAACTCATCCACTGACCATTTAAGTAATTTTTAACCTTAGATTCATTTTTATAAAAAACATTTTTTTTTCTGTTTATCAATTTTTGTAGTTGCATTAATGTAACTTCTGATGTTAATATACTTTTGAATAATAAAAGCAGCCAACAAAATATAATAAATAAAATTTGCTAAGATAAAATTTCCATAGCTTTTTTTTATGAATAAGCTTGACATTTTTTTTTTTTTTAAATTTTTTTTTCCATTTACATTTTGAAGTTTTTTTAATTGTTGTGATTTTAAGTGTTTTCTAGTATTAAGTGTAATATCTTTCTGATTGCTCATGAAAATCTCTTTTTGAAAAGCTATCTGTTGACAAGGATAAAGAAAGAGTGGAGAAACCTGAAAGGCAAGAAAAATCTGAAGAAAGGAAAGAAATTGAAAAAAATAAAGAATTTGAAAAGTCTGATAACTTTACTAGGTAAGTGAAATTTCTATTGAATTTTTGGCTAATTTACTTTGTTTCATTTTTATCTCATTAATTTCTGTTTATTTTTAATTTTTTTATAGAAAAGTGAAAAATTCTACTCTGAATCCTAATGCTAAAGAATTTAATCCAAAGGCATATCCCCAAGTAAGTTTGAGCTTATTTCTTTGTGTGTTTTTTATCAAAAGTATTTTATCATTTATGTAATTAAAATAGATTTCCAGGTATTATATAACATTCCCATTTGATTTTTTTAATTATTGTTATTTAATCAAAGTAGTTATAAAGAGTAAAAAACTTTGAAATATGCCAATATCCCTAGTGGTTCAAAAGTTATAAGAATTTTAAGCTAAAATAATTAACAGTTCAAAATTGACATCATTATATGGAAAAGTACTTGAAATCACGGACCAGTTCATAAGAAATTCATTAATTTCTTTGCCGTTTATCTATTTTTGGAGCAATTTTGATAGAATTTGTCATTCTTATGTAAAATTATGTTCTTTCTCATTCTACACTCAAATTGTATATATCTCTATGCTGTAATCCATTATTTAGAGAATAAGAGGTATAGATATCGACGTTTATTTAAGAAATGAAACGACTGATAAACATGTGACACATACAAGGTGTATGTGTGTGTGTATGTATATATATATAATATATATAGGAAATTAAAAAGGAAAAACCAAAAGATGTTTTTTTTTTATGTATTCATCAACGTTTCGTCTTTATTTGTAAGACTTATTCAGGATGATAATTTTAAGAAAAATGTCATGCAAGTACATAGAAATATTGGGTTGACATGATGGGTTGATGAGAAGAAGTAGTAGCCACTACTGGAAGCGCAGGACCACGGTTCGGGCTGAGAGAAGTCTGGCAGAGAGTGAAAAAGGGGAGGTGTGGGAGTGTTAGTGAATTTGTATTAGGGTGGGAGAGAGGGGGTGCTGAAGTTTTTGTTGTGGTGAGGTGTAGCATGGATTTTGAGGGGCTGGGGAAAGAGGAGGGAAGGAGGAAGCTCTGTGTCTTTGGTGTGTAGATAGTATCATAGTTTTAGAAAAAGATTTGAAGAAATGAAGATGATTTGAAAGTAGGTGGGGTGGGTGGGTAAGAGTGTGAAAGAAGTAGTTGAAGGGGGGGAGGGGAGATTTTGTTGTGGTTAGGTGTGAAATTTTTGGAAGGTAGGAGTATTGACCAGCTGGCTATGTCAGGAATGTGTGAATATAAGTAAGTTAGAAAGAAAGTGTTGAAATGTGTTGTGAATATGACAATGAGGGGGAAGGAAAAAGAAAGGAGAAAAGTGATTAATTTTTGTGAGAAATAAGTGAAATATAGTTTTGTGCAGGCATTGTTGATGGTTTGAAATTAAATTGAGGGCAAAAGGGGTTTAAATATCTAAATATTTGTGAGGATGTCTAGACTGTTCATTGGTGAGGCTGTTATTTGTGGTTAAGTGGTTTAGATTCATGGTGAATGAAAATGTATGTGGGGAGGTGTTTGTGTGTGAGTGTGTATGCGGGGACTTGTATATAAGTACAATTGAGAGCAAAGAGAAAAAAGGTTAGCCATGATCTAGGTTTAGTTTTTGTTCAGTCAGGATAATTTTTATTAAGGGGGATAGATTGTAGAAGCCATTTCGTTGTCTGATGGTGTTGGAGGCTGTGATTAGTGCAGTTTCCAGTAGTCTTCGCCGAGCTTTGTTATGAATGTATTTGGTGATTTTGGCCTGTTCAAATTTGAAAGCATGATCGTGCTCTAATACATGGGAGAAAAGTGCACTGAGATAGTTGTTTTTTATGTCCCTTTTGTGTTCGCTCAGCATTTCCCCACATAAATTTGATGGCAGTTGTTGCCTGGGACAGTATATAAGCCGGCATAGGATGTGGGTTTTTTTGGGAAATGTCTTGCTGTGTTTAATGTTTGTTTCATGGTTTGTGATGTGGTTTGTACTGTTGGAATGCCTAGTTTGTTAAGTGTGTTGCATATGGATGTGTTATTGGAATGCGTGGGTAAGAGAACGGGTCTGTCTATGAGAGAGGTGTTTGATGTTTTTGTGTGTTGCTTTTGGAGAATATTTGAAAGGCTTTCTTCTTGGCATTTAGTATAAAATGTGTGGGGTATTGCAGTGTTTTTAAGGAATTAATGTTTTATTTCTTCATCTATGTATTAGAATCTGCAGTCCTCAATACATAGATGAAGAAATAAAACACCAATGACACAGAGCTTCCCCCCTTCCCTCCTCTTTCCACAGCCCCTCAAAATCCATGCTACACCTCACCACAACAACAGCTTCAGCACCCCCCTCCCCTCTCTCCCACCCTAATACAAATTCACTAACACTTCCACCCGTCCCCTTTTTCACTCACAGCCATCCACATTCATTTCACTCTCTGCCACAGACTTCTCTCAGCCCGGACCTTGGTCCTGCACTCCCAGTAGTGGCTACTACTTCTCATCAACCCATCATGTCAACCCAATGTTTCTATGTACTTGCATGACATTTTTCTTAAAATTATCATCCTGAGGAAGTCTTACAAATAAAGATAAAACGTTGATGAATACATAAAAAAAAACATCTTTTGGTTTTTCCTTTTCATTTCCCATTACGTTGGATTACTGTCATCCTTCCTTTCTCATATATATATATATATATATATATATATATATATATATATATATATAAATTAGTGTTGGAACGATTAATCGGAATTTTTTTTGCTTTATTTACAATTCCAAAAACGCTTATTTTCATTTAAAAAATTTTTTCTTTTTTTTTTTTTGACAATAAAAAATGAAACCAACACTATGTATTTATTTATTAGAAGATTGTTTATTTACAACATAAGACTAAGGGCCACAGGACCACTGGTTAAGAATCCCATTCTCAGATTTAGCATTGATTCTCCGAGTCTAATTAAATTTTTTTTTTTATTGGTAAATTATGGCCAACAAAGTAAATATTCTAGAGTTCACTTGCCTATTCGTTTATCAAACCTTTTGAAATGTTCAAATTTATTTTCGCATATATTTGCTAAAGAACGCCTCTCAGAGTTAACAGTTGAATATTAAAAGATTTAAAGCACTAAGGATTGAGTTGGGACAAGTTTTTTATTTTGTTGCTGCCGCTTGACCTTGGTTGTCAGGTCACAGCATACCCTCCAAAATAATTAGTGTTTTATTGTATTTTTATATTGCTGTTAGAAGTAAATACCGTTTTAACTCGCTGTAAAAAGTAATTCAATGGATAAAAACATACAAATTACATATTCGGAAAGATTATTTTATATTCTTTCCAACCATATATATATTTTTTAAAATTGGCCCAGAAATAAGCGATAAATTGCGAAGGTACAAATTCATCAATTTCGATGATAATGGCTGACAGGCTGGGAATGCTATATTATGTTTCGGAATTTTCGATTGATAATTTTTTTTTTGATAGATTAGATTACCATTAAAAAAATTAAGTTCAAATATATTGATAAAATGAACTTAAAACCAATATTTTTTTCAAAAGTGCTCAATACAATGATGAACTTTATAAATAAAAATTATATAAACATTAGAACAGCCTACGCAAATTAACCATCGTTCTGATCTTCGTACATCTCTACAGAGCTGTTAAATCAACTAAATATTACATTATTCCAAAGAAATCAGACAAAATAAAACATGAAATTTACCAGTAAACATTAACTTCTTTCCAAGGTCGTAGCTATCGGGTGGTGGTGAACCAGTAGCATGAAAAAGCATAGGTGCCAATCACATACATGCACAAACATACACAGACCGTAAGGTACGCATAAAACTTTCTTACCCCTGCACGCCCAGACAATACGTATACTTGAATCTATAGCAAGCAAGCCTAACCTAAATTAAGATACACACACTTCCATCGGCTAGACATGGATGGAAAACCAACCGCTACCATATACTAGATGTTTACATGCACAGATTACAGGGAAACAATTTGCAATAGCACACATGGACATTTACTCCTTACACGTGCAATTATACTTCTGAATTAATAAAGTTATAAGAGGTTTAGGGAAAAACTTATCTCAAATTTCAGTCATTTAAAACAAATTGAATTTTCTACTATATTAAACTGGGGTTTAATAGATAAATTCATACTCAGTCATGTTAATTAGAAGATTTAATTGGTGTTTACTAAACCTATTGATTTTAAAAAAGATAAATATTTTTCAAAACTCCTTTTTCAAGAAATTATGAAATCATAATCTTACTAAACAAAATTCTTTAGAAATAATATATATCACTTACACGCATCAAAGAGTATATTCACAAACCATACCATGTATGCAAATTAATGTTAAAATCAAACAAGCTGCACAATGTGATAAAACGTTATTGGAATTCTAAAAATTATTAATTTATCCTTACCAGTGTATTTAAATGGTGGATGTGAGACATATTAAATAAATAATTAATTACAGCAATTTGATTATTAGCTTAATTACTAACTATAATCTAGTTCGATTTACTTACTAAGTTCTACAGTCCACACAACCTTTCACTGTGGTTTATAAATTTAAATTAGCTATTAATTACTTAGCCTAATACTTAATTTAATTACAATTATTAAAGGATTTAAAGTAATATTTGTAGTATACTTAACTGGGAATGTTTTAATTGTAATGTTATACCAGGAAGTAAGTTTATTAAAGTTGACTTATGAAATGTTATGTTTAATTTACTAGGTTATTATTATATTTATCCAGGGTGAACTGTTTGATGTGTCGACAGCTAATACCTATTTCATCCCTTTGATTCAGTAGTTTATCTTTGTTAGGGAACGTAATAATAGCCAGTTTTTCATTAAGACAAAGGTACTGTTGTGTAGTATAGGGATTGAAGCTTTCTTGAAGACGCTCTATTTTAGTACAGGTACTTTATTATTATCCCTTAGAGACCATATATGTTTGGATAATGAAGTGTCGCCTTTCTTATTCAGGTTATTAAAAGATATTTTATGGTTTCTGTATCTAGCCTTAAAATCAATACCTGTACCCCCTATGTAAAATTTTTCCAGACTATGGTTATTTTCTGAGAACACGGTTCCCAAATAAACTATACTTTTAGTTAAACATTTTTCTTGTAGCGGACATTCATTTTTCTCTCTACAGTTATGTTCATTATTGTTATTATTATTATCATGTGTATTATTAATTCTATTATTATCATTACCGTTTAAGATCTGTCTATTATGGCTCTTAATATTTTTTAAAGTTATTTGTACAGCTATAGGTAAGTTTAACAGTATTCTTATTAAATATTATATGTAGAGAGTTTTTTGTAGGAAAATGCTGACTTAAAAGATTAAGAAACATATGTCCAATTTTGGATTTAACTAACAGATTAAACGGGGGTGGGGAGAGTATAACAAATAATATTCCGGTTTCTATTTTTCCTTCTAATGCTCCTATTATTTCTGCTGTGATAGTCAATCTTAATGTTAACATAATCACTGTTTGTAGAGTGTTGTTGTATGTATAACTATTGTTATTAAAAATTTATTCAGTATAGAAATTATTGCTAATTCTATGGCTAATTGATATTGGGATATGTTTAATAATAGAATGGGGGGATAATATTTAGTTGATTTCACAGCCCAGTAGAGATGTACTAACATCGAAACGTGGTTAATTCACGTAGGCTGTTCCAATGTTTATATACTTTTATTTATTTATATATATATATATATATATATATAAGTAGTAATCTATAGTGATAAGTAGTAAGACTACACATCTAAAACAAGAATAGGTTTAAGGCTCCAAAAATTCATACTAGAATTGTCCGCAAGGACCCGTGGCGTAACGGGTGAAAGTGCTAAATCATAATCAGTTTTAAGTGATAGTCTTCTGGGGGTTAAAGGTTCAATCCTCAGTGCGAGTGATACTAAGAATACAATTAAAAATTACTTAAGACTACTACTCAGCCATGGCTGGCGGAATGAGAGCAAATTACCTCCGTAATTATATTTTTAATAAATAAAAAGGGTTCTGTTAGAAATTCCATATAGATTCCAGAGTTTGACAAGATACACCTGAAGAAGGTTGGAGGTTACATCGGCCAAAACATGTGAGAACAATAGTCCAAATAATTCAAATACAGATTTTCAGGGAATGTAAAATCTATTTTTGGATATAATCGGATCACAGATTTAAAAAAGCATTTAGTTAACTAGTGATAATTATGTTAAAAATATTTTTGAAACTTCCCACAAAATGCTAAGAAAAATAGATAAGATTTTGTTTAACGTGACAAATAAAGCCTGGGCATGAGATCAAACAAGCCTTATAGAAAATACTAGCATGTCTACCTGGCGTTACCCCGGGGCCATAAAAAACGAAATAGAAGAGGTAAAAAAGTGCGTGTAACATCTTTTAAATTAAAACTCCTATCTCTCTACCTACCTCAATTCGTCTCTCTATCTTTCTCTCTTCCCCCTTCCTCGTTTTTCCACATCCCTCGTCCCCACCCCTCTTTCACCTCTGACCAGCCCATTCCTCTCTTGTTTTAATGTATTGAAAATAATAATAATGTAAGTTATTCACCTGAGTTTTCAGTTTCTTCCCCACCCACTTCTTCAAAAATGTAATGAAATTTATATCTAGTTTAGTATATTCCCAGGCAACGCTGAGTTTATTGTCTTCCCATTCTCTATCAAGCATATGCCACATTAAAAATGTACTACTGTATTATTGCACACACCTGCTCTATCTAGGATATTGAACACCGACTCCCAAGCAATGCAGAGTACCTTTTCTGGTATACAATAGTATAACAAAATACAGCGAAAACCTTTCTCCCTGGCAACACAGCATTTAAAAACACCTGCTCTATCTAGGATTTGCCCCTATCTAGGATATTGATTTACTAAATGTAAAACTGTAATCTTACATTTCCCGTTTAGAGTCAGACTGAAACCACCTAAATAAAATTATGGATGTCTCCAGAGCACTACTAAAACCATCCTTTCCTAGTTTCTCCCCCCCCCCCCATGTCCCTAGTTTGAACAGAAGCTTAATAAATATTAAATAATTTTGAAAGAAAATGCCAAGCGAAAGGAATACATTGAAATTACAATGTTTTCTTTCCAAATTATGGCTGAAAATATTCTTTACGGAATTCCACTTTTTTGTAATTAAGAAAAGGTTGAATTTCCGCTTAAATCTGCCCCCCCCCCCCCAATCTGTTTTCTCCCTTGGCTTGATTTTATTTCTCTTTTTTCCTCTCTCTCTCTCTTGCTTTATCTTTTTCTCTTTTTTTTTTCCCCCCTCTTTTCCTCTTCCCATCTTGTCTGACTTCCCTTTCCCCCCTCTGTGGAAACTTTAATTTTGCCATACTTTAAACAATTCATGATGGGGAGAGCAAGGAAAGCAGAATACTTTTATTTCATCAAATAATGACTTCAACGTTTTAGGGCATTAAACTTTTCTTCTTTTTTTTTTTTTTTTTTTTTTTTTTTTTTACTATGGGGGATAAACTCTGCATGCCACTAAGAGTTAGTAATAGGTTGAGGGGGGGGGGGGGCTTGTCACTCGGACCTAGGGTTAGTGGTAGGGTAAGTAATTATTTATTTATTTTTCTTTACTAACTTTTCGGCATGCGTTGGACAACTTTTAGAAATTGACTTCTAAACTAACCTATCTCTGGCCAAGTCTTTATTCATTCCTATTTCTCTATCTTATCACTTCTCATGTTTTCCTTGGCTCTCCCTTGTGAACTGAACCTGCTATCTCAACAGTTCCACATACAAACCGAATAAAATCTCATTCTTTTAACGTGGCCATACCAAAGTCTCCTGTTTTGCAAACATCTCCCTATACTGTCCAGATTTAATCTTCCTCTGAGCTTATCAGGTCTAAGCCTGGCTTTAAGACATACATTACACATCCATCATATCATTTCTCCTCATGCAACGCACGTCCTAACCCTTCACTGGCTATATATCATCACACTGTACATAAGCCTGATAGACTCTTTCGTTGGTCAACAGTGGTAACACTTTACTGGTTAGTAATGGCAGAAGTTCCTTGAACTTACTTCAAAAATAAATAAGAAGTACATGAAAAAGGAATAAAGCACAGGAAGAATGGTAGAATTTTATTTATTCGTTATGATAAATGATAGCATTCTCATTGTGTGCTGGATCATTTTTTCTTCTGAGAGCCAATACTTTTAGAACCACTGTCTGTTGCTATGAAACAGCTAGTTTTGTTTCAGATGACAAATTCCAACAAGGAAATATTTACTTATGGGGAGACATTTAGGCTCAATATCTATGAATTCTTGCTATTTCAAAGTGACTCAAATTATTGTATTTCTTTTCTATTATGTCATTAGATATCTGTACATTTAGTATACTGTCCAGCAATATTCATTGCCAAGTTGTCTCTCTCTTGGGACTTGAGTAACACATCACTCAATAAATCCCAAGCCTAACTAATAAAAAAAACTTTTAGGCAAAATTTGACTTTATTTATTAACATAGTCTCCTTCTAGTGGTGGATCCATGTTTCATCCATTGCCACATGTTGGCGCTAAAAGTCCTATTTGTTGCGTTGAAACAGTTGCAAACAATGCACTGAATCGTTGACATGTTTTGATCGACTGAGAAAACACTACACTCATTTTGAACACAGCCTTCTCATTGACAAATGTTAATGCAGACTGGTGAATACACTGCCTTTTCATATCTTCGACTCCTGATATCTCATGCAACTTAAATTTACGATTGGCCAAAATGAGTTTGTGGACTTTTTTGTTTTTCTTTGGATAACCTGAGTGTTCAGCATCCTTTGTGTCTGTACAACCACGTTTAAAGTCAGCATATCACCTCTTAACTGCTTTTTCCAGAGCAGAGTTCGAATAACATTTATCAAGCCATTACTTTACTTGAACAGTATTTTTCCCATCAGAAAGAAATGCTTTATCATTATACAAAATTCAGATTTTTCTATTGTTTTGAAAATTAGCAACAGTAGTTTCACTTAAATAACTGTAATTTGTAAACTAATAATTCAATTACACGTGTGATTTGAAGGTTAGTTCTTTATAAAAAAAAGTCGTGGGATTTTTTTTGTTAGTGGCACCATCTGTATGTCTGGCCCGAGATTTAAGTGAATGTTTACTCTCTTGTTACAAGATGAAGCCCACTCTTCCCACCTCTCAAATAAAAAAAAAAATGATATGAATGCAGTTTTTGTTTTGTAACAATGTTTTCTGAAATTTAGTCAATTAAAAAAAAATTGAGGATAATGTAATCTTTTTTTCTTTTTCCAGAAACCCTGTGTACAGACACCCCCACCACCACGGCCACAAACTCAGAGTCCAGTAGCAATTTCTGCTATGCAAAGCCAACAGATATTTGCACCATACATTGTTCCTATGTCCATGCAAGCAACACCACAACAAGCTACTAATCAAAGCAACCGATTTACAACAACGAAACGTAATTTTGCTTTCTGGTTAAGTTCTTGATGAAACACATTATTTTTGCTGATATTTTTTTAGAAAATAAAAATGAAAACCATATTTTTCAAAACTTATATTTTGATGAATCCATTCTAGTCAACCTCAGATGTTTTCTTTCAATGGCTGTTAATGTGCCATATAACTTTCAAACCAAACTAAACCGGCCATTTACCTTTGACAAAATAGTTGTTTTGGTTTTAATTGAAGGAATTTACTTAAACTAACTTATTTGCAAATCACACAATATGATTTTATCTACTCATGTTCTTGGCCTTTTGGCTAAGATCAAAGTGTAGTATCTGTTCCGATGGATACTGCACCCCATAGACTGGTATTGTCTTGGCCTTCGGGGCTTGATTTACGCCGGTCTATGGGTCTATCCTGTGCAGTTCTAGGAGGTCCACCCTCCCAGGCTTCGCCTCCCCTCTTTGGGGAGGAGTAAGTTTATTGCTTACTACCGGGGAATGCCCAGGCAATTTTTAAACCCCACTTTCCCAACCCGACCTTGGGTCACATCTTACTTGTGGGAGTAAGATAAAAACTGGCCTTGTGCCTAACTCCTGGAGAGGAGTAAATCAGTACTCAACATAATTAGAAAACGTTCTGTGTATGATTTATTGTGGCAGCAATAAAATTATTCCAGAAACAATGAGTTGATTTATCCAAAAATCTATTGGATTGAGAATAATTCCAACTATATATGATCTGTTAGTATTTTTAATCGGTCAGTAAAAGCAGATAAAATCTTATTGTGAATAAATATTTTCAATGAAAATAAATCCTACAAAGTTCTGCTTTTCGTCAGTAAATCACTTTCTATTTTAGAGAAGGATTTTTACATTTTTAATGTTTAAGTTTTCATCAGCATCTTTCTACTGATAAAGTGTGTGTGTGTGTATATCGCAATTAAAATATCTACAAAATTTTAATCTTTTATTAATATCTTCATATGTTTTTAATACCTCTTCAGAATTATTTATTTTGAGATTTTTTAGTCATTATCAGATTTTTTTTTAATGGCCACTATCAAAGTTTCAGCACTTAAACTTTACTTATATGATATCAACCTCATTTTTGAATATTTCTATAGGAGTAAAAATTTCTGTTCCTTTTGCAGTCTAACGGTGTAACTTTGGTTTGGGACGAAGGTTCATGCTGAACCTTCAAACAGGCTGAAGCCAACTGATATTTGTGAATGGAGCACTAATGAATGCACATGTATTATCAATTTCTCATGGAGATGTTCCATATACTGGAACTATTCGCTTTTGATCCAAAAGACAAGAATAGTCCAGCAGTTTCTAGATATCGACATAGAAACTGTGGATTGTTCGATATTTTGTGGCCATAACTGTAAATCACCATCAAATCTCGTTCCAAAAGAGCTTCTGATTTTTTTTTTTTTTTTTTTTTTTTGCATGTTACAAATTATTGCATAATTAGATTAATCTGAAAAGACTTTATTTAAATATTCAGGTTACCAGGCTTCATGCTGTTTAGCAAATTTCAGAGGTTTGATTTTATACAAGTTTGTGAGCTGATTTAAATGGTTTAAAACCAAACTTCCGCTTAGACAGCATGAAATCTTCCTACAATTAACATTTGTATCTCTTTGAAGCTGGGATGCTCATATCCTTTTGATGGGGAAGTTTTCTTAATCAAATGATTATCTCTCTAGCACTGGTGTGTTCTTTGCATGGCCACTTTCCTTGTTTTTAACATCCACAAAGGTAGTGAGCAAAGCTAGTTTGATACACCTAATATTATGCTAATAGCATCAGAATAGCTTTTACTATTTCAAGCCATAATTTGAGGAGATGTCTGGAAACTAAGATTTTTTACTTTTTTGCTAAACATTTCTGAAAGTACTAGAACTTGTTATTAGCAATATTCGATATTTGAATACCAAGTTGTCATTAATCAAAAGAAAAATCCAAGTCAAAAAAATCCTTTCATTTCATGCTTGAATAAACAAACCTTATAATTTTTTCAAGTAAATGATAATTCTATTGAAACTTATGCTTTCAAGAAAGCTTGTTCACATTTTAGTTAAATTTTTCCCTTATTTTAAAATTGATTTGAAAAGTTTGTTTTTCTCCTTCTTTCAGGTATTGTCTCTCGGCATGATTTCAATGCTCAGGCTGCTGCGGCCACAGGACAACCCTTATTGGCCCAAACGGCACTCCAGGCTGCACCGTATATTTCGTACTTCTCAGTACCACCTCCAACTGCCACACACTATCCGCAGGTATGTAGATATATAGACACATTCACACATAGGTATGTGTGTGAGAATGATAATCGATTCTGTTCTATCCAAGACCACCTTCAGTTGATCTTGGGTGTCATTTGAGGTAGCTGTATCTAGCTAAAATTTGTTACTCTAAGCATTGGAAAAATAAAATAAATATATATATATATATATATATATATATATATATATATAATCTCCCAGTGTTTCTCATGATAATAATTTCCTGCTATGCTTTTATTTTTCTCTGTTCCAAAAGTGTGCATATTTCTTTTTAGTTTTTCATTTCCCTCTTATCCAGCCTTTTTGTGATCGCATGCCACATGGTTAAATAAGAATTTTAATTCAGTCATTTATCTATTTATTCCTAAGTAGAACTAACAATAAAGAACATAACTCAATTTAATGTGACGGCTGCATCTGTTTTTTTCTCCTTGTCAATGCGGGGCATCACTTTGCTCACAGTATATTAGAAATCATGTCTAGGCGCAGCAAGATGGTTCCAAGTCTTCTACTTAATAGTCAGCAAATCTGAAAACCCCTACTTAAACTCGCATGTAGAGGGGAAAGTCGGTATTGAATACGAGAAGGCTGAACTCATCTAGAAGATTACAGGAGAGTATTCTTTGTGCTTCAATCTTGTTTGCCTCATCTGCTTGGATATCTATTTCCTCTGTTCCCTTATCCTGATTAGATCTGCTGGATAAACAGAGAATGGATTGGCAAGTTAAGCACAACGTGTCATGTTCTGAAACTGATGCATTTACTTCGTCTGGAGCATTGAAATTCATCATTGGGGTCATAACGTACACATTAAGAAAATTTTTGAGTTTGAACATTGCGTAGCATTTGCTCTCCACATTTTTCATCCACAGATACAACTTTTGGACAAATGCTTTCACCTGTGACAGTGCAGTTAGGCTCTTGAAACGACTTAACGTTAAGTTTAAGTAGTTAAGGTATCCAAACATGTCATAAACTTCTAGTCGTCCAAATTTTAAAAAAATAGTGTTCCTTCTCTATGAAGAAAACAAAAAATTAATCCTTCAGTTCAAAGAGACACCTCTGATACAGATACTTTTCCAAATTCAGTTAATTTTGTTTGAAGAAACTGTCCAAAATGTCGGAAATATTCTTTAGTTTCACTGGTTCAGCACTAGCTTAGTCTCACAACATTATTCTACATAAAACATACAACATAGTAGCTGAGAGCAGTCAGTGATGTTCATAGACTTTAATGGCAAACTTATAATTAGAGGTTCTCACTCCCTTATGGGAATTTTACAGATGGAAACACTAACTTCACGATCACTTCCTTTCCAATCACATGTCTAAGAGCTTTGCTGCTTGTATGAAAATATACTCTGCAATGGTATACGCCTTCATGTTTGTGACCACACGGACAGCAACTTTATAGGATGCTTTCACAATTCCTGCCTTCTTCTAGTTAGTCTTATCCATGCACTGCCACTTAATGTTTTCACCAAGTTGCTGGAAGTAGCTCTGATCTCACTCTTTTTTGTCTGCATGATGCGTTTCAAGATGATGTTTGAGCGGGCAGGGTTTCATGGTCACATTGAAAAGGGATTTCATACAGACCACACACTGGAAAAAGCATGTTTTATTGTAATGAAGCCATACTTTATGTATAATTTAGCGTCGGCTTGTTATCAAATCCTGTAGATACAAATAATTCAATCAAAACAAAATAAATATAAAAATAAATATACAAAGTAATAATAAGAATAACATACTTGATGTGTATGTTATTCTTATTATTACTTTGTATATTTATTTTTATATTTATTTTGTTTTGATTGAATTTACATATAAAAGTTGCAATTTGTTGACAGTTTACTTTGTGCATGGCAGTAAACATTTTTCTGAAGAAAATCTTAACTAAAAATCACACATGACCCCCAAAAACCTTGCTTATTTTTAGTGGTACATGTATCACAGGTTATGAATGACTACTCTAATGAAACTATCTACTCTTTGATGAAAGTATTTTCTTCATAAAATGGTCCAGCAATTAAGTTAAAATGACTTGATAATGCAAGTATTTTGTTTTTTGTCTTAGAGTTCAAAAGGTTCAGATTTAGAAGAAAGAAATTTTCTGGGTTTTTTTTTTTTGTTGCATCATTTGTATGGAAAATTTTTGTTTTTTAAATATGGTTATATATTTTAAACTTAAATTTTGTTTTAAAAAAAAACAGCAAAAGTTTTTCTAATATATTTGTTAATTTCTTAAATATTCTCATCAACATTATTATGAATAATTTGGGTAGCGTAGAGATTGTGCAGAGACTATTTCTGCTTGTAGTGTATCCATTGTTGTTGCGGGTGGAAAACTGCCAATCTGAAAACATAAGCAAGTATGCTCTGCGGATATACATTATTTTTTCTTCAGTTTTTTTTTCCTTTTTTCAAATAATGAGTTAAATTAAAGAGTGTTGACATACCTGAATATGTAAATATACATTTTAATAGAAAATTTCACGTTTACTACATTTTTAGATTGATAACAAAATCATTTTTAAATTACACATTTCAAACCTATTTTAATAGATTTGTTTTTTTAAATGTCAACAGAAAAACATTGTTATTTACTTGAATTTTAAAATCTTTTCTTTTTCTATTAAAATAGTTTTATTGTGCTATTCTTTAATTATTAATAAGTTGTGGAGAAATTTTCAGAATATTCAAACCAAACAATTTTTTTTAATTGGAAACATGATTGAATATTTTATTTAATCTTTTAGTTTATAAGATTCCATTACAAGTTTCAAAATAATATTTTTGATAGTGATTTATTTCATGACTTAAAATTCCTAATAGTTTAAAAATATATATATATATATATATATATATATATATATATATATACTTATTGCTCAGTAATCTTTCATATTTACAGTTAGTTTGAAAAAGTGAATCATTAAGAACAACATAAATTTATTAACAAAGTATATAACAAATTTATGCAGTATAAATTACTATCAGATGCTCCCAATGTTGCCTGAGTATTTATGTAAAAATGTATCTCATATATATTTAATGACTTAATATTGTACTTTTTCTTCTAACTCCAGATTTAATTGAAAACGATAAAAATATGGAAATGAAAATATCCAAGGAGTCCTGTTTACATTAAATTAATGTTGAGAAATGAATTCCCCCATTAGTAAATGATTATTGATTAAGCATTTCAAAAATTTTGGAGGCCTAGTATATTAGTGATTTAAAATAGTTCTGACTGATTTGATGTGTACATAGATGTGTACATATCTGCAGTAGTTAGTATTTCTTCATATAAATATAGATCAATAACTAATTATATCAAGATTAATTTTTCAATCTATTTATATAAAAAAAAAGTCAAACACAAACTATGGTATTCTGGGGGAGTAATTTTTGTTAATATTGTTGAATAAGAACAACATTTTTATTTCATGAAAAATCTAGATGGGGACGTTCATTTACCATAAATGGATCCTCTTTTGCCACTTTCATTTCCATTTCCTAATTTGTAAATTGAGTAATTATTAAACATTGCAAGTCCAGTATTTTTACAACTGTTATCCTCCTTTCATTAACAGATCTCCATCCAAATATTAAACACTTTTGTTTTTACAAAAAGAATAAAATTATTAAAAAATTTGCTGCTTAATCAATAGTATTCCAAAGAAGTAAAAAAAATAAATAAAACTGGTCTTTTATTTTTATCCTACCGTAAATAAATCAAATATATTTTTATATTTATTTTTCAGAGCAAAATAATACAATAAATAAAATTAAAAACGTTTTATCTTTTAAAATATTTAATAAACAATGTACAAGCAGGTCTTAAGTATTTTATGAATAGTATTTAAGCAATGCTTCAGTTAAATATAGTGTATGAGTGATTTTAAAAAATGATTCTATCTGTTTTCTTGATAAGTTAGATGTGGAAAATTTAGCATTATTCACTCACTTTCAAAGTTTTTTTCCTAATGAATGCAATATAAGTCTCACGGTATAAGTTGATTGTTTCGTCTGCTTTTCCCATTTATCTCTACATTTTGTTTGATTTTACTCTAAACTTTCTTCAAAAATTTGTGTGTGTATGTGCACGTGTGTGTGTGTGTATTCATCATATGGTGGATATCCATTATAGAACATGTCTTCAAAGATGCTCTCTGTCACATACTGCATGCATTTAACCACTCTCTCACACACACACATACACATATTGGAAGCTTTTCAACCTTTAAAACTATATGAAATAAAAAACAAAAAACTTTTAGTCCCAAGTTCTTCGTTGAAAAATTCCTTTGCTTGTAAGTCAATCAATCTCTTGTAATCACTGTATTAGTAAGCTTTATGCTATTCTTAATATTTTTGTAGGGATCATCTGTTTACCATGAAAAACTGTTTCGGTAATTTTGTTTTTTGGAGGGGTAGGGGGGTATTTTTATATTATTTATTTTATTTTACTTTTATATTTATTTTAGTTTCATTTAAAAATATTTCAAAATTAAAGATATATTTAATATATATATATATATATATACACACACATGTAATTTTTATTTTTTATATATATTACACTATATGTACTATTCACATACACTATAGATTTTGTACTGAATTTCTTATATATATATATCACACATATATATGGGTGTATGATGATGATACTCTATCTTCACAGATGATTACTGTGACGTGGCAGTTTAATTTTAAGATCAACTGCAGCACAAGTGGCAGAGAAACATACTTTCAATTCCTGTCACCTATGTGCAGAATTGTAATTGTGTGCTTTCTGGACAATACTACTAAGACACAAATAAAAAGCAATGGACTCAGTACAGAACCCTGATGTACTCTCATTTTAACGTTAAAGCTGTCACTAAATGTGCTGTTAATTTTAACATGACTTTGAACGTTTCTAATCATTGCATGAACATCCTTCACCAACCATTTGTTTGCCCCTAATTTATGCAAAACCCACCAGACAACATCTATTGGCACTCTGTCAGAAGCTTTCTCTAAATCCACAAAAGCAAAACTATAGGTTCTTCCTACCAGGATTAATATAGCACCAGTGGTACTTTGTCCAGCCATAAAAGCAAACTGCATTTCGTCTATGCTTATCTGATTTATTATTCAGTTATTTTCTCAATAACTTTTAGGACCTGATCCATCAAACCTCTATAATTACCTCAATGGTAAAAGAGGAGCTCTCTACTTGAAATAGTGAAAGAGTACACACAAATAATGGCTCTAGATTGTGGACAGTAATATACATTTATTAAGAATTCGCTTCCAGCATGTGTTTACGAAAGATACTTAAAAGAGCGGCCTTTATTTATTCTTTTATTTCTATACGTTCTTACTATTTTTAGCAGAGAATATTCATATAAGTTATAATTATGTTTATAAAGTTACATATTCTTTTCTTTTAATTTCTGACCACTTGCAATTCGAATGTCATTTTGAAAGCTTCAATCTGTCATTTGGAAATCAATTTCCAGCTAGTAATACATACTTAGTTTCAAAGGGTAAAGAAAAACACTTTTTTTTTTTTTACAACCCCCAATATGAATTGGGATAAAAAAAATAAAGTGCACCGTCATTCATTAAAATGTCTGCAAAGAAAAATAGGAATTTGTTTTTCAAATTAAAAAAAATTACAACGACCAATATAAATGATGATACATAAACAATGCGCTGTCATTTACACACAAATCCAATACCATAAAAAACAAATAAACTTTTAAAATCATATACATTCAATAAAGATCATTTTCTCATGACTGTTGTGACCTTGAAGGGTCGATAATAGTTAAGATAACCCGGTGGTATATTTACAAGAGTGTATTTGCAGAAAGTCTGCGTCCGATATTCTCGCTATCATTGACACCAATGACTGGCGCAACACTTTGTCGTAACTCTATTCATAGTCTCTTGAAGAATCCATCTACTCCTGAAATAGGGTAGATCACCATCACACTATAACACCCCTCTTTTTAGTCTTGCTCCTTATGGAGTCAATACCTGTTTCTTTTATGGGTTTATTTTAATTAAGTTTATAATCTAACGCTTTCTTTATGTGAGGATTTTTTCTTTTAAACACCTTCTCTTATTCAGTCAATCTTTTCCTTTTTTTTCTTTTTTGTTAAATATCTCATTAAGAAATGCTTGCAAATCTTGCATGCTTTAAATAAACACTTTGTAATAATTAGCAAAATAAAGAGAATTTTGTAGAGACGATACATTTGTCGAAGCTGACATTTTTTTATCGCACTCGCACGCTCTGAGATTAATTTTTTAACATCTTTGTCTATAATACATTTTTTTGTCTATTCACTTTCTTGTCAATATTTCTAATAACGCGAATGGAACATTTTTCTTTTTAGAAACTGATTGAATATATATTTTAAATTCAACTTTGTCAGTCTTTCTTTTTTTTTATCTTTTTAGTTCCCCAGAAAAACTTCTGAATAGCTTTCTTTTAATTTTTTCTATAGTCTTTCTACTTCAGCATTTAAGGTTTTTATATTTTTACAGAATTTATAGGCATATCCCATAATTGAAACTTTTCCATTGAATCTTTGCAAGAATGTTACTTGAATTGTTCATCGCAAACATTTTCAATTTTAAAGTTTTTCCTTGTAATGTAATAGTTGTTATTAGTTTGCCCACAAATTTTATTTATTCTCCAGTGATGCTTTTGACTATTTTTTTTTTTTTTTACTTCTCATCAAAGTCCGTTTTTCAATTTTCTTCCACATTTAAAGATTTATGATTAACAAATCTGATCCTGAGTCAAGTTGCATTTTAATATTTCTGTTCAATAGTCTTACTTGTACAAACTTTCTAATATTTTCCATTTCGTCACATTTAGCGATTCTAATAAAGCTTTTTTTAAATTTTATTTTTTACTCTGCGGTGTATACTTTTGTGTCCCATGCGATCACTTTTTGATTTTATATGGACAATCTTTGTACCAATGCAGTTGCCCGCAACTGAAACACGGTTTAGGAGACAGATTATTTTTCTTTTGTTTATCAAATTTCGCTGGTGAAGTAATATTCTTTTTGTTACAGATTTTTCTAATATGTGACACTCCATTTTGTTCAATGTCTTTTGAATATTGACGAATACTAATAAAATGTTGGCAGTCCTCTGTGATATGTTGGAGTGTTAAATCAGGTTCATTCTTTAGTTTATCTTCTGATTTCCACATCAGTATTCGATACTAATCCTTGCACAAATTTAAGGCATTTAAAATTGTTAGCCCTCAACTCAAGACAACTTGAAATCATCGCAGTGTTAAATACGCTAGCAATAGGCGTGTCGTCTTCATGGTCTTTCCTTGTGAGATTCATGCATTTCCACCATTTGTGAAAAAGAGACGTCTTAGGGCAAAACAATTTTAGCAATAATTGTATCGCTTCAACAAATGTAAGGTCGCTAGGTTTTTGCAGCAATATATAATTGACGAATTTGATATTTTCAACCGTACCCAATTTTCTTAATGAAAAACGAACCTTCTTAAAATCGGTCCAATTCGCACAGTTAGTATTATAAATGTTCTTGTATCGTCTGAAATACGAAGTAAACGTAATCTCGTTTTCAAGATCGTAATTAAAATTATCAATAGTGCGCCAAATAGTGTTTTGTAAAAATGCACTTTTATCTTTACCATTTTGACACCAATTCGATAATACATATAATTATATCTGTTCTTGTTGTGTATGAAAAAACATTTCCTCAAATCTTTTCATTTGTTCCAGCTTTTCTATTTCTATTTTCTTCTCTTATTCCATTTGTTCTTTCTGTTCTTATAATTTTTTTTCTATTCAAATCTTTTCTGTTTCCATTTTCTTCTGATGTTCCACTTGTTCTTTCTGCAATTCCATTTTTTATTTCTGCAATTCCATTTTCTTTTGATATTCCGCTTGTTCTTTCTGCAATTGCAGTTGCTGATCTTGCTGATGCCTGAAAATTTCTAGAATAGCATTTTTAAATTCCTCCATTTTTTTTTTCACTTCAATTAAGCTGACTTTTCTGTGTGTGTGTGCGTGTATTATTTATACGGTTGTAGCTTTTACTGGAAGATAAATTCTTAACCTCTCAGTGATAGAGAAAAAAAAAGGTTATTCAAACTTATTTTTGTGTTTCTGATTAACCAAAAAAAGCGACAGGCGTTTTTGTTGTTTTTTGGGGTTTTTTTTTTATTTCGCTTTTTCCTTCACAGTCTTAAATTTCCAAACCTTGATTTTAAACTGTTTCATCCTACTCGGAAACAATCCTACTTCTCAACGCTCGAGTGTTTTTGTTTTTATTTCTGCAGATTGACACACTTTGCTTGTTAAAAATTCAGTTTGATTTCAACTTATCGCTCTTTTGTTATAATTTACAAATAACTACAGCATACCACCAAAGTTTTTTTTCGAAAATCAAACATTCCAGTTGTAGTAATGGTTATGTTGTATCTGACATAATTCAGAGTTTTTGTTGCCAGTGTTGTGTGCAATATAAGCTCAGGTTATTTTCGTTTCCGAATAAGTCCAAATTCCTTGTCGCCAGTGTTGTGCAGCATAGGTTCGAATCATTGTTGCCACTATTGTAACCTTGAAGGACCGATAATAATTAAGATAACCCGGTGGTATATTTACAAGAGAGTATGTACAGAAGTACAGAATAGTATGTTACAGACAGTCTGCATCCGATACTGTGACTATCACTGCCACCAATGACTTTGTCGTAACTCTATTTATAGTCTCTGAAAGAACCCATTTACTCCCGAAATAGGGTAGATCACCATTACACCATAACAATGACTGGGAAATTGAAAATGATTTTGCTACATTTAAACTGTCAACTCAAAAGTCATATCCAATACTTTGAAATAAATATATAGATTACAACATTACCATAACAGAATCAGTTAGTTTTATTGCAATTAGGTATTAGTTAATACATTTTCAAGATTTCCCCTCTCTCTAAGCATCTTGGCATTAATTTTGGTCATGTCATAATTCTTCCCCCTCTCAATTACTGTATTTACCTCTTAAAATATGTATTCATGTGTACCATTTCACGCACATGACATTTACCACATTTACAAATATTATACATTAACTTTCTTATACATTTTTATAGTTGAAATATTATATATACATATAATCTCACCTTTTGTGTGCGTATAAATAATGCTACTGAACTTTTATGCATTTTTCATTACATATGCCCTGTTACACATCTAAATGTGAATTTCTCCAGTAGGAAATTAAATGCTATTTACCATAAATTACTTATTAAAAACTGTGAAAACAAACTATTGTCCATAACCTGTTCTATGCACCTTTTTCGTAAACCATCGGTCTAAATATTGCTCTCTGCATTTCATTTTGAATTCTTGGTCGTTTTTCTATCCTTTTGATATATTTTTATATCTCCTTCGAAATAAATTTAATAAGAATAAATTCTTATTCACATTAAAACCTTTTTCACGTGTTTGTTTTGACTCAATCCCTTTGTATACTTTTCTCTACCCCATACATGGGGCACCTTTAGCATATCTCATCCAACTCTGTTCAATAAATGTTATCCCTGACAAAGTTTAATAACTAAAATGAAATATTGAATCTAAGGAAGCATGATTCTATGTTAACTTATTTTCTGTTCTATATAGCTTGTTCTCGGCTTATTTCCTTTTTTTTCTCCCCCATACATTTTGTTGGATATTTATACCGTTTAAACAATAATGTACATGTGTATATATTAGTTTTCTCGATCCAGCGTTGCCCAAGAGTATTTAATTTTTCTTTTGCATTGGCCATGAAAAATGAAGAACAGAAGATTAATATTCAATTTGTATGACGTTTTACGAAATGTTGAAAGCTAACTCACATAATTACCTTTGAATGTTCTATCTAACTCTAAACTTTATAATAAATAAGAGACTAGTAACCTGATTTCCAGTGTCAGTATTATTAAGGTTTTTACTCGTCTGCTGAGATCCTAAATTACACAAACTCTGTAGAAAAAAAAGTAAGTAAAACTTTTAAAATTGTTTAATATTGTGAAACCAATAACTTTTGTAGAACTAAGAGAAAAATAAATACGGCCCTGCTAAGGATCAAACTCATGATCGTTGTCTCTAAGTGCAGCAACGCTAACAAATAGGCAGCAGCAAGATTAAAATTTTGAAACTAATCAATGCATTTGACTTTTACTTTCCTTCTTTTAATTAAACTCTGAACTCTCTCTCTCTCAGAAAGTGTTATGTATTTTTAAAATGCAAGGAAATTAACTTTAAACAACTATTTTGATTACATACATAAGGGGTCATTATTTATTTTATTTGCTGAAATTTAAGTGATAACGTTATTTTATGTAAGGCTATTGTTTTTGTTTTTTATGAAGTTACTAGGTCTGATTTTTATATAAAGTCATTTACCAGGTCTGATTTTATGTACAGTTGTTTACCAGGTCTGATTTTATGTACAGTTGTTTACCAGGTCTGATTTTATGTACAGTTGTTTACCAGGTCTGATTTTATGTACAGTTGTTTACCAGGTCTGATTTTATGTACAGTTGTTTACCAGGTCTGATTTTATGTACAGTTGTTTACCAGGTCTGATTTTATGTACAGTCGTTTACCAGGTCAGATTTTATGTACAGTCGTTTACCAGGTCTGATTTAATGTACAGTCGTTTACCAGATCTGATTTTATGTACAGTCGTTTACCAGGTCTGATTTTATGTACAGTTGTTTACCAGGTCTGATTTAATGTACAGTCGTTTACCAGGTCTGATTTAATGTACAGTCGTTTACCAGGTCTGATTTTATGTACAGTCGTTTACCAGGTCTGATTTTATGTACAGTCGTTTACCAGGTCTGATTTTATGTACAGTCGTTTACCAGGTCTGATTTAATGTACAGTCGTTTACCAGGTCTGATTTAATGTACAGTCGTTTACCAGGTCTGATTTAATGTACAGTCGTTTACCAGGTCTGATTTTATGTACAGTCGTTTACCAGGTCTGATTTTATGTACAGTCGTTTACCAGGTCTGATTTTATGTACAGTCGTTTACCAGGTCTGATTTTATGTACAGTCGTTTACCAGGTCTGATTTTATGTACAGTCGTTTACCAGGTCTGATTTTATGTACAGTCGTTTACCAGGTCTGATTTAATGTACAGTCGTTTACCAGGTCTGATTTAATGTACAGTCGTTTACCAGGTCTGATTTAATGTACAGTCGTTTACCAGGTCTGATTTTATGTACAGCTGGTGAAGAGGAACACTAATAACATTATTTTCTTTTATGAATATCGAATAACCTGTGAAAGTTTCCGTGATAATAACGGTAATACACTTGCTAACAACAAGATTTGTGAGGCAACCAGATTTTTTTTTTTAATTGGAGAATGTCACTTTCTCACCTGACCAAAGTTACAAGTTCATGCAAAATTTCAGAGAAAAATCCGGACGGACGGACGGACATGCCTCAAAACATAAGTCCCCCGATTTTATAAATCAGGGGACCAATAAACATTTTAGGATGATATCGATAGTATTAAAGTTTATTTTGATAATGTACTTTTTTGGGGGGTTTTGATGTATGAAGCTTCTAATATACAGATTTTATTTATTATTTATATGTTCTAATATTATGGTGTTTTCTACTAAGAGTTTTCAAAATAGGGAACGGGGCAGAAATGCTGGTTAGTAAGATGCTAACTTACGCCACTGGTAGCAGATAAATGCATTGTTAACCTCAACAAAGTTGTAGTAGTCAAGCCAATGTATGTTGTTTTGCTGTCAGAGACAGTCTCCCGATGAGCATTTGAATTCATATACGAGGTACGTCCTATCTAAAACTCTGATTCAGGGGGAAGAATTATTGGTAATAATAAGGATAGCAGTTTTTAATTTACTGTAGTAAATGATGAAGTTGATGTTATAACATCAATTAATATATATATATATCTATATATATATATATATATAAATATATATGAAGAAAGGTGGGGATAAAATGATGCGACATAATGTAAAATGAAAAAAGGAACGGCAAAAAACTATGTGATTTCTTTATTCATCAACATTTCGTCTTTATTGAAAGTTTTGGCATAAGGAGAAAAGGGGGGTATCATTATTATTAGTGAGTGTATTAGTTTCTTTCTATTTACTTGATTATTTTACATGTGTCTCATTACTTAATTTATACATTTCTTGCATAATTTGGAGAATTATGTACAAAAGTGGGTTGGAAATGAACTTATTTATGTATAAATGTGTTTATTTTTATTTAGTTATTTCTTTATTTGTGTATTATTAATAGATCAGTAATTATTGACAGTGTTTATGGTTATACATATGTATGTATATGTAAATAAATAAATCTCAACGACGACTACTCGAAGCAGCACTCATTACAAACTCCAACACCATCAAGCAACGAAATGGTTTTTATAATTTATCTCCACTAATTAGCAAACTCATTATGGTGGAACAAAAATTAACATCAGAACCAGGATAACCACCACATACCACATTTTCTATTAATAAATATACGCAAGTAATTAAAAAATCGGAATAAACAAAAACCAATCACACAAAACTAAATAAACCAATTAAGTCTCATTTTCATCTCTTCTCACACTCTTTTGCATATATTTTCCATGCTCATAATTATACTAATTGGTCCCCCGATTTATAAAATCGGGGGACCTATGTTTTGAGGCATTTCCGTCTGTTCGTCCGTCCGGATTTTTCTCCGCAACCATCCATTGAATTTCTCTGAAATTTTGCATGAAGTAACTTTAGTCAGGTTAGAAAGTGACATTCTCCGATTTAAAAAAAAAATCAGGTTAGCCCCAGGGGGTCAAAAGGCCCCAAAATGGCAAAAAATGACATTTTTTGCCCCATAACATTTCATCCATCCATTCAATTTCTCTGAAACTTGGCCAAAATATGGAGGCAATTGTTCCTAATAGAAAATAAGTATCGCTGACCTTGGAAAAAATCTGGTTCGCGCCCTCAGGGGGTCAAAAGCCCCCAAAATGGCAAAAAAATGACCCTTTTCTCCCATAACGTTTGATCCATCCATTAAATTTTTCTGAAACTTGGCCAAAATGTAGAGGCAATTGTTCTGGATATAAAATGAGCATCCTTGACCTGAGAAAAATGCTGGTTCGAGCCCCAGGGGATACAATGGGGGTCAAAAATGCTCCAAATTGCCCAAATTATTGCATTTTACACTTGCCACATCGAGTCACATACAGAGGGGGACCACGCACGCGCAGCTTGTTGTATTTAGTTGATTAATAACACACTAATAATTAAACAAATGGGAATAAATAAACACTTTCACAAATAATTTAAAACACTATGAATATTATAGCCTCACCTTTCTACTTACATTCACAGTGCAAAACAAATATCTAAGAAAACATTATACATAACAGAATTTTTTTGCTTGATTATACCTTTTTTATGTTTCAATTTTTCTAATGATGATTGTGTTAAAATCAAAAATTAATGTATGTTCCATATGTATCACAAACGTTTTCGATTCTTCGTCGAATCATTTTCATGTGACAAAAGCAAATGAACAAAAAACTGTAGGAAAGAATTTCAAAAAGCAGCCAAGAAAGTGCATGTGAAGTTAGTTAGACGGCAAAAGAACAAACTTAAACAATTTAAATTCTGGGATGCCAGAATTAGTGTCGCAGGATCAATGTAAAGCATTATAAAATGTTGTTACTGGTTTCATACGTAATTTTATGTTACGTATGAAACCAGTAACAATATTATAAAAAAAATATGAAACCAATAACAACATTAAAAAATTGTAAATCAACTGCATTTTTTTTAAGGTTACCGAGCAAATTTATGCAAAGTTTAATTTTGTTTGTTGTTTTTTTTTGTTTTGTTTTTAAAAAAAAAATTTTTTACACAAGTTAAATAAATTTACATCGTATTTTGATTATATTATGATCTATAGATTTTAGTTTTACTGGTAGTTTAAAAACGATAAATATTTATCATTAGTACCAGCAATGGAAAATAAAGTTTTAAACAAAAATGAAAAGGGTCATTTTTTAAATCGGAAATTAGGCTCAAATTATTCCAATACCCCAAAAAGTTCTGAATTTTTTCAATTCTCAATTCCGATTAATTGTCCCAACATTAGTGTGTGTGTGTGTGTGTGTGTGTGTGTGTGTGTGTGTGTGTGTGTGTGTGTGTGTGTGTGTGTGTATGTATATATATATATATATATATATATTAGGGTAGGTCAATTTTACACTTTTTTTTAAATATTAAAAAAAGGCACGTTCCGAAAGTTGTATATAGACCTATTAAATACTCATGCAAAAAATTAGATCAAAAACTTCAGCGGTTTTTTGAGCGTTTGGTATCAAAGATCGTAGACAAGAATATACTGAAAATTCCTCGTTTTTGCAAGATTTGCTTGAATATTGGTGTGAAAACCAAATAATTTTAGCATTTAAAAGCAGGGAATGTCCTTTTATTTTATAAAAATGATATGAATTAAAGAAATCTTCAAATTGAAAATTTGCCCCCCCCCCTCATTTTCAGTATCTGCTTTTGTAAACTACCTTTTAACGTTATGAATTAAACAGTAATATTTGAATACCTAAAAAAATGATTTTTTCTGTTATTAGTGAAAATATAACAAGCAAAGAAATAAGGAAAAACCTAACACTATTTTAATGAAGCTTAATATAGAGAGTCAAATTGCTCCATATAAGACCCCTTAGACAAAAATGCTGGTCTCAATTTCTGACTCAAAACTTTGGCTGTAATGTGTTGATGCCTTGCTTCAAAACCATATACAGTTTGTGAAGCTTCTGTTATTAACTTAACTGCCCGTTCCACACCCTGAGAATGTGAGGGCAAATCTGGCAAGTCAAGCTTGGTTCCATTCATCAACGATTCTCGAAGTTCAGATTCAGTAAAATCTTCTGTCATTGGTGGTTCAAAAATGCCGCATAATTTTAAATCTATTAATTGTGTCCAATGTGTGGCATTAAAATTAATAGGTAGTATTCTTTTTAATCTTTTTCTGGTTGACTCCTCACTCCTGAAAGAACAAATTAATTAATTGAATTATTAAAAAATTCCAATCTGTACTGCTTTAATAATTATGGTGAAATTAGATAAAATCTTTAAAAATCATTCTATAAATTGGAATAAATAATTGAGTCAGAGATATATGAATAAATATTACTTACCTAATGGCCAAAATTCTTTTTAAAGCTTCTTCTCTTACTTCAATCTCCTCAGATTTAACCATGGAATATAGAAAGTTTTCAGGCAGTAAACAAAATGTATTACCTTGTATATTTCTAAATGTGATATCTTGGATTTCCTGAGGCTTCTCCTTAATCCTCTGGGTCATATTAAAAATGTGCACTTACTGATTGTGGAATTTACTATTTCTTTTAATTTCAAACCAAAAAGTGGCATACACATTTACAATAAAATTTACTACATAGTGTAGTTTTGTTGTGTGCCTTTGTGGGTATGCACCACGAGTCCATAAACACATAAGCCTGATGGCCAAAGTTAACCATCTTGCTTGGTTTAAAGGACCAATTTTCCAGGAGGCATATCTAGAGTCAACCTTACCTCTAGAAATACCTACTGTGTATTCATAAAGGAGTCTTTGGTCAGAACTAAGATCATGTATTTCATCAATTTTAAAAATTGACTCTAGAGGATTGCTAATAGTGGAAAATGATATTTGGGGTAAATCATATCAATCATTTGAGCATAATTTCCCCAGAGGGCTACTGAATGTTGTAGGGCCCTTTGCGCAACCATCTATGTTTTTAAAAAGGGCTCTGAAAGGTAGTTCATTATGATGCAAAGAGCAACCAATTGTGTGAAGAGTTTTAAAAAGTTTTTTTTCTAAAATTGCAACCATTCCACCATCGCAACTTGTGTTGGTATTAGTGTTGTCAACAAGTATAGCCTTGATACTGTTCTCACTGTGGAATTCATGCAAAACATCCACCACTTGATCTGCATGAACAGCACCTGTTGCACCACTATTCGGAAGAACTCTATGTGTCAGATATTTACTTTCACATGGTGTTTCTTTTGTAAAAGTTAAATGGTGTTCTGGTCCCTTAGTTTTTTTCATAATTCTCTGTCTATTTTCATCCACAATTTCCTTATACATCAATGTGTCCTTATCCATTCTCCCATCAACTCCAATACATATATTTTAGGTGGGGTAAAAACTCCTGGCTGAAATAGTTTTATTTATCTACCTCCAACAAGGTAAGATGTGACACAAGGTCAGGAAAGTGGGATTAGATAACCCTGCGCTATAGAGGTGAGCACTCTGGCCATTAAAAAATTGACTGGGCAGCCCCGTCGGCATTCCCCTGTAGGGGCGCCTCAGACAGTTAGCAATAAACTTACTCCTCCCCAAAGAGGAAAGGCAAAGCCTGGGAGGATGCACCTCCTAGAATTGCACAGGACGGACAAGCCCCAATAGACGGGCGTAAATCCAGACCCAAAGGCCCGGACGATACCGGTTTATTTGGTGGGGTAAAAACCCCTGGCTGAACTAGTTTTTATTTATCTAACTCCCACAAGGTAAGGTGTGACAAAAGGTCGGGAAAGTGGGATTAGATAAGCCAGCGCTCGACAATTCAATATATATGTGTGATAATTAAACAGACAATCAACACGGGAAGTCAAATTCGCCCGATGAATTTTCAACCGGTGAATACCATAAAAAATATCCAATAAATAAAACGCCTATGTAAACAAATAATTATTTATATATAACATTAAATATCATAGTGTTTTATTCCTTTTTAATTTGAATATGTACATTTAATTTCTTAAGAAAAATAATAATAAACTTTAAAATATTTATTATTAAGTAATGTATTACTTTTTTTTGTTAAAACCCGGGTTTAATTTAAGGCGACACATCTGCCGGTGAAATCTCGGCAGTGAGAAAAAATCTCGATTTATTTGATCTTAAAGTTGCAATGCTCAAATAAATACAAAATTTTGAAGAAAAATATTTCTTGTGGTAACTTTTGACATTATTTGGCAACTTTCTTCGAGTGCGATAATTTACAGTTTCAAAATCGACCTCCCCTAATATATATATAATGTGTGTGTGTATAAAAACAAGAGGACACCACTCCTCACATCATGTTGGTCTGCAGTTCAACTTGTTCCTGGCTATTTTGCTTATGCTATATTTTGCTTGCAGATCATGACAACACCTGCCACTTCTGTAGTATGATCTATAAAAGTCTAGCAGACCAAAAAAGCCATACCCGCTGGGAGGTTTTACTCTAATATCACTTCGATATGCAAAAAGTGCTCATACTCTAAATCGAATTAACAGCCACCATATATGTATGTATATAAGTAAATAAAATCGATTACTCTAAGTTTTGGAGGTCTAGGCTCCCTCCCCTGTAGTTTTAAATAAGAGCTAAGCCCTCTCCCCAATACTTTAGAATAAATATTTTTTAATTTATTCTGTTTTCAAGCAAATTAAATCAATTTTTCTATGTGGGTGTGTTCCCTATAGTTGTAAATAGGGAGTAAGCCACCACCCCCATATTTTAAAATAAGTATTTACTCTGTTGTTTTCAAGCAAATAACATCGATTTGTCTAAGTGTGGTGTAGGTGGGCTAGGTTCCTAGTTTTAAATAGAGAATGAGCCCCACGCTCACTACCACACTCAATATTGAACCTAAAAATTAAAGTTTCTGTTTTGTTTTTGCGTTAAATCTTAGATGTTACAATGTTTTTGTTCTTTTCTTTTTTTTTGGGGGGGGGGGGTCTGTTGATTAATCGTTTCAACACTAATCCTATGTAGATTATTAATTTCCTGTACCACTGAGGTCCCATAGTCCCAATGGATCCTTATATACTCAGATGGACGGAGTCTCGATGGGATCAGCTCTCAGCCCATTCTTCTCTGAATTCTACATGTTCAATCTGGAAACTAAAACCTTTAATATTATTTTTAAACCCTCCATATATGTTAGGTACATCAACAGCATCCTACTAAATAAAAGTTTAGCTAACTTACATTAATCAAAAACACATTTAAAAATAACTCTGCATTAAATTTTACACACAAAATAAATATCAATAACAAAATTCCCTTCCTTGACATAGAAATAGAAGCTGATACAGATAAGTTCATTACTTGCCGTACAAGAAGTCTATAAGTAAAGATTCATGCTTTCTTAACTTTAAAAGTGAATGCCCTTACAGGTATAAAATGGCTGTAGTTAAATATCTTATTTATCAACCCAAACGCAATTCATCTACTGACACCATATTCTATCCGGCACTTGCTGACATAAAGCAACCCCTAATTAATAACTTTCCAAACTACATCATCGAACAGCAGATCAAACACTCCTTAGCAACCATAACTAAAAATTCTAATGACAATAATATTAGTTTATTTTATTGTAACCAGATGCACCTTAATTATAAAGTAGACGAAAAAATAATTAAAAAATATATATAAACATATCTCATTTTTACAATAACTCTAAACTCCAATTTACCATCTAAATCAATTAACTTACTAACACAAAATAATCTGGCATCCAAAAACAATTTACTAAAAACTAATAATGCCATATACATGTGTTTAAAATGCCCAGTGAGAGAATGTGTCTATAAATAATACATATATTGGCATGCCGACTGTCTCTTGCCGTCTAACATACCCCCCCCCCCCCTTCAAAGCTTCATCCACCAACATCTAATAGCAAACACAATATCCAAAAACACTGCTATCTTTGCTGTTTCAAAGTGTAGCCTTTGTCATTTACATTTTTGTGATCTCTTTCACAATCCATCCAACGTGGATAGTATCCTTCTGTATCATTCGTTCTGTACTTACTGTGGTACCAACTCTCGAGGAAACAGTCGGGTGCATAAAACAGATCAACTCAAATAAAGCTGCTGGGCTACATGGCATTCATGCTGAGCTGTTAAAAAGACACTGGTATGAATGTCCATTGTGCGGTCTACTCTTTTCTGCTGTCGGTATGGCAAGATGACCCAGTTGCCCAAGACTGGATATATGCCATCCTGATTATGTTGTATAAAGGAAAGATAGGGTAAAAAGTCAGATTGTGGAAATTAATGTGCTATTTCACTGCTAGCAGCAGTTGGAAAGGTATTTGCATGGTTCTTGCTAAACTGATTGGAGAAGTATATCTGTTTGGATGTCCTTCCTGAATCCCAGTTTGATTTTAGAATAACATTTATATATATATATTTATATATATGTGTGTGTGTGTGTATATATATATATATATATATATATATATATAAATAAAAATGGATAAAGGATAAGCAAATAAACAACTAGCAAAAATAAACTCAAAAACACAGATTGAATAGTTCTACCAAAATATTTCAATTGTTAAGACAATCATCAACAGTTGGCAGCAGAACTTTAATTGATGATGATTGTCTTAACAATTGAAATATTTTGGTAGAACTATTCAATATGTGTTTTTGAGTTTATTTTTGCTAGTTGTTGATTTGCTTATCCTTTATTCCATTTTTATTTTACATTTTGTCTGAAACATTGTTTCTTTTATTCCTCATATATATATATATATATATATATGTGTGTGTGTGCAGAGTTGAATGATTTTGATGGGGTTCCGAGTAAGAGGGCTCAATGGACTTTTTAACAGAGCAGAAATAAATTTTAAAGGAAATAAACTAAACACACGTTAGGGCTGTACGCATTATAAATTATTTCGACCGAGATCTATTTATTTTTTATTTAAAAAAAAAATGTTAAAGATGGTGTGTAATGTTTTCTCTCATCATTCACTTCTTAAATTTGTCTGGTTATGCATCTGACGAGACCGATCTAGGTCAAAATGATTTATAATGTGTACAGCCTTAATGTTTGTTTTTTTTTTGTTTAAATTCGTGTGTGTGTGTGTATGTATAACTGTCTGTATGTAGGCATGTTTTCATTAAGGCATGTTATTAAATAAGAAGGCTGTAAGTTACATCGGACAAAACGTTGTGAGAATAACATCCAAATGAGATTGAAAGTGATAATTTTTCTTTTTGTTTTTCAATTATTTCTGAAAAGAATTGTTAACTACAAGGTTTAATGTTTTAAATTTTTAATAATAAATGATGGCTGTTATTTTATTATTACAATTAATATGGAGATACATTTCTATGTATTATTTATTTTAGAGCTTTTTCATCCAATTTAAAATTTGAATGCATTTGGTTACAATCGAATAAATTAATATAGTGGAAATTAGTGCGTAGACTATTAAACTGATTATGTAAGTTTCTAATCATTAATTTAATTTGTTCATCAATTAAGAAATTGCTTAATGTTTTTTAATTCTTTAAATAGTGTTTTTCTCTGGTTGCAGAAACTAATTTTGTGTTATAAAACAAAAACCTCTGTTATTAAATAACATTGCTTTAATATATATATATATATATATATATATATATATATATATATATATATATATATATAATGCCTGAATTGATATATGTCTGTGTATAAATGTATGTAGTGTTCACACTAATGTTCATATGAAATCATAGAATTATGTCAGTAATTTAAATTTTTATAAATTTATCATTCCTGGTGACCTAAAGAAAAAAAATCCAAGCGTTGACTTTAGATTTAGAGTAGAGAATTTCTGTCTGAATTCATTTCAGGCGGTGTGTATTGTCTAACTTGCTATTTGCTTCCTCATTTCCTCACATCTTGAAATGGTTTTGTCTGGTAGCTAGAAAAATATTTTTTACTCGCTAACTTCGGTGTGACTAGACAGATTTATATTTATTTATATACAAATAAATACACATTGGTCTTATCGAATCGATTAGAGGATGTGTGTGTGTGTGAGAAGTAGTATGAAAATGAAGTACGCTACACAGAAACATTTGTTTCATTCCCGGAAGAAATCATCAGGCTTTCCATCCGGGAATAAACATAAATGTTTTTGTGTAGCTTGCCTAAAATATTTGTTCATATTACTACTAAGCTCTTCTTACATATTGAACACTGTTGAAGTAAGTAATGAAAATATATATACACAATATATTATTGTATTTTATGATATAATATGAATAAAAATACATGGAATATATGAATAACTTGTAGTTTTAGATGTGTTTATATACTTATTTTTTCAACTTTTTTGTCTATTTTCCCCACTTGTTACCTTCTATCCCTTCTCTCTCTCCCCGATTATCTGTCTTCCTTTCTTTTTGTCTCATATCTCAAACCCCCATCTCTCATCTCTCCCCTGTCTCTCATTTCTCCCCTCAATCTCTCATATCTCTCCTTAATCTCTCATTTCTCCCCTTAATCTCTCATTTCTCCCCTCAATCTCTCATCTCTCCCCTCAATCTCTCATCTCTCCCCTCAATCTCTCATCTCTCCCCTCAATCTCTCATCTCTCCCCTCAATCTCTCATTTCTCCCCTCAATCTCTCTCTCTTGTCCCCGTCTCTCTCTCTCTTGTCCCCGTCTCTCTCTCTCTCTCTCTCTCTCTCTTGTCCCCGTCTCTCTCTCTCTTGTCCCCGTCTCTCTCTCTCTTGTCCCCGTCTCTCTCTCTCTTGTCCCCATCTCTCTCTCTCTTGTCCCCATCTCTCTCTCTCTCTTGTCCCCATCTCTCTCTCTCTCTTGTCCCCATCTCTCTCTCTCTTGTCCCCGTCTCTCTCTCTCTCTTGTCCCCGTCTCGCTCTCTCTCTTGTCCCCGTCTCTCTCTCTCTCTTGTCCCCGTCTCTCTCTCTCTCTTGTCCCCGTCTCTCTCTCTCTCTCTTGTCCCCGTCTCTCTCTCTCTCTTGTCCCCGTCTCTCTCTCTCTCTTGTCCCCGTCTCTCTCTCTCTCTCTTGTCCCCGTCTCTCTCTCTCTCTCTTGTCCCCGTCTCTCTCTCTCTTGTCCCCGTCTCTCTCTCTCTCTCTTGTCCCCATCTCTCTCTCTCTCTCTTGTCCCCGTCTCTCTCTCTCTCTCTCTTGTCCCCGTCTCTCTCTCTCTCTCTTGTCCCCGTCTCTCTCTCTCTCTCTTGTCCCCGTCTCTCTCTCTCTCTCTTGTCCCCGTCTCTCTCTCTCTCTCTTGTCCCCGTCTCTCTCTCTCTCTCTTGTCCCCGTCTCTCTCTCTCTCTCTTGTCCCCGTCTCTCTCTCTCTCTCTTGTCCCCGTCTCTCTCTCTCTCTCTTGTCCCCGTCTCTCTCTCTCTCTCTCTCTTGTCCCCGTCTCTCTCTCTCTCTCTCTTGTCCCCGTCTCTCTCTCTCTCTTGTCCCCGTCTCTCTCTCTTGTCCCCGTCTCTCTCTCTCTCTTGTCCCCGTCTCTCTCTCTCTCTCTTGTCCCCGTCTCTCTCTCTCTCTCTTGTCCCCGTCTCTCTCTCTCTCTCTCTTGTCCCCGTCTCTCTCTCTCTTGTCCCCGTCTCTCTCTCTCTCTCTTGTCCCCGTCTCTCTCTCTCTCTCTTGTCCCCGTCTCTCTCTCTCTCTCTTGTCCCCGTCTCTCTCTCTCTCTTGTCCCCGTCTCTCTCTCTCTCTTGTCCCCGTCTCTCTCTCTCTCTTGTCCCCGTCTCTCTCTCTCTCTTGTCCCCGTCTCTCTCTCTCTCTCTTGTCCCCGTCTCTCTCTCTCCCTCTCTATTTTTTCCCTGTCTCCCTCTCTATTTTTTCCCTGTCTCCCTCTCTATTTTTTCCCTGTCTCCCTCTCTATTTTTTCCCTGTCTCCCTCTCTATTTTTTCCCTGTCTCCCTCTCTATTTTTTCCCTGTCTCCCTCTCTATTTTTTCCCTGTCCCCCTCTCTATTTTTTCCCTGTCCCCCTCTCTATTTTTTCCCTGTCCCCCTCTCTATTTTTTCCCTGTCTCCCTCTCTATTTTTTCCCTGTCCCCCTCTCTATTTTTTCCCTGTCCCCCTCTCTATTTTTTCCCTGTCTCCCTCTCTATTTTTTCCCTGTCTCCCTCTCTATTTTTTCCCTGTCTCCCTCTCTATTTTTTCCCTGTCTCCCTCTCCTGTCTCCCTCTCTATTTTTTCCCTGTCTCCCTCTCTATTTTTTCCCTGTCTCCCTCTCTATTTTTTCCCTGTCTCCCTCTCTATTTTTTCCCTGTCTCCCTCTCTATTTTTCCCTGTCTCCCTCTCTATTTTTTCCCTGTCTCCCTCTCTATTTTTTCCCTGTCTCCCTCTCTATTTTTTCCCTGTCTCCCTCTCTATTTTTTCCCTGTCTCCCTCTCTATTTTTTCCCTGTCTCCCTCTCTATTTTTTCCCTGTCTCCCTCTCTATTTTTTCCCTGTCTCCCTCTCTATTTTTCCCTGTCTCCCTCTCTATTTTTTCCCTGTCTCCCTCTCTATTTTTTCCCTGTCTCCCTCTCTATTTTTTCCCTGTCTCCCTCTCTATTTTTTCCCTGTCTCCCTCTCTATTTTTTACCTGTCTCCCTCTCTATTTTTTACCTGTCTCCCTCTCTATTTTTTACCTGTCTCCCTCTCTATTTTTTACCTGTCCCCCTCTCTATTTTTTACCTGTCTCCCTCTCTATTTTTTACCTGTCTTCCTCTCTATTTTTTCCCTGTCTTCCTCTCTATTTTTTCCCTGTCTTCCTCTCTATTTTTTCCCTGTCTTCCTCTCTATTTTTTCCCTGTCTTCCTCTCTATTTTTTCCCTGTCTTCCTCTCTATTTTTTCCCTGTCTTCCTCTCTATTTTTTCCCTGTCTCCCTCTCTATTTTTTCCCTGTCTCCCTCTCTATATTTTACCTGTCTCCCTCTCTATTTTTTTCCTGTCTCCCTCTCTATTTTTTCCCTGTCTCCCTCTCTATTTTTTACCTGTCTTCCTCTCTATTTTTTCCCTGTCTTCCTCTCTATTTTTTACCTGTCTCCCTCTCTATTTTTTACCTGTCTCCCTCTCTATTTTTTACCTGTCTCCCTCTCTATTTTTTACCTGTCTCCCTCTCTATTTTTTACCTGTCTCCCTCTCTATTTTTTACCTGTCTCCCTCTCTATTTTTTACCTGTCTCCCTCTCTATTTTTTACCTGTCTCCCTCTCTATTTTTTACCTGTCTCCCTCTCTATTTTTTACCTGTCTCCCTCTCTATTTTTTACCTGTCTCCCTCTCTATTTTTTACCTGTCTCCCTCTCTATTTTTTACCTGTCTCCCTCTCTATTTTTTACCTGTCTCCCTCTCTATTTTTTACCTGTCTCCCTCTCTATTTTTTACCTGTCTCCCTCTCTATTTTTTACCTGTCTCCCTCTCTATTTTTTACCTGTCTCCCTCTCTATTTTTACCTGTCTCCCTCTCTATTTTTTCCCTGTCTCCCTCTCTAGTTTTTCCCTGTCTCCCTCTCTAGTTTTTCACTATCTCCCTCTCTAGTTTTTCACTATCTCCCTCTATCTTTTTTCCCCTATCTCCCTCTATCTTTTTCCCCCTGTCTCCCTCTATCTTTTTCCCCCTGTCTCCCTCTATCTTTTTCCCCCCCTCTCCCTCTATCTTTTTCCCCTCCCTCTATCTCTTTCCCCCCCCCCTCCCTCTATCTATTCCCCCCCCTCTATCTCTATTTCCCCCCCCCTCTCCCTCTATCTCTATTTCCCCCTCTCCCTCTATCTCTATTCCCCCCCCCTCTCCCTCTATCTCTATTCCTCCTCTATCTCTTTCCCCCCCTCTCCCTCTATCTCTTTTCTCCCCCCTCTCCCTCTATCTCTTTTCTCCCCCCTCTCCCTCTATCTCTTTCCCCCCCCCTCTCCCTCTATCTCTTTTCTCTCCCCTCTCCCTCTATCTCTTTTCTCCCCCCTCTCCCTCTATCTCTTTCCCCCCCCCCCTCTCCCTCTATCTCTTCCCCCCCTCTCCCTCTATCTCTTTCCCCCCCTCTCCCTCTATCTCTTTCCCCCCCCCTCCCTCTATCTCTTTCACCCCCCTCTCCCTCTATCTCTTTTTCACCCCCCTCTCCCTCTATCTCTTTTTCACCCCCCTCTCTCTCGTTTTCCTTCTCTTTTTCCCTCTGTTTTTATCTCTCCCTTTTTGCTCTCTCTCTCTTTTCCCGTCTTTCTTTTTCCTTCTCTTTTTCATCTCTCCCTTTTTGCTCTCTTGTTTCCCCCTCTCTTTTTTCATCTCTCTCTCTTTTCCCCTTTCTTTTTTTATCTCTCTCTCTTTTCCCCTTTCTTTTTTTATCTCTCTCTCTTTTCCCCTTTCTTTTTTTATCTCTCTCTCTTTTCCCCTTTCTTTTTTTATCTCTCTTTATCCCTCTCTTTTTGCTCTTTCTCTCTTTTTCTCTCCCTTTTCCTCTCTCCCTTTTATTCTCTCTCTCTCTTTCTCTTACTTTCTCTTTCTGTAATAAAGATAGTTGCCCCTTTGTTTGGGGCTGGATTTCCCCACATGAAAGCTTTGTACCTGGCTTTTTTTTTATTTCGGTATAAGTAAAATCAGGACAATGTTGTTGTTGCATTAAAACAGTGTGATGTCAATCAAACTTCTGCTCGACTCATAATTTACAGTTGCTTTCAATAACATAGGTTGATAGTGCATCGGGGGCAGCAAAGGGTCAAATTAATTGTTAGCTAACACCCACTTCGCTAAAGGTTAAAAATCAGAATCGCTGGTGAACTTAATAAAAATACAATTAGTTACTATTGTTCTTTCTTTCTCTGTTTCTTTCATTTTGATATGTATTCTTGTTTACTTTCCTTGTTTTGCTGAGGGTTTTAACTCTCTCTCTCTCTCTTCTTTCTATCTCTCTCTCTTCTCCCTAACTCTCTCTCGTTTTATTACCACGATGGAAAATTGAGTTTGGTGTTTCTTCTTCATAGGCGACGGGCGTGCCCAAAAACAACTCTGCTTACATTCAAGTTATGTTTTCTAAAAATGAATTTATATATTATATATTTTTATGTGATAGTATTGTTCGCTTCTATTATACAAGCGTTCAATTTTCAGCATGATGGCCTCCCACCTTAGAGAAATAATCAAGCCAAAAACCCGTCTAACCAAATGACAAAATGAACCCCTTTATAAAAGGAAACATGACTATTGTTACCCCCGTGAGCATGTATAGTGCCAAGCCAGAACAGTAAGCGTCCTTCCAGAGACGTAAAGCACCAACGTACACTCCCCAACAGAACGATAGTATAACATATGTCTCTCTCTCTCTCTTCTCTCTCTCTCTCTATCTCTCTCTTCTCTCTATCTCTCTCTTCTCTCTATCTCTCTCTTCTCTCTATCTCTCTCTTCTCTCTATCTCTCTCTTCTCTCTATCTCTCTCTTCTCTCTATCTCTCTTCTCTCAATCTCTCTCTTCTCTCTATCTCTCTCCTATCTCTCTCTTATCTCTCTCTTATCTCTATCTCTCTCTTCTCTCTATCTCTCTCTTCTCTCTATCTCTCTCTTCTCTCTATCTCTCTCTTCTCTCCTATCTCTCTCTTCTCTCTATCTCTCTCTTATCTCTCTCTTCTCTCTTATCTCTCTCTTATCTCTCTCTTATCTCTCTCTATCTCTCTCTTCTCTCTCTCTTCTCTCTATCTCTCTCTTCTCTCTCTCTCTCTTCTCTCTCTCTTCTCTCTCTCTTCTCTCCTTATCTCTCTCTTATCTCTCTCTTATCTCTCTCTATCTCTCTCTTCTCTCTCTCTTCTCTCTATCTCTCTCTTCTCTATCTCTCTCTTCTCTCTCTCTCTCTTCTCTCTCTCTTCTCTCTCTCTTCTCTCTTCTCTCTGTCTTCTCTCTATCTTTCTGTCTTCTCTCTATCTCTCTCTCTGTCTTCTCTCTATCTCTCTCTCTGTCTTCTCTCTATCTCTCTCTCTGTCTTCTCTCTATCTCTCTCTCTTCTCTCTCTCTCTTCTCTATCTCTCTCTCTCTTCTCTATCTCTCTATCTTTCTCTATCTCTCTATCTTTCTCTATCTTTCTCTATCTTTCTCTCTTTCTCTATTTTTCTCTCTTTCTCTATCTTTCTCTCTTTCTCTATCTTTCTCTCTTTCTCTATCTATCTCTCTTTCTCTATCTTTCTCTCCCCTCTCTATCTCTCCCCTCTCTATCTCTCCCCTCTCTATCTCTCCCCTCTCTATCTCTCCCCTCTCTATCTCTCCCCTCTCTATCCTCTCCCCTCTCTATCTCTCCCCTCTCTATCTCTCCCCTCTCTCTATCTCTCTCCCCTCTCTCTATCTCTCTCCCCTCTCTCTTCTCTCTCTCCCCTCTCTCTTCTCTCTCTCCCCTCTCTCTTCTCTCTCTCCCCTCTCTCTTCTCTCTCTCCCTTCTCTCTTCCTCTCTCTCCCCTCTCTCTTCTCTCTCTTCTCTCTCTCCCCTCTCTCTTCTCTCTCCCCTCTCTCTTCTCTCTCCCCTCTCTCTTCTCTCTCCCCTCTCTCTTCTCCCTCTCCCCTCTCTCTTCTCCCTCTCCCCTCTCTCTTCTCCCTCTCCCCTCTCTCTTCTCCCTCTCCCCCTCTCTCTCTCCTCTCTCCTCTCTCCACTCTCTCCTCTCTCCACTCTCTCCACTCTCCTCCTCCTCTCCACTCTCTCCACTCTCCACTCTCCACTCTCTCCTCTCTCCACTCTCTCCTCTCTCTATTCTCTTCTCTCCACTCTCTGCTTTCTCTCTCTCTCTCTCCCTTTCCTCTCTATCCTCTCCTCTCTACTCTCTCCCCTCTCTACTCTCTCCCCTCTCTACTCTCTCCCCCTCTCTACTCTCTCCCCTCTCTACTCTCTCCTCTCTCTACTCTCTCCTCTCTCTACCCTCTCTCCCCCCTCCCCTCTCTCCCCTCTCTACTCACTACCCTCTCTACCCTCTCTCCTCTTTCTAGCTTTCTCCTCTCTCTTCTCTCTCTTCTCTTCTCTCCTCTTCTCTCTCTCCTCTTCTCCCCCTCTCTCTCTTTTCTCCCTCTCTCTCTCTCTCTTTTCTTTCTCTCTCTCTCTTTTCTTTCTCTCTCTCTCTCTCTTTTCTCCCTCTCTCTCTCTTCTCTCTCTCTCCTTTCTTTCTGTCTCCTTTCTCTCTTCTTTCTGTCTCCCTCTCTCTAACTCTCTCTCTTGTCTGCACTAGTCTCTCCCTCTCTCTATTGTCTGCACCCCTCTCTCTATTGTCTGCACCCCTCTCTCTATTGTCTGCACCCCTCTCTCTATTGTCTGCACCCCTCTCTCTATTGTCTGCACCCCTCTCTCTATTGTCTGCACCCCTCTCTCTATTGTCTGCACTTCTCTCTCTCTCTATTGTCTGCACCTCTCTCTCTCTCTCTCTCTATTGTCCTGCACCTCTCTCTCTCTCTTTATTGTCTTCACCTCTCTCCTCTCTCTCTCTCTCTCTCTCTCTATTGTCTTCACCTCTCTCTCTCTTGTCGGCACCCCCCCCTCTCTCTCTCTCTCTCTCTTGTCGGCACCCCCCCCTCTCTCTCTCTCTCTTGTCGGCACCCCTCTCTCTCTCTCTCTCTCTTGTCGGCACCCCCCCTCTCTCTCTCTCTCTTGTCGGCACCCCTCTCTCTCTCTCTCTCTCCTGTCTGCACCCCCTGTCTTTCTATCTCTCTCTCTCTTGTCTGCACCCCCTGTCTTTCTATCTCTCTCTCTCTTGTCTGCACCCCCTGTCTTTCTATCTCTCTCTCTCTTGTCTGCACCCCCTGTCTTTCTATCTCTCTCTCTCTGTCTGCACCCCTGTCTTTCTATCTCTCTCTCTCTGTCTGCACCCCCTGTCTTTCTATCTCTCTCTCTCTTGTCTGCACCCCCTGTCTTTCTATCTCTCTCTCTCTTGTCTGCACCCTCCTCTCTCTCTCTTTCTCTCCTCTCTCTCTCTTGTCTGCACCTCCCTCTCTCTCTCTTGTCTGCACCTCCCTCTCTCTCTCTTGTCTGCACTCCTCTCTCTCTCTTGTCTGCACTCCTCTCTCTCTCTTGTCTGCACTCCTCTCTCTCTCTCTCTCTCTTGTCTGCACTCCTCTCTCTCTCTTGTCTGCACTCCTCTCTCTCTCTCTCTCTCTCTTGTCTGCACCCCTCTCTCTCTCTTGTCTGCACCCCTCTCTCTCTCTTGTCTGCACCCCTCTCTCTCTCTCTCTTGTCTGCACCCCTCTCTCTTGTCTGCACCCCTCTCTCTTGTCTGCACCCCTCTCTCTTGTCTGCACCCCTCTCTCATGTCTGCACCCCTCTCTCTCTTGTCTGCACCCGTCTCTCTCTCTCTCTCTCTCTTGTCTGCACCCCTCTCTCTCTCTCTCTCTCTTTCTTGCCTGCACACCCCTCTTTCTCTTGCCTGCACACCTCTCTCTCTCGTCCACACCTTTCTCTCTATATGTTGTCTCACCTTCTCTCCTTCTGCTGTCTCTATCCCTCTCTCCTTCTGCTGTCTCTATCCCTCTCTCCTTCTGCTGTCTCTATCCCTCTCTCCTTCTGCTGTCTCTATCCCTCTCTCCTTCTGCTGTCTCTATCCCTCTCTCCTTCTGCATTCTCTATCCCTCTCTCCTTCTGCTGTCTCTATCCCTCTCTCCTTCTGCTGTCCCCAATTCTCTCTCCTTCTGTTGTCTCTCTCTCTCTCTCTTTCTTTCTGTCACTACATCTCTTATTTCTCCACCTCTACTCCCTATTTTACCCTATATTTCCCTGCTCTTTCTCTTCTCTTTCTCTTTTCTCTTTCTTTTCTCTTCACTTCTCTTATCTTTCTCTTCTCTTATCTCTTCTCTCTTATCTCTTATCTCTTCTCTTTTATCTCTTCTCTTATCTCTTCTCTTTTCGCTTCTCTTCTCTTTTCTCTTCTCTTCTCTTTTCTCTTCTCTTCTCTCTTACTCTTGACTTTTTATTTTAATGCATTCTTTTGAATTTGGTTCCCACTGGTCTAGGTATGTTTTCTTTTTACTATAATTTATTGGACTAACTAGAAGACTTCCAATCAGTGATTAAGTTTCATTTTTATTTAAAGTAGTTTTTAAACATAGGTTTGTTCTCAGTTGAATTTACTTTTTATAAAGGAAAATTTGAATTCGTTGAGGTGTATGTTTATGGCCATTTTTTGGATCAGTGTCTTTTTTTCATTCATTTGTAGATTCTCTTTCACATGCTTCAGTTAATGAGACTTTTAAGACAGGATTTCTTTCTCTTGCCTTTTATAGCTTTGGATGGTAAAACCTGATGTAAGTATAATCACAGTTTTGTCATCAGTCTCCAAGGATTGAGAATTTCCAGGAACTTTTTAATTTTTTCCCCCCTTTTCTGTTTTATTTTTGGAATTTTAAACTAAATTTATATTTTCACTTTTTATACATTGCAAAATTAACTTAAATATTTTAAAATCAAGTTTAGTTTTCGGAATGATGTGTTGTTTATTTCAATTAGAATTTTTAATTCTTTCAATTCTTTTTATTTTTGGAATATTTTGCCTTTAAGTAAGAATTAGTTGAATTATATTTTGTATTTACTTAGTTGAATTATATTTTGTATTTACTATGTGTTTCAGTTAAAAAAAAAGTTGATATAACCAACGATAAAAGTTGTTACCAATAGAATATACCAGTCTTAAATTCTAATTTAAACTAGTTAGATGAACATGCGTTTAAAAGCAAACAAACTTAAAATATTTATGATTTTGCTGATTTCAACTGTGATTTAATATTATGTTCATCAGAAAGTCCCTCTATATGTTTTCCAGTTTTTAATAAAAATGAAAAATTTACAAAATCACACACTTATACATCCAATTTTAATAAACATTGGATATATGCAGATGTATAGTTCTAAGAAAATATCATAAGTCCTTTCAGATTTAGAAATCCTTATATGTCCTTTATTCTAGTGATTTTAATAAACATCATGTTTCTGTAGATTTCACTAGTTTTCTATTTTAGTGTCTATAAAATGTAAATTTTGGAAATTAACTCTATTAACATTCTATTTTTATTTTTTTTAGCTTTTCATAGATGCATACAAATTTCTTTCACTATATAACAGAATTAAACAAAATTTTATTTTAGTTTTTGAAACGATGACCCACAAAATTAGTAATATTCTAAATTACTTTAAATTTTAAAGAAAGACTTTTTTAAAACAAAGTGTCATATCTTTAAACCTGTAATGCATGTTATCATTTTGAGACACTTATATTTATTTCAAGTTTCTGACTATTCTCCACTCAAAATTTAACATTCATTGCTAACTTTTTAAGTTAGATAATAGTTTGCTAACCATTACTAAAGATTTCTCAAGAAAATATAGATATTTTTTATTCAAACTTAACCTTGTTGATGACTGAATGTTTCTTGTCAGGATTAATTTTTCTTTTCTTTTTTTTTTACTTGGATCTTTGTTCTCAGAGGGAGAATTTTTTCTGGAAGGATATTTTCTTTCTGAGGTTGTCTTGATACCTTACAAGAAATGAAGTTGTTTTGGAATATATTAATTTTTGCATATATATGTGTAAAATAATGTATGCATGTTTGTGTATAATGTTGAACCAATGTGTTGTATAAACTCCTAAATAATTCAGAATGTTTCTTTTAGTGGTTATTTTGATAAAACACTTATAAAGACTGCAAAGACATTATTATTATAAAAACAAAAAGTCTATATTGAACAAAGCCTAGGAGATCTCTGCTAATGTGAGAAATGTTGGTGTGTCTGTATGTCTGTTACCTAATTTTAGCCTATTAGTAACTTGAGATTTGGTAGGAATGATCCCTAACATGCAGATTGTCTTTCTTCTTCTTTTCTCTCATAAAGTGATATGCAAGGGAGCATGATTTTAATGAGATTTAAACCATATGTAAATGATACGAAATAGTACAAAATTTTAGTTTATTTTTATCATTTTAAGATCTTTTTAAAAAGAATTAAAGTTTTCTAAGTTCATAACTCTAGTCATGCAAGCTCTATCCTCAGTTTTTATCGTAGCATTTTGGATTAGAGTCCAACCTCCTTTGTTGCACTTATTAAACAGTTTCAGGATGGGTTCATATTAGTAATCTGTCCTGATAATATTCTTAATATATTCAGCAATTATTACAAATCTAACAAGAAATTCAATATTAATTAAATATTAATACATGTTTAGAAAAAAACATAACTAATCCAAAACGCATAACCAACCTCTTATAACTCTGATTTTAAACACAAAAAAAAAATAATTGAAAACATAATTGTCTAATCTTGTGAGAACCTTAATATTTTCAATAATTAATTGGCAATATTTACTTCAACAAAAACATATCTGATTATTTGCATTTATCACATAGTCGTCTGGTATATCCAGTTGACTATTACTAAAATTCTCTTTAAACCTGTAACATTTAGTAGCTAGGGTTAGATCAACCTTTTTGTTATGTCCCTGTAAATCTTCATAAAATGTTGTGGAGCTGCATTCATTATGTCTGCACAATGGACTAATGAAGAAAGTTGTTTAAAAAAAAAAAAATTCCAAACTATTTTTCAGAACATTTACACTATAATCAGCTTGTAAATGATCTAACATGATTTCCTTCAAATTAAAATATCAATCTGTAAAGTGTCACCAATTTGCATATTCTATTTAAAGAAAACACTGACATGAATAATTTCATGTCCTAAACAAATTTTAAAATAGAATGCATGGATTATAACTTGGACTTATCGAAAATTTTATTTAACTAATCCCATTAATTCTTTGTAATTTTAAACCCGATATCTGTTAATGTTTGTACGATTTTTAAAAAGCTAATAAAAGCATGTTCATTATATTAAATTTTGTTTCCTAGAAGTCGTTTTGAATGAAATTTCAGCTAATAGTCATTAGAATTTACAGTAAAAGAATTTCATTGTATAGTTTTACTATTTTGTTGAATTGCACTTACATTTTAATACTAGTATTCCGATTTTAATACTAGTATACCGATTTTTATTAGCTATTACTAAATACCAATCCTTCTCTGATCAGCTTTTAATCTAAGTTTGATATCATTTTAGAAATGTAGTATTCTCAATTTTAACATTAATAGAACCATTTGAAGATTTTTATTTCCATTTTGTGGTTGATAAATTAAATTTATGACAAAGAAACCTAGTTTCTAGCCAGGTATGTTTTAAAAACGATAATCTGAAATATTTCTTCTATAGTGTTGCAAAGAATTTTTAATTTTTAATTCAGCATAACACATTGAAGTGCGACGTTGTACATGTCTACCTTTTTATTCTTTTTATCTTACATTAAACAAATAAAAATTGTCAATAAAATATTCCACAGAAAATTTACTATCCACTTTAATCAGAATACAAACAAAATAAAGACAGATTTAGTAAACACAATAAATTCTCTAGTATTATTTCTTATAACTTCCAATCTTGTTAAGAACGTTTTTGTGCATATTTTGAACTATGTTAAAAATGTACTTTATAAATTAAAGCAGAATCAGAAAGAATGCTAAAACAAATCTGCCATATTGTGAGGATGCTTTTCATATAAATTCTTTAAATTTTGTTTTTAATTTCTTTTTCAAAAATTAAATCTGGTTTTCATAAATACAGATTTGTATGAGTAAACAGGAGGAAAAAACTTTTATTATATTATTAAAAGTTGAAAATGCTTTAATTTGAATTGTCTCCTTTCAAAATTGATCCCAAACTATTTAATATTTTAACTGTTCTTTTGTTCAATTACTTTTTAATATAAAGTATTGTTAAAACAAAATGATACAGTAAAATGAAAAACTAATGAGACAGGACTGAAAAACAGGCTTTGAAAAATGTATAGCAAATGAAAGTCCAATGATTATTGATTAAGCATTTTAAGAATAGTATTTAAGTCATATTTCAGATGCATAGTGATTTAAAATTATCCTGTTTTGATATGAACATGGATGCTTAAAAATTTATAGAATTTTTCAGTTATTTTCTATTGAGATATTAGATAACTAATGGTATGAAGATTAATTTAAAAATGTATTTAAAAAAAAAATGGTGAAATAATTTTGATAACTGATTGTTTTTATACATGGAAATATAAAATGGTGGGGATCATGTTTAACTCTTGCATTTCCACACAATTATTTTTTTTTTTAATATGATGCTAAGTGTGAATGAAAATGACCAGAGAGGAATCGATTTATTGAATGAATGTGGCAAATCCACTCTAAATATTCAACAGATACATTATTTAAAGTTTTTTTATAATCTGAAAAATAGTATTCCGAACGAAAAATGTCTAATAAAAGATTTTACAGCCCTCTCCTATTAAATATTTTTGATATTACAAATTTTTGTTAGCCTGAGGTGCTAATATTACAGTGAATGAATATATACTACACTGATCCCCAAAAGAGGAGCTAATGACTGATAGAATGATATCATGACAATGGAATAGGTAGTACACTACCCTCCCCTCCCCCAAAAAAGAAGTGGTGATACCTGGGAGGATCTCCCTATAAAATGAGAAGGTAATGCTTGTATGGTCTAATGACAACAAAACAGATATTACATTACCCCCCCCCCCCCAGGATGATGTAGTACCTTGGAGGGTTAACATAAAAACGGAGGAGATAATTCCTAGGAGGATAATCTTATGACAACAGAACCGATATTACACTACCCACCCCTATAAAAAGATAATACAATAATAGATTAAATCAGTTTTTTTTTGTTTTTTTGCCTCATAAAAACATTGTTTTTTTTTTATCATTCCTTGGCTTTTTTTTCCCAATTGCTATTTATTAAAGAGATATGTGTCATGCTGCATACTTTCACAAATTTGAATTTCTACTTTTCTAATTTTGCATCAAATGATCAGTGCAGTTTTTATCAGCTTTTTTTTTTTTTTTTAAATTAGTCTATATTTGTATATCTTTTTTTCATAGAAACTGAAAACTTATTGCTGAAACACTCTAATTTCTTTTCTATATAGAAAGTATAACTAAGAATATTAAAGAATCCGGATAAAACCTTTCTGTTGCACAGGAGCTGTGATCGAGTCTGTCCATCCGTTCTACATCGGACTGGCTAGCATGTAGCAGACTTGGGCAGCTTCTCTCCCGAGTTTTCGTTCTCAAAGCCAAACAACAACAAAACCAATTTTTTTATTTTTCTACTTTAGATTAAGCTAAAATGGAAAATAATTTATTGATTCAAATGATGGATCTACATGATTGTCTGTAAAAGCATTTAAAAATAGGATAATGGAAGATTTTCCTCAACATTTATTTGTATATGTTTTTGTTGAAACCCAATAGTTTTGAATGTTTGTTTCTATTCTTTTAAAAGCACATGATGACTATGGCACCGGGTTCAAGGCTGACATCTTCAGTACCTCTCGTTCCAACTTCTCACCAAGGGCCCATGGAACAGACTGGAAATCACCAACACTCAGCACAACCTGTTTTTGGTAAATTTTTTGGCAAAAGATTATTCCTTATTTCTCATTTTATTCTTTACTAGCAGGACCCGTGTCCCGGCGTTGCCCAGGTGGAATATAAAAGAATGATTTAACTATAAAAAAATATCCGTAAAAAAGGAATTTAAAAACAAACTATTTTTAAGTTTTCAAGTTGGGAATTACTGCGTGTGGATTGGGGAGGGGGGGTCCGATGCTTCTGCACAATACAAACAGAACAAAACCGACTTTGCAAAGTAAATCTTAGTTTCAGGTTATGTTATAGTTAGTTTAGAGTAAAAATTAAAAAAACAGTTCGGTTTGTAATGTGTAGATTGTTGGATGAATTTTGTTAACAGTCGTTATCGGCATTTTTACTTAGCCAAACACAGGTATTTTCCATTATGATCGTTTTTTTTTTTTTGTGAAGTGGTCGCTAATTTCAGAATTGAGAAAACACCCCCTAAAAAAAATTTTAAAAGTACATTCCCCCTCCCTTCATTGATATTTAAAACATAAAAAAATTAATAACGAAGATATTTTTTTATAAAATATTTAGAAAACCTTGCACAACGCAGATTATTTGTTTTTAAAAACAAATCTGCGTTGTGCAAGGTTTTCTAAATATTTTATAAAAAAATATCTTCGTTATTATTGCCACCCACCCAACGCTTCAAATTGTGTGACTTTTCAATATATAAAAAAATTAATTTGGCTGATAAAAAAAAAACAGAAATGCCACCACCCTAATTTTCCCATACCAAAATTGAGAAACCCTTCGGATTTCATTTTACGTTAAATTAATGTTGAAAACTGATCACCGCACCTTTAGATTTAAAATATTTATTTTCTTTTTTGTAATTCCTTTTTTGCGGATATTTTTTCAGTCTCTTTACATGTAATTGCCAAAAACAAAGTAAAGTATGCCGCGTAAGTCATATTTAAATCACGTAAATTACTGATAATGGATTCTTTTCCTGATTTTTTTTTTTTTTTTTTTTTTTTTTTTTTTTTCAGAAGTAATCCTCTAATAAGTATTTTTTCTGTAAATTTTTTGTTTATGATTTTATCCTCTCAATATGTTGTTCATCGCCAACTAAGAATCTTCTTAACCCTTATCCTCGAGTGGCCTTTTCTATTATAAAGTCGTTTTAGTCTTATGTAAATGATTAAAATATTGGCTAAATTCGATTTCAGTTGGCCACCAAAATATTTAGAATGAAATTAGTCTCGTATTTTATGTCAAACAACTTACGTTTACTGAAACCCTGTTTTATTAAGAAAAAAAAAACTTGCAAGAATTTTCTTGTAGCATATTATTGTCATATGACGACCAAGGAAGAGGGCAAAAGGGACAAAGTTATGCAAATTATTTATGAGAGGGAGAAATATTTATATATATCGAGAGAAGGTGGGGAAAGGAAGAATGTGTCAATTGTAGCATAGATAGTATTGGAATTTCTCTCGTATTTCATTGTTGTTGTTCATCTGTTGATAATTTTTTTTTTTTTAATTAAGCGAATTTGTAGTAGCTGTTTACTTTTCGCTCTGTTTTGCTAATTGAAACTATGAAAGAAAAGGAAAGATACAATGAAACTCAAGCAACAGTAACGAAAATGCAAAATGCTAAAACCATTTGTTCGTTTTATTTGCTCGTTGTTTTCTCCATCTGTTCTGTACTCAGTCCGTGAAGGAGAAATCCTTCTAGACTGAGGCAATTTTAATTTTGTTACAATCAAGGGACCCTCTTCAGGAAAGCAGAAGTTTCCTCAGTCAAAAATGTAAATCAGAAGTAACAGTAAGAAAATTAATACCCCCCCCCCTTAAAACTGTACTACTGGAATAAAACCAGGATTCCAGGTAGAATGTAAGCGAAATTGAGGGAGCGTTTCTTATTTATTTTAAAAATCTAGTGTAGTATGTATTGTCTCGTCGAGTTGTCATCAGTTATTGTGTTTCCATTATTCTCCGACTTGCAGCTGTAATAGAATAACACATGTAGGAACGAGAACACGGAAAGAACAAGAGATGACCAATTGATGTGCACCCCGACGCGTCTTTTGATAAGAGAAAGATCGACATGTCAGCATTTATTATATAGGATGAGAAATATACAAGGGGATAACTCCAGAATGTCTGATGTAAGAGGGGCAATTAGGATACTATTTGGATTTGTGTCTCTCAGGTGTAAACAGACGGCTGCAGTTTCCAAATGTATGTTCCAACGAAAGGGTACAACACTACAGTATGTACAAAATAGTATGAATTAGAAAATGAAATAATAAACGGTGACCTAGTAATAATTATACTTATTAAGCAAATAACACTGAGTGGAGTGGGAGGATTTGATTGTGGGAGAGTGAAACTCTTTGCTACTTTTGTGGGACAACGTATTTGAGAGAAGCCGTTTGTTGAGAATAAATATAATTATTTGTAAACAGGGATGAAATGTATGCATAGTTTCGTGAAATACGTTTTAGGAAGTGCTGTATGTGGTGAGTGTAAAATGTGGTAATTTTCCTATTGAGAAAAATCGAGATTACTTTATATATATATATATATATATATATATATATATATATATATGAGAGAAAGAGTAAGAGATTTTAAAATGTTGTTAATGATGTTAAGTTTGAAGCTATAACTCTTTTTATTAAAGGAATTTTGAAAGACTATTTCAAGAGACGTTAATAAATTAAAGAAATTTTGTTTTATATGCATATTGTAAATATTTTAACTGTATCTTTTCTAATCTTGTTTAGTGACTTCAGCTGTTCAGCACCATCCTAATCATGGCCCAATGCCTCATCCGACTCCTACACACATGAGCCATCATCCTGGTGGAGGTCATAGTCAAGGAAATCAAATAAATACTCAGGGAAGTGGACATCCAGCCCAGAGTCCTGTTCAAAACCAAGGTCCATCATCCCAGCAAAGCCAGCATCCACAGCACCCACCCAGCTCTGGGACTCCTCAACCTCCGCCCCCTATGAACTACCAACCAATGAGTATCCAGGGACATCCACCACTTCAAGGCAGTCCCCATAATCCAACATCTCCTCCCAGTGTCCATCCAGTGTCAATGCCATACCCTTTACCTCCCCATTCACACATGCAAGCCACGGGTGCACAGATGTCAGTACCAACTGGTGCCCAAGGACATCCACAAACTTCTGTTACACACTCACAAATGCATAGCCACTCACCTCATGTGAATCAACAAATAGTTATGATGCCACAACCTCCTGCAACACATCCGCATACACCACAGCATATGCAGCCTCAACCGGTTCAGCCTGGACATCATTTTCAGGGACACCCTATGCCAGGTTAGTAGAAATGTTTATTATTTCATAAAAAATAATTTAAATTGGAATATTTTTTTATACATTAAACAATTCAAGTTTGTTTAATAGAAGAAAGGTTTGGTTTGTTTTACGGCATATCAAACATCTATGGGTTATTTAATGCCAAATAAAGTTGTCAAATATAATTCTACAGGTAGGGTAATTATTTATATTCCTAGAATACATTACTCTTAAAGATGAAATAAAAAATTTGAAATTAAATTTTTTTGAACAATTCAACATCTTAAAGTCTAAGAGTTTGGTCAGATTTGTGTCTTTAAACAGGTCATTTAGATTTTTTGACTTTTATTTTCTTCGACTTTGTTGCAGATCCTGACGGTCTATTAATATGTTTGACTGTATAAGGTTCTTGACATGATATACACATTGAATACTTTTCACCTTCCAATAAATGTTTGTGAGTAATATGAGTATGTTCTATATGGAGTCTGGCTACTACAACCTCTTCTCTTCTTGCCTTTCTGTAGCCTAAGAGCCACTTATCAATAGTTAGCAAAATCTTGTGTGATTTATTACTTTGGCATTCATCCCAAGAGTCTTGCCATTTTTCTTTGATTATCCTGTTTATAGCAGGTCGAAGATAAGTGTATGGAATCCTAATATTGGTAGGTATCATGTTCAGTCATTTTGTTGCGCGATCCGCTTTTTCATCCCCATGAATGCCGGTATGGCTCTGTATCCAGCATACTTTTATTTTACACTGCTTCTTGTTATAGATAGAGGTAATCTTGTTTAAGATTTTTATGATTAAAGGGTTATCCATAGTTTTGTTCTTCAGTGCTGTGAGCATCGATAGGGAGTCGGAGGAGATGATGAATTTATCAGTCCTACTATCTTCTATTATTTTTAAAACCAAGTATATGGCTGCAGCTTCTGCACTGAAAATTGACGCTTTATCGGGTAGTCTATACTGCATTTTTGTCTTATTTAAAATAGCAGCACATCTGATTGTCTGATTTTTTTAGATCTATCTGTGTAGATGTACTTATAGATGGGATAATGTTTTTTTATATTTTCAAATTCATCCTGAAATATAATTGAATTAGTTTTATTCTTTAAAGTTATTGTCAAATCAAGAATACAAGATGGTTGTTTTAATTCCCATGGTGGAATTTTGGAAATTATTGATTGGTGGATGGGACTAGAGTCCAATTCCAGTTTATTTCTAAGTTCCTAGATACGGTAATTAAAAGGCCTAATGTTTTATATTGTGGATTAAACACGCCGCCATAGTCAGGATTTAGAAGAAAGGTTCACAGACTGGATTGTTACTAACAGAAATTAAAGTGTAACGAATAATAGATAAAAGAAATTTGTATGTCAGCAATATAGGCCATCGGTCCGAGGTGAAAAATATCACTTTTCATGATACAAAAGGGGCGAGAATTATTTTTGGATATAGTATGTATAAAATCATAAAAAACATTGGGAAACTTTTCTCATGCAAGGTTTTGGTGCATTAATTAATGATTCGAATTTTCAAATTAGATGCTGACATTTTAGATGGCTTTGTACAAAAAGTAGCCAATCAGAATACATCTTTCATTAACTGCTGATAATTAACCAAACACAGTCAATGTAGCATGTGTTATAAACCAAGATGACTGCCTCCATTGAAGAAGTAATAAATGTAAACAAAGAGAAAAAATGTTTGTCCGTTTACAAAATGCAAATTAATATCTTTTTCAAAGACATGGATGCACTTTCTAGAATATGTTAAAAAATGGAGTTTTTAATAGTGTTGCGATTTTCATAGATACATATTTCCTATTTCATAAGATTTACATTATTATATTTAGAAAATAACATCTCCCATTTTTCTGTTTATTTTATTTTTGCACTTTTGTAGATCAGAACCTAATCTATTATGATAAATAAATAAGAAATTACACAAGGAGAGAGAGACACTAGAATTTTTTCATTTTAAACAAGCAATTAAAAATGTATATGAAAAGTTGTCGTCTGCTGTGGGGAATCGCAATTGTAAAAAAATAAAATTTTTTAAAAAATAAATAAGTCGCATGTTACCGCTGGGCAATTTCCGTAATTTCAATGCGTCTAAGTAATCTAATTTTGGTAAATTTGTAAATTTACACCCATCCCCACATTCCATGAGATTCTACTTATTTTAGGCGAGTACATGTGAACACTGAAAAACTTGTCGGAAAGAAAAACAAAAAAAAAAAAACAATTATTTAGAATTTAGAGTGGGGGATCAGTTTTATATATAAATGTAATATAAAATGATCTCCCATTTCTGGGGCATTCTAACTTTTTAAAGCAATTGACTAAAAAAAATTACCACTAACCTTAAGTCCGAGTGGCAAGGTCATAAAATGACACGTAATAGCCTAAAAAAGTAGAACCTCCCCAGAAAGAATGCACAGAATTTATCTGATATAGCAAAAAAAAAAAAAACTCTGGTTATGTCCTAAAATGCTATAGCGACCCAGAATGGGGTATCATTTTACGTTAAATTTATGAGAAACTGATCCCTTACTCTAAATTCTAAATTAATTGTTTCTTTGTTGTTTTTTTTTCTGTCTGCCAAGTTTTTCAGGGTGTTCACATGTAATCGCCTAAAAAAAGTAGAATCTCAAAGCTTTTAGGTGCAAAAGAAACAAGCTTGTAAAATGTTCAATCATAGAAGCTGTTAATTTTAAATAAGCAAGAGAAGAAAATGAAACAAACCTCATGCAAATCAAGATAGTGTGGCAATCAATGAAAAGTGCCATAACTCCTGTTACTGTCACTTCACCTGTTACTTGACCAAACCAAGCAAAACTGAACAGACTGGACAAACTTCATATGGAAAAGCATTTGAGTTTGTTTTTTGTTTTTGTCAAATTAGTTCACACACAAATTATGTAAATCAAGGAAATAATGAGACTGAAAAAGTTGAAAGACTTTGTCAAGCAGATACAAGAAATGCATGGTGTTGATGTTCACTAATATAAAAGAAGATATTTAAAACAAAAGTTGATTAAAAATTTCCTCAACTGTGCTTCATTACTTCTAAGATGAGGTCACAGACTACAACTGCAAGTGAAACAGACTCATGAGAAAATGACACCAACTTGCTATCACAACAGTAAACAAGTCATGCACATTCAGATTCAAATCCTCTATTTAACTTGTACATAACTGCTATGGATCTGAGAAAACACTATTAGACAAGTTAAATCTTCTGCCACTATCATCAGAAACATTAAATTTACAAAAAGCTGAAAAGACAGTACTCCACATTTTATATAACTTTCTTGTATGAATAGTTGATGTATCTGAAGAGTTAGGTACAGAAAATATAGTGGACATATCTGCATTTGTCCACAGAACGCTTTGTCCATTTCACAAGACATTATATTCTTAGCTTCTAATGTATGGATATTAATGCCAAAACATTTGTCACTTGGTATGGCTGTACACCATATGTCTGGATCAGCCTAATTGATTGGTTTGTTAAATGGTTTGGGACATTGTGCTTCTCACTCGGTTTAAAATCATGATACCGTACTAGCTGACCTTTAGATGGATCGTGTAGAAAATTCTCTATCCACTATCCAGACAGGTATTCCAACAAATTTGATATGCGATATTAATGATTTTGTCAAAACTTTTTCTGGGCATGGAACAGAAGTGGTATGATTATACAAAACAATGTTTGTCCTACATAAATCAAACGATGTTCCTCTAACAATTCAGGTACATCTCTGAAGAGAACAAAGAAAAGAACATTGGAGCCACCAGAAATAAATCTGGCTACATACTCTGGAGGAAAAGAGGTGTCTATGAAATTGCTTGTTTAAAATGAGCCTTCATGCAAATCCACATATACCATTCCCCTGATCGTCGTAGAAAATGGAGATTTAATAATTCTCTGGATAAAACTTCTTTCTGTTCCAGGGGGTTTAATGGATTTAATAAAATGCTCTGCCAAATGTAAAAAAAGTCAATGTAAAGATGCAAACATTTGTACATGTCTACAAAACAAGGTACATGCGCAGATGTGTCCAATCAGATGTATGCTGTAAAATTATGGAAAACAATGACACTAATGATGACTATGATAGCAATGATGAAGTGACATAACTAGTGATACCTTTTGAATAAAACAATATATGTAGCATTACCAATTTATTTCTTTTTTTGTAACTAAATGTTATCAACTTGGGTGAATAGAGCTGTGTAAAAGAAGCTCAAAACCGTTTGAATTATGCAAATACCATCAGTGATTCAAAAGTTATAATTTAAAGTGCCAAAATTTATGTTTTTCATTGGTCATTTTTCTTTAATAATCCTTTAAAAAATGTGGCCCAAAATACAGACCTCATCATTTCAAGAAATCCAGTAATTTCTCCACCGATTTAGTTTTTAAAACTATTCTTATGAAACTAAAATACTGAAACAAAAATGATAATGTTCAATTAAAATTATTTAAAACAAAACAAACTTTGACGAAAAGTAGAATATTTCTTTCTTTCAAAAGAGATTTTTTTAATTTTATATCAAACCATAATTCTTTTTAACAAATGTTTTTTTTTCTTATACAATCTCTTTCAATTCTTCTTGAATTTTTAATTTGTGGAATAAAAAAAATTAAAAAAAAAAATTTTTTTTAATTTAATAACATTTATAGTATACAAAACTTAAATTTATATTCTCCATTTGTATGGAAAGTAATAAATACTTTATTTTGGAAGAGGGGATGGAAGCAATTGTAAATTAAACTGTTTAATTAGTGGTAGGTTTATAATAATAATATGTTCAAAATGATGAACTATGATATTCACTAACAAATTGCATTGCTTCATCTTGAATAGTTTTTATAACATAAATTTTATCACTGAAAACAAAACAGACTTTTCAAGAGAATGGGCCTTTGTTTGTTCACATTTCATAAAAATTTGAAATAGTTATACATTTAAAAGTTATGGATGGATTTTGATAATTTAAAAATCAAGTCCTATTTCACTTGATATTTTATAAGCAAAATCTTGGTTTTAATTTGTCTGTGAGCATTGTTACTTTCTATCCGTTAGACAGAAGTTTCCAACTTATTAATTCTGGGGACATATCTTATTCACCTTGTTTTCTATCTCTATCGTCATTATTTTCATAATTTAAAATAACTTGATAATGACATGACTTTGTGAAGGCAACATTCAAGTACTTATATATTCACTTGTTGTTGCATGAATATAGTTCAATATTTTTATTATATTGAAAATGTAGCATTTATACAAAGTTTAATGGTTTTCACTTTAGGGTCACATGTCCATCCTCCTAGCCACCATCTGATGGCAACACAACCTGCTACTGCGATTCCAGTATCCACACAGTCTAATGTTCACCAAAGCCAAATGTATCTTTCTGGTAAGTTTTTTTTTTCTTTTTCTTTTTCTTTTTCTTTTTTCTCAAGTTCAGGAATTTTGTCAAATTCAACTTTAAACAGGTCTCTATCAAGGCTCAATATTACCAGTTTAAATACTGTGGGTTCATAATGTTCTTGAGGAATCACTTTTTTTATATATTATATTTGTATCCTAAATTATTTAACCGTTATTGGGTTGAATTAAAACAAAGTCTTATAAGATTGTTTACTTTAGTTATTATATAATATGCATAAAGAATTATTTCAGAAAGATTTTTCCTAAAAAAGTCACTTATTTTATCACTATATGCCTGGAGCCATGAATGTTAATAAGTTTTTCTTTTCATCTCCAGGAAATCTTACTGGATGCTTTTAATTAAATATTGATTTAAAAAATAGAATATTGCCAGGTGCATTGAATTTCACATGTACCTGTGTGAAGCAAAAATACTTCTTCCTCTTCACCCCTCTTGTCAAATACTTAGTTCAAAGCAATTTAATTTTATATTTATGTTCTGTAATGAACATGAAGGTGAACAGCCCGCAAAGGAATGTGTTTTGCGCTACTCATTATGAAAAGCGGGAAATACTTTTCCAGGGCCCAGTGGGAGATGATTCAAACACTGCCCCAGTCATAACAGATGTCCGCACTGATGAGATGCAGTTACTCGTGTGATGTCTCTATTCCAAACATCCAGGACAGCGAGGCGAGACGGGTTATGCAGATAATTTGTTTTTCATAATCAATGATATGCAAACATTCCGGGCACCAAATCGAGTTATTTAAATGAATGATTTTAAAAGAAATAATTCACAATTTTCTGGATTTGATGTCGTCAAGGCCAGAGTTCAAGAGAAAGTTCTTTTGTAGTGTATGTGTTTGAGTCCTGAGTAAAACGTTGTTCCTGCTATTTGTGTCTATTACCAGAATAGTTAGGAGAGATTGTTTTCTGCAGTCGAGATTGTTTTCTGCAGTCGAGATTTCTCCTTAATATTTTGACAAAACTTCAAAAGAATTTTGGCTTTTTCTGGGCCTTGTTTGTGGTCCGATTGAAGCCTGGGTGCAAACGGTGCCATCATCAATTACACTGCTGTTTATGAATATGTAAAAACAATGTTTCTTTGGAAATTTTATTTTTTTAAATTGTTTCTCTACATATTTTATTGCATTCTTTATTTTACTGAATGAAACAAAATATTTTTGATTGCTAATAATTTGTGAAAATTGTCCAATAATTGAGCTTACTTTTATATAATCTTTTTTGTCAAATGGAATTTTTCTTAATTATATTATATTCTGCGTTCTTTCAAATGTTTTTTTTTTATTCCCACAACCTTACGTTGTTTATTTATTCTAATCTTTTGTATATTATCGCCAGTTTTATTGTATAGTGTCATTTGTATGAAAAATTTGAGTTTACTGTTTGATCATAAATTATTAGAATTGAAATAGAAGTTGAAATACTAATTTTATAAAGTAAAGTGAGATTTTCCCCTATTTGATTGACCGGTATAGCTTCATAAACAAAAGCTACACCTAAAAAGCTGCTTTGTATGAAATTCAGGCCAATTATTGGTATGTGTTTTTAAAAAAAAAAATGTAGTTTTGGTTGTAGTCATCGATTTTTATATTTGATCATCCGTTTTCTCTTTGATTACTAATTTCAGTGTGGAAGTAGGAGTTACTACCCCTTACCCCCCATTAATAAGTTGTCATCCTTCAACCCATAACACCATAAAATTAATACGGTAGAAATTTAATTGGTAATACTTTTTCGTATTACATCGTCTATCTGCCCACTTTATATCAATCACTACATCTATCACTGATTATACGGTTGATAAAAAAGACTTTCCAAAGTTACATTTTCAGATTACAAATAATACACAAACATCAACAATCTTCTTTCCCGTTCTTAGAATATACATAACAAAACGTCCCCTATGCCTTTTGTTTTAAAATACACTATCTTTCCTTTTTGTTTGTAAAACACGAGTGCTTTGGCTTTTAGTATAATTATTGCCTTTTAGTATAATTACTGTTGTTTGCATATGGCAAAACAAACTTGTAGAGGAAGGCATTTTAATCAACTAAATTACAATAGCTAACAGTATAAAAATATATACAATATTTTTTTAACAACTTTTACATATTTCTATAACAATGTTCAATCATAGAGAAAAGGGAAGGGTGCATATTCATTGTAGTAGCAGTAACTTGTTTTGCACACGTGCATTTCTCAGGTGCCTCATCGTGCCAGCAAATACCAATTCTAACTGATCAGTTTTTATAAAAGCTGGGTTTAGCAGTCACCATGCAAGAAAGTAGCTTAGTATCAAAAGGTCAGTTTTCATAGAAATTGGGTTACCCGTGTTTACACAAACAATATTTTAGCTAAAACGCTTAGTTTCTTAAGAATAATACTTGTAAAAATTACTTTATTTATAAATATTTTATCCTATAAAATAGTACCTTCCTTCCATTGTTTGTGTATAGACACTATTATTTTAAAATTTCCCTCCCACAATTAAAACATGAAAAACTTATCGTCCAATTAAGGCGAAGATATTCGTACTTATGAAATAATGCGAAAGTTTAAATGTTAATTTTTATTTATACATTTAATTTCTATTTATTTTTCATTATTTTTCATTACTTATTCAAATTCAGAGCCGAATGAATGAATGGTGATCTTCTTTAAAATAATAATAATGAGAAAAATGTATTCATCTACAAATACATTTAACCCTATGAAATAGTACCTTCTTTCCTGTGTCCATTTATAGATGCCCTCCCCTCTACATATGTACATTGTTGCAACAATGCTCTTCCTTAGTTATGAAATAATACAAATGTTTAAATGTTGATTATCTATATAATGAAGTAAAGTTAATTTTTCACTTATTTCATTAACTATTATAGCTTTCAAACCCAAATCTTTATATACAAATCCATTCCGCCAGCCACTTAGGCCAATGCCTGATGTGTGTTTTCAGTAAATATGGATTTGTTTTCTTCTTTTTCAAATTTTCGTAATTTTTCCTAAACAGTTATTTGCAGAGGAGGTCGAAGGTAATTTCACTCTCACACTAATATCTACTTTGGAAAGACAGTAGAGCAGCTGACCTTGTACGATTAATAATTTTAACCATATTTTTTTTGTTGTTGTTCAAAAGCGAAAAATCGTCTAATATTGAAAGCTAACACTTTGAGAATTCTTCTTATATTATCATCATCATCATCATCATCATCATCATATTCGGTTTAACAGCAGTTTTACATGTTGGTATATGTTGGACAGCTTTTAGAAATGGACTTCCAAACTAGCCTATCCATGGCAAGGTATTTTTCTAAAAGTTCATTCATCAATTCCTTCCATGTTTTCCTGTGAACTGAACCTTTTACCTCAACAACTAAGCCAAGAACTCTCATCCATTCTTTCAACGTGATGATACCATCAAAGTCTTCTGTTTTACACACATTTCCCTGTGCTGTCCAGATTGAATTCCCCTCTAAGGTCATCAGATCTAAGCCTATCTTTAAGACTCACATTACACATCCATTGTATCATTCTCATATCATTTTACTCTATGCAATGCATGTCTTCAAGCCTCACTGGCCAGGTTTCATTTCCATGTCATTGTACTGCGTATACATGCCTTGATCGATAGTTTCATGCTCTATTGATTATTAATGGCAGAAGTTCCCTGAACTTATTCTATCCACTCCTAACTTTTGCAATCAGACTAGCACCTGCTCCACCTTGTGCTCTGTATCACTAAGGTAACAAAAGTCCCAAACAACTTAAATAGCTTTGTCATCCAAATATACTTTCTCCACATCTGAATTCTCATCCATCTCCATTATCTTACATTTCTAGCACAGAAACTGGTTATCCTCTCTCAACCTATCAGTAACCAGTGCATTTCTTGTGTACCCAATGCTTTCAAGCACCTCAAAAAATTGAATTTCCCCCGATTTCCTTTCCACAAACTGAGCAGGGGAACATTCCTCTTTTTGATGGCTTTCCAACACTACAACCACTGATCATCAGTTTGGTCTTCGTAATATTCACTCTGAAACCTTTTCCTTTTCATAGCATTCATCCAAATCTTTAACTTACCAAGTAGACCTTCCATTGTTTCACAGGCAAATACTTAATCACCAGCATACAGCATCTCTCCCTCGGACAATTCGTACAAACTCCCTGGACAATGCTTTTAATACACAAATGAAAAGCAACTGACTTGGTACAGAACTCTGATGTATTCCTACTTTAACATTAAAGCTGTCACTAAATGTGCTGTTAATTCTCACATGACTTTGAGCATTTCTGTACATAGCTTGAACAACTTTCATCAACCACTCGTTTACCTCTAGTTTATACAAAGCCCACCAGACATCTCTTTGCACTCAGTCAAAAGCTTTCTCTAAATCCACAAAAGCAAAATACACGTGTTGAATTGTTGTTTTGTTTTAATAGATCCACACGGATTATAGTTCTTTGAAAAGGAAAGATATAAGAAAGATGAAAAAATATACTGAATTAGTCACTTATGCATAAAACCAGAGTTAACTAAATAAATTAGAAAAATTGGTTGACAACAAAATTGTTTTATTTTTATAAACTTTTGATAAGTAATTTCTAGTTGTACTTATATACAATCCATTTCTGTTTCTTTACCTGCGGAAGCTTTGTGTGTTGTGTGGAGGGACAGCACATTGTTCGCCATTGCATTGTGCACATCTGATGTGTGAGATAATAGTAATAAATATAGAATGCACTCATATCAAGTTTCTTACATTAACAACTAAAGCAAAGAATGTATATGATATACATTATTATCATGTCTGATTGCAATCAAATGTAGAATCTGATTTTGTCTTGACTGTTCTTGAACCAAACTCATGTGTTTTGAGTGGATTTGTTTTTCTCCCGCCCTTTCTTTAATAGATCATGGTTCACAATTAAGGATTGATTTCTGTACATTTTATGCTTTTTGTTTGTTTGTTTGTTTTTTTCTTTTTGTTTTTTTTTAATGAATAAGAAACGGTTGATTTCTGGATGATCGATTGTTCATCGCTATTTGGCTGGATTTTATTTCTCTTTCTCGTTCTTCCACTCTCTCTCTCTCTCGCGTTATCTTTCTTTCCCTTTACCTGTTTTTTCTCTCTTCTTCAGTCTTGTCTTGTTTTGCCATACATTCCTTTTCCCTCTCATGATAGATCTCTCTAAAAAGTGAAAATGTTAATTTTCTCATAAAAAGACTTCCAGCGATTTATGATAGGAGTAGGGAAATTACATGACTTTTGTTTCATCAAAGAATGACTTTGTCTCCTACCCCCACATGAGTACTGTGTGTCTCTGGCTTAATTTTGACTTTCTGGTTTACCAAGATTGATATTTCACTAATTAAAGACTTTTCAAATTATTTTAAATGTGTGTTTTCCTAGCTATCACTACATATTCAAGTTGTTTTTGTGCTTCGCTCTCCCTCTCCACACACACGGTTGTGAAATTCATCTCAATTTCAGCTTTTTTTTTTTTTTCTTTCTTCCATTAGTTACTCACATCCTTATAACATATGCGCATTTGTTTATAAATAGTCCAAAGATGTAAAACGACAGTGTGTTTTTACAAGTGTTTGTTTGCAAGTTGTCTGAAGGTATTAAATGAACGTTTGCTTACAAAATAGTCCAAAAGGGGTTAACTTGGCATGTTTGTCCATAAATAGTCCAAAAGTGTTGGACGGTTCACATGTTTATAGTTTGTATATATGATTCTAAACGATCCAGGTGTTTTAATCAAGACACATTTATATTAAGGGTGGTAGAATTGGTATTGTTTTCTGCAACGGTATCTACTTAGGATTTCAGATCAGCAATTTAATCATTCATAAACAAATTATAGCTAAATACACTCCAATGCATTTAGCTATAACCAAGCTCTCTTCCATACACAATCTAATGATGTTAGATGCAGGTTGTAAAAATTTCCCAGTTTATCACTGGGTTAATCTCGCATTTATCTGTTACTCTCTGCCTCTCTCTCTTTCTCTCTCTTGTCATTTCCTCTCTCTCTTGTCATTTCCTCTCTCTCTCTCTCATCTTTTCCTTCCTCTCTCTCTCTCTCTCATCTTTTCCTTCCCCCCTCTCTCTCTCTCTCTCTTTTCCTCTCTCTCTCTCTTTTCCTCTCTCTCTCTCTTTTCCTCTCTCTCTCTCTTTTCCTCTCTCTCTCTCTTTCCTCTCTCTCTCTCTTTTCCTCTCTCTCTCTCTTTTCCTCTCTCTCTCTCTTTTCTCTCTCTCTCTCTCGTCTTTTTCTTTCTCTCTCGTCTTTTACTCTCTCTCCCTCTCTCTCTCTTTTCCTCTCTCTCTCTCTTTCCTCTTTCTCTCTATTCCTCTCTCTCTCTCTATTCCTCTCTCTCTCTTTTCCTCTCTCTCTCTATTCCTCTCTCTCTCTATTCCTCTCTCTCTCTATTCCTCTCTCTCTCTATTCCTCTCTCTCTCTATTCCCTCTCTCTCTCTCTATTCCTCTCTCTCTCTCTCTCTATTCCTCTCTCTCTCTATTCCCTCTCTCTCTCTCTATTCCCCTCTCTCTCTCTCTATTCCTCTCTCTCTCTCTATTCCTCTCTCTCTCTCTATTCCTCTCTCTCTCTCTATTCCTCTCTCTCTCTCTATTCCTCTCTCTCTCTCTATATCCTCTCTCTCTCTCTCTATTCCTTTCTCTCTCTCTCTATTCCTTTCTCTCTCTCTCTATTCCTTTCTCTCTCTCTCTCTATCCTTTCTCTCTCTCTCTCTATTCCTCTCTCTCTCTCTATTCCTCTCTCTCTCTCTATTCCTCTCTCTCTCTCTATTCCTCTCTCTCTCTCTATTCCTCTCTCTCTCTCTATTCCTCTCTCTCTCTCTATTCCTCTCTCTCTATTCCTCTCTCTCTCTATTCCTCTCTCTCTATTCCTCTCTCTCTCTCTATTCCTCTCTCTCTCTCTATTCCTCTCTCTTTCTCTATTCCTCTCTCTTTCTCTATTCCTCTCTCTTTCTCTATTCCTCTCTCTTTCTCTATTCCTCTCTCTTTCTCTATTCCTCTCTCTTTCTCTATTCCTCTCTCTTTCTCTATCCCTCTCTCTTTCTCTATCCCTCTCTCTCTCTCTCTATTCCTCTCTCTCTCTATTCCTCTCTCTCTCTATTCCTCTCTCTCTCTATTCCTCTCTCTCTCTATTCCTCTCTCTCTCTCTATTCCTCTCTCTCTCTCTATTCCTCTCTCTCTCTCTCTATTCCTCTCTCTTTCTCTCTCTCTTCTCTCTCTCTTTTCCTCTCTCTCTTTTCCTCTCTCTCTTTTCCTCTCTCTCTCTTTCCTCTCTCTCTCTTTTCCTCTCTCTCTCTTTTCCTCTCTCTCTCTTTTCCTCTCTCTCTCTTTTCCTCTCTCTCTCTTTTTTTCCTCTCTCTCTCTTTTTTTTCCTCTCTCACTCTTTTCCTCTCTCTCTCTCACTCTTTTCCTCTCTCTCTCTTTTCCTCTCTCTCTCTTTTCTTCTCTCTCTCTTTTCCTCTCTCTCTTTTCCTCTCTCTCTCTTTTCCTCTCTCTCTCTTTTCCTCTCTCTCTCTTTTCCTCTCTCTCTCTTTTTTTTCCTCTCTCTCTCTTTTTTTTCCTCTCTCACTCTTTTCTCTCTCTCTCCTCACTCTTTTCCTCTCTCTCTCTTTTCCTCTCTCTCTCTTTTCTTCTCTCTCTCTTTTCCTCTCTCTCTTTTCCTCTCTCTCTCTCTCTTTTCCTCTCTCTCTCTCTCTTTTCCTCTCTCTCTCTCTTTTCCTCTCTCTCTCTCTTTTCCTCTCTCTCTCTCTTTTCCTCTCTCTCTCTCTTTTCCTCTCTCTCTCTCTTTTCCTCTCTGTCTCTCTTTTCCTCTCTCTCTCTCTTTTCCTCTCTCTCTCTCTTTTCCTCTCTCTCTCTCTCTTTTCCTCTCTCTCTCTCTCTTTTCCTCTCTCTCTCTCTCTTTTCCTCTCTCTCTCTTCCTCTCTCTCTCTCTCTTCCTCTCTCTCTCTCTCTTCCTCTCTCTCTCTCTCTTCCTCTCTCTCTCTCTCTTTTCCTCTCTCTCTCTCTCTTTTCCTCTCTCTCTCTCTCTTTTCCTCTCTCTCTCTCTCTTTTCCTCTCTCTCTCTCTCTTTTCCTCTCTCTCTCTCTCTGGTCTTTTCCTCCTCTCTCTCTCTCTCTGGTCTTTTCCTCCCTCTCTCTCTCTCTCTCTCTCGTCTTTTCCTCCCCACTCTCTCTCTCTCTCTCTCTCGTCTTTTCCTCCCTCTC